>CM063519.1:26398744-26998744 GCA_032199755.1 Ambrosia artemisiifolia
TTCAACACACAATCAACTTAGAAAGAGAAACACACACAGAGAGAGAGAGAGGAGCTGAGATGAGGAAGCGAAGACAAATCGGAAGGCTTCCGGCCACCGCTAACGTCGGAGCTGCTCTCAACGACGCGCCCACAAACACACACATCCATATGGAAAAAGACAGAGAGAGAGAGAGAGAGAGAGAACGGGACCAGAGGGAAAAGAGGAAGAGATCGGCGGGACTCCGGTCGTCCATGGCGGCGCCCCACCACACAAGGTCGAACGTCCGTTTCTTCTTGTGAGCGGTGACTGTTACGGTTGTGGTTAAGGATAGAAGTGTGACGGATGATTGAGGTGATTCCGGGTGGTAACAATAACCGAAACAATCTATTTCTCTATGTTTACTTTATTCTAAGTTAGACACCTAATGTTTAATTCATGGAACCTTGGAGATTGTTGGTAGGATTAGTTGCCGATGGTGATGAACTTGAGATCATTGACCATATGAAGCTGCTAAAAGGGCTTGTGGTCATTTTGGATAAAAGCTCAACACTGATCAGGCTTGGACAAATGAAGGCGAAGTAAGGTATAAACGACTACATGGTTACTTAGCTAATTATAATAAGTATTACTTTATGCAAAATAAAATATAAAACAATGAGATCCTAGACCGTACTTTAAACCAAATCTTCGGTCCGTGTGTCTTCAAGGTTTTTCGCCAGGTTCATCGCTGGATTGGTATCCTACGTCCGCCATGTGACGGAGAGACCTCACTTTTTGCAGATTTATGTACATGATACTGAGAATGAAATCTCTAATAGGCTTCACTCTTTCAGTATAGAACAGTCATTCCTCTTTAATAGTCGAAACAACCACGAAGCTCAATAACCTCGTTGCAACGCGCAGGATCACATTCTAGTTATAATTATATATCAAATTGTAAATATACCGTGGCAGAAATATTCCAAGGTATCGCGTGTTGTTTTCTCCACCATATTCAAATACTCGTCATTGATATCGTATGTGTTTCCGTAGGCGAGTACTCGTAACGTGGAAGTGACCTTTTGAATTCGGGTAAATCCTAAACACCCTCTACCGTAGGGTTTTTGCTTAAAGTAGTCATAGCTTGACTCTAAATCTTCGGTATTGCGCAAAAATAACCTTTTACTCATCCGAAATCGACGCCTAAACATATCAGGGTCGTAAACCGCTGAAGGATTGAAATAATCATTCACTAAACACTCATTTGTGGATACACGGTCTCACTATATATACTCCCTAGTCAATATCGGGCGTGGGGGAGGATTATTTACATGTTGCATGGCGTTCATCGCTAGCGTAACCGCACTCGTAGCCGCTTCTTCCTCTTCCACGCCATCGTCATGAAAAAAACTTTGATAAAGATCGGTAAACACATCTTCAGAGGGAGGGACGACATTGTGGTATGGTGATTTTTTATAAGAAGAATGGGTTTTTTTTATAGTGTAGAAGTTAAGTTGGTTTGGGTTTTTTGGTGTAGATGATAATTGTTTGTGATATATATATATATATATATATATATATATATATAATTGGTTTATTTTTTTAATAAATTGACCGTTTGAAACGGTCGAATAACAACAGTCATCTCATCACTTCCAATGTGCTTTCTCTCGCCACCTCCATAACGATACCTACCAAAACGCCCCCATAGCGCCAGTGGGGGCGGTGTTCCCGGCGCTATGGGTGGCCAAAACGCCCCGGAAAACCTAGTACGCTTGAACTAAGGTGTTTCTGTTATGTTCTAAAGTTAGATGGAGAGTCAAATCTATATGTATTAATATTTCAAAGCATGATATCCTACATGGCACTCAAGGAGGCCATCCCCCCTTGAGTGTGTCATATGACATCCTCCTTATTTTCATCCAAAAGTCTGTTTCTCTCTCATGTTTCCCCCACAATTTTAAAATATTAATAACTTTTATATATGAGATTTTTTTAAAAAAATGCACCGAATTAATGAACGTTTTATTATCGTCCCAACGAGTCCATAGTGCTATAAAAAAACAAAAAATAACTTTTTTTTGTCAGTTTTTGTTCATACAGGAAAAAAAACACAATGTGTTCAGGTTTAATCATGTCTAGGCAAGTCACTAATCATGTTCAAACTAGGATTCTATTTTCATCAAGAGCAAAATATGTTAAAACCACTTATTAAAAAAGCCACACTTTCAAGACTACCACCTCAATTACGCCATGCAATGATTGTTTCCAACTCTGCTCCTCATCTAAACACACATCTTCTGTTTAATATACATTTTTATTCACATAATTAAAATTGTTATTTTTTTATATTATAATACATTAACTTTTATGTTACATCATAATACATATTTATCATATCATATTAGATTTATTTATCTCAAAAAGCTTTCAGGATATAATTTAGCGTTCCTACGTAGAGTACTAGTTTGCAATTTAAAAGAAAAAAAAAGTTATTAATAAACTACAAAATAAATAGATTTTGTTGGTACCAAATACACCCAAAAACAAGTTTCTTTTTCTTTCTTTTTAAATGATTAACTTTTTTAGTAGAGGATAACGTTTTTAAACGATTTGTCAATTGTCAAAAGCTCGACTTAAAAAATATAGTAGAGTTTGTTTTTGTCATTCTATTGTTTTTTTTTTTTGGTCTTGGGTATGAATTAAAATAGGGAAATTGGATTGTATCGCACTCAACTATTTGGGATTGGCCGATAACGCACTGAACTATAAAAATGATCACCAACGCACTGAACTTTAAACCTCTTGGATTGTGTCACACTATGGCTGTGTTTGACCATGTCCAGAACCACTAAAACGATTACTTAGTGATAAAGAGGTTTAAAACGATTACTTAGTGACAAATTAATACAATTAACACATATGGATTCTTCCATTTGGACCTTGTCAAACACAGCCTTAGTGTGACACAATCCAAGAGGTTTAAAGTTCAGTGCGTTGGTGATCAATTTTATAGTTCAGTGCGTTATCGGCCAATAACAAATAGTTGAGTGCGATACAATCCAATTTCCCATTAAAATAAATATGAACGTAAATGTCGTATTTATACGTGGTTGTGCTTTATGGTCTTGTATATCATGTTTAATAAGTGTTTTATGGATTAACAGGTTGTACATCAGCTTTGTAGGTTGTACGCTACTTTGTTTTTTATTTTTCTTTTTTACTTTTAATCCTAATACTTTTCATCTTTACACTTTGAACTTTTTCCCATGTATCGTAAAACATATTTTTAGTTTTACGTTTCAATTCAAATTTTTCGAGTTGATATGCCGCAACGTCCGTATCTAGTTCAACATTTTTATCTCTATATTTTCCCGTCTATAGGTCGCGTTGTGTTTTAACTTTCAGTCTAATTTTTGCACATAAACGTGCCAAAACGGGCGTGCATGGTTCACCGTTTTTACGTCTACATTTAGCTCGGGTTATTTTTCGTTTTATATTTCTTTTGTTTTACGAGTTTTCTGGTGTTGATAGTCGCTGACAACAAGGTGGCACTAATCTACTTGGTACGGTTTTACACCTCCGCAGCAACGCGGGGACCATAATACTAGTTTTTATAATAAAATTTAGTTATATACATTAATTAAACTTATTATTTTATCTATATTTAGATACTATTAGTTTTCAATTTTTTTGTCTTTAATTATGTTATACCTTATATTTGAGGGTTTCTAAAAAAAACTGATTTTACAACTTGATATGCGTAAGGTACTAAGTCATGAATGTTAGTAATTTGTAATATGATTAGGCATTATGGTTTGTATATCATGTTTCAAAGGTTATAGAGTAAACTGCCAAATCGTTCCCTGAGGTTTTGGCATTTCCACATTCATTCAAAAATGTTTTTTTTTTCGACTAAACCCTCTAGGTTTGCATTTTGTTGCCAATTTCATTCAATTTGCTAACTTTGTTTAAAATTAACGTTAATTTAGGGGCACTTTAGGCATTTACCTTTTTATTTTTGTTTTCATTAAATACATTTATTCTTTTTACCCATTAAAATATAAAATAACAAAACTAATTATAATACCATCTTACCCACCCTCCTCTGTCCATCTCTAACCTCTTTATGCCCACCCTACCCCATCGTTCATCACCTGAACCTTCTAATTAGATAATTTTACCCATCATTCATGTTATAAAGTTACAACAAAACCTTTTAATTATGAATAAATCTGGAGATGGTTTAATGAAATTCAATAATTTTGCAGGATTTAAGAAATTAGAGATGGAGACCTGGACACCACCACCACCACCATCGCAGATCTGAACACCACCAACACCAACCATAAGTAGCTACCAACACCAATCAGTCACACCTCGTCTCGGCGGAAACACGGGATGCGACTTCGAAAGGTTTTCAAGTACAAGAGTCACACAAAGCAACAAATTCCATAGATTTAGAGATATCAAAAGGACAATAGTGTTTTACATTTTAAAAGATAATATTGTCTCAAAACCATAGTTTCAAATGATATTGTCCAAAATCATTCAACTAAAAGATTGGTTCAAAATATCCTATGATGCCAGCGTGCAAACCCCCAAGTTCCATGCTACTTGCCTAATTACCTGAAAAACATGCAAGTAAAAATGTGTCAACAATAAAGTTTGTGAGTTCATAGGTTTTGATGGATGGATATGTAAACCATGGTAGACTGAACCATTGTCTAGCTAAGACAATGATCAATATATGACCGACATGAGCTTGTAACCAAACTTTGACGTGTTGTGTCTCACCCATTGTACACTAAAGACAATGCATAAAGTTGAAAATACAAGCATTCTCTTGATAACTACAATTTGGTTAGAGCGACTAACCAAGAGTGGGAGTGACAACCCAATAGATCTATTCTGGTGTTCTATGGCTAAGTCCATGGCTAATGGTTACAGTGTGATGTATGACACGGGGACTTTATGAGCACTCTTAACCTTATTGTCTCATGTTCACATAATAGTCAAAATGTAACTGAAAACATGTACACATGTTCCCCCCCAGAAAAGTGTAAAACAATGAAAAAGGGCTGTGAAAACTCACCTTGCGTCTGAATACAAATGAGGTACTGAGCTTGATGTGCTAGTGTCCGTACGATGGTGCTCTAGAATATTAAGGACAACTTAAGTCTATGTACCTTGTTACTTCCAATGCAAGTTTTCACCCAATTTGTGTGTCTTTGGACTATGTGTACAGTGTTATTGTCCATACACGTGACGATTATTTCTTATTGTTATTTGTACTTTTGAAAGATGTATAGTTTTAACTTATGGGGTCCTTGAACTCTAGTTGGATCCGTTCATTTATAGTTGTAAAAATAATCAATCTTGTCAGAACTGGGTTCACAAGTCCCCACATGTTATCATATGGTACCACATGTTAACACAAGTTAAGAAGTTGTATATAACGTAGAGTTTTAACATATGTTTTAGAACCTTTCTGTCAAAAACGTAGGTAACATATGTTTGGCCGATTTTAATATATGTTTCATAAAAACCAAAGATTTTTATATGCTTATGTTGAGATTAAAATAGGCTTTTATGTATTTTGTTCGACCTTATACATACTCGTATTCACTTACAAATGTATTTGTGAGTGTATGTGTGTGTATTTACATACATACGACCGTATATATACATCATTTATCTATGTATATGCGTGTAGGTATAAATTTGTATAGGTTCAAGTTTTGTAACTTTTATGCATTAGAACTTAGTGTTTTAGTGTTTATGAACACTATAAGGTTGGGTGAACACATTATTGACTGAAATAATGGATTAGAAAGAAGTATAGTTGGGATTTACATACCACGACAATGAACCGAAGTAAACAATGAAGTGTGCCGAGTTCCTAGCCGTTTGTTTCCACACTATGGCTTCTAAACTCCTTGAACTTGATTGATGGGGCTGTGTTGTAGTGTTTAACGACTGAAAACAGGTTCGGGTGGGGTTGTTGGTGTCGAGTCGAAGGTAAGAGAGGGAGATAAGACTAGTGTGTTGAATGTTCAAGTGTTTGGGAGGTTTGTGTGTGGCAATTCAAAGGCCATTCGGTCTTATTATATAACCGAGAGGGAAGGATGGAAAGTGGAAGGCAATTATTTGTTTGGATAGTTAATGTTGCATGAGAGGTGGTGTGCAAAAAGCCGGTTTCTATTTAGGTGAAATGAGTTGACCTAATGTAGCTAGTCATGCATGCCTTTGATGTGTCATCATTTACACATATAAAACATGCATAATTAGTCTCATAATAGGGCAAAATTGAGCTTAAATTGATAATTATAGCTACTCAATTGTTCCTATTTGTGTTTCTCAGGAAATTGGAGCTCAAACCCGAAGATAAATGATTTTCGGGTAAAAACAACTAAAAACCGAAGATTCCTGGGAATACGAGACCCGAAGCATGTTCCAAGCATGTGTAAAGACCTTATCAGGGCTTAAACGATGATAAAATTGACTCAGGGGTTGACCAAGCACGCCCATGCTCACTTTGTACGAGGGCCCCACGCACTAGAAGACAAAGCATCCTACTTGGGAGACAAGAAAACCAGGTTTGTCAACCTGCACGCCTGTGCACACTATTAAGCACGCCCGTACACGACTTGAAGTACGGTCAAGACAGATCCTGCAGCAACAGAACATACGTGGGGCAGGTGCATGACCGTGCACCACACTTAAGCACGCTCGTGCTTGACCTAGCAGCTCTATAAATAGCAAGCTCAACTCAATCATTTGGTGTTCCTTCTTGAGCCTTTTTGGGTTGACTTCCAAGCTTCTCCCAAAGTTCTTGGGGTCTTGTGGGAGGCCTTAGGGCCATCCTAACATCTCACCATGGTTAAGATTCATCCTACCTTTATATAATTATTCAAAAGATGATATAATTATATACCATTTTAAGATCCGTGGAGAAAACCTAGATTGAAAACGAGACCGCTGACTTTTTAAAAGTTGATGATAGAACATAGTTTAAAAGTTGAGATTGTTCTCTATAACTTCTTAAGTAAGAATTAATGCCGACCCATTGTGCAAAGTTAGGTTTATTAAAATCCAATTCCTCTAATTTCAAATTCCAATAATCTATTTCAAAATAAAAATTATCTGAATTATATGATAGTATGTGAAGTTGGCTTTTACTCTATGTTATTCAGTGATTGCCCTATGGAATATAAATATAAGATTAGCAATTACAAAGAATAAAAATAGCACTCAAATAAATATGCTTTTGTAGAAGTTGAGTCGTACACGTACCAATATGTACCCGTTCATGCAATCACAGAATCTCAATCATCATAATCAATAGATCATTTTTGTTCGGAATCCCAATGAGTCAGGAAATCACTAATTTGTTCGGAACAAAAGTAATGGTTGTGATCAATGGTCAAATTTACTAGTCTCTTAATCAAAATATTGATTTTGTCTATAATATTTGGTCACTACTGGATGCTCCTATTTTCCTATTGTTGATTTCTTATTGTGTTTACTTAGACCATCCGTAGTGGTCCACGTCTAGGGGCATAAATCTAGCCGAATCAACGACGTGATGCCACTTTTGCAAGTTTTGAGCGTGGAGGGAAAGGAGTGGTTCTAACTAGTGTGAAGGGGTGGATGGCTTGTTACGTGACTCCAGAGCGTGGATGTGGCGGGGGCTTCCGACATGGCTCGGACATGGTGTACGTGGTGGTCACATCTTGGTTGTGGACCACTACACATGGTCTTATCATACGAAATGATTTGATCCTCGATTATTTTTTTGTACTATGGATTTTAATAGTTTCTCTTCAAACATCTTAATTTCACATGTAAGTGGTTATTTTTTTTTTGCAGCGAAACCTTGATGTTAGAAAAAATCTCGCTGGAAACCAATTATTACACATTTACCACGCAATTTTCAACATATTTCTTATAAAAATATTGTGTAGGAAATCTGAAATGCATTTCCTACGTCATTTTCTACGCAATTTCCTAAGTAGTTGTCCTTATTGTGTAGCAAATTTGTTTAAAA
The DNA here is from genome assembly GCA_032199755.1 of Ambrosia artemisiifolia. Lineage (NCBI taxonomy): Eukaryota > Viridiplantae > Streptophyta > Magnoliopsida > Asterales > Asteraceae > Ambrosia > Ambrosia artemisiifolia. Next base: position 26,406,756 of record CM063519.1, read on the forward strand.
CAACAGAGTTTTTTGTCATCATAAATGAGTAGAAACTTTGTCAAAATTTATGACCCATTTTTTTCTGTAAGGAAACTTTGTAGCAAAATGACCACTTTTCTATTAGTGTTCATATATAGGCGTACATGTTTGGTTATAAAATACTAAAAAAAGTATATTACAGTCTGGTGTTATCGGTCATCGTTACAAATCATAAATAAGTAATAGAAACATTGCATGGCAAACGTTTATAATAGACATGCCTAACAATCTTTACTAACATGTGAGTACACATCGAGTTTGCAAAGATTTTCCAACTAAAATGTTGAGTAAACCAACCACCTTATGGTGGAATGGTATGGAGGCTCAATAATAGAAGACTCATGACTGAAAGGTTATGGGTTCGATTCTTGAGAGCGCCGAGTTTTACCGATTATTCCATTGTCGTGCTTTCGGGCGGGTGGATAGTCGGGTTTTCCCCGGAACTGGTGGACTTGGTGAAACCAGGAGCTCCCTTACATGTCTGGCTATGCCGTGTGAAAGGGGTCCTGATTTGACTGAGTATGGACTCCGAAGAGAGTTCTTGGTGAATTTCGTTAGCCGTTTAAAAAAAAACGGTTGAGTAAGATAAACCGTTGTAAATGTATATTCAAATAAAACATCTTATACAAAAGTTCTTCAAATTGTTTATTTCTTATTACCGTATTATATGATTTAATCAAGCATGGTACAATGCCCTACTAAAAGTTGTGCCTGTCACTTTAAATAACATTTTCATAGTTATGTTTACATCTTATCATTTTTACTTTTAACCTGTGTACATCAGTCATGATTTTATGTTGGGTCTGCTGACCTGGAGAAAAACAGATGATTAAAAGCCAAAATATACTAAGTGTTTGATCATGAATAAAGAACAGTTGTTACAATAAAGCTTCCTCCAAAGATCTGTTGATTCCTAAACTGCTGCTGCTGCTTAACAACTGTTAGACATAACTGTTGCTGATGAAAGGTCTGATGGACAAAGTCTGAAGGTTAAAAGTCTGATGAAGAACAACTGCTGATCCAAGATCTGAAGAGCAAAGGTCTGTTGAACCAACAACACTTTGGTTCAACAGATGATAAGAAGACATCAGAGTTTTAGTTAACAGAGTCTTGTATTGTCAGTAGTTTCAATGTAACAGTAGTTTATAGCTTAACAGTTGTTAGAGTTTGTTAGACAGTTAGGGGTCGCTATCTAGGTGACGTCAGCAACTGATCATCAGAGGTTTGAGCTTGTCTATAAATAGAACAGTACTTGTACTGTTCTATTCATCACTCGTCATTCTCTTTTAGACAAACATTCTCTGAGTGATCAGGCTGAGGGGGAGTTAATTGTACAATTGTAATCTTTCCATTTAATGAAAGCATTCGATTAAAAACAATTATTCTCTATGTTTTGATTTATTGTTATTCCGCTGCACTTTCCATTTATACTTCATTCATAATTCATACTTAATCAAAACAAACCAATACTCAGATCCTAACAATTGGTATCAGAGCTTGGTCATTTAAATCTGATCTAATCAATCAGTTTAATACACAGATCAGCTCATAATCATTGATATCGTTTGTTTGTCGGGTTAAAACAGAGTAATAGTTTATTTTCGTTTCAACAGTTGATAAACAGACTTTGTTTTTGAAAAACCAAGAGAATGACTTCACTTAATCAAGATCCACACAACACTGGCACACACAACAAGCCTCCGATGCTTGTCAGGTCAGAATACAACATCTGGCAGCGTCGGGTGGCTCATGTGTTAGCACAACAGAACACAGGGTGCTGGAAATCGGTAGTATTTGGACCACATGTTCCAATGGTACCGAGTGCCGAGGATCCAAAGATCCAAGTACCAAAGAGTGTTGAGAACTACTCAGAGCAAGATTTTCAAAAAATCGAGCTAGATGCCAAGGCTTTCAGCATAGTAGCCATGGCACTGCCGAATGATATCTATGCCGGTCTCTTGCACTGCAATAGTGCTAAAGAACAGTGGGATGCTCTCAAAGAGCAATTTGGGGGAACTGATGATGTGATTGAAAACAACCGTGAAATACTTAACCAACAATATGAAACGTTTAGTCACATAAAAGGGGGGTCATTAACACAGCAGTTTGGAAGGTTTAACTGTCTAATTAGTGAACTTAAACTGGTTGGTCTAACTTTTCCTAATTCAACACTGAATCATAGGTTTCTTAGATCACTTCAGGACAAATGGGACACTATAGCCATAGTTATGAGAAACTCTATCGGATTCAAAGACCTAACCCTGACCCAGCTTCATGGTAAGCTCCTGACTTATGAAAGGGAGCTTAACCAGAAAAAGAAGCTCCAGGACTCTGGCAAAGTGTCAGATGACTATGTATTTAGTAATACTGCACTGTTGGGTCAGGATGATGGTTCTGGAAGTAGTAAGGATCAGAGTTATGATCATTACATTGACATAACAACTGGTTTCAATAATGATTCTTACTCATCACCAAACAACTGTGCTTTCACAGCCAGTGGTGATATCCAGGCTTCTGATAATTCATCTTTTGTGTACAATGACTTGCAATATATTGACCCTTTGGACCTAGAAGAAATGGACATCTTACATCAGGTTGCCCTGCTCAGTATTAGAACCAATAACTTCTATAAGAAAACTGGCAGGAGGTTTCCAGGTTTACATGGTGGGTCAAAGGTTGGGTTGGATAAATCAAAGATAAAGTGTTACAAGTGTCATAGAATGGGTCATTTTGCTAGGGAGTGTAGGAGTCAGAATGGAGTTCCTATGATTACCTATCCAAACCAAAGACCACAGACCAACACTTATCAAACCATCCCTAATGTACCTAATGTGCAAAACACTGCTCACTTTGCACAGACCCAAACCACTGTTCCTGTGCATTATGTCCAAACCACTGTTCCTCAGTATCACTATGTCCAAACACCTGTTACTCAGGCACCAGTGCCAATGACTGTTACTCCACCCTCTGCTCCTGCAGAGACCAGTCAACCAAGTCAACAGAGTTTCTTTACTCAGGGCTTTGTTGATTGGAGCAGTCTACCAGATGAGATAACAGATGACAACATTGCTCTAGTTGCCAACACTGAAAAGGACTTTTGTTTTATGGCATTAGAAACAATTGTTGAAGAGACTGATTCTGAGGAGGTGGTATCTATGTCTGAAAATGTGACTGATGGTGTTGTTGGTGAAGTTGTTTCAGCTGAAGAATCTGAAGTGGAGGTTGTGAATCTTTCAGACCCCTGGGGTAGTGATGATTGTGACTGCCAGTGTAACTGTGCTTTGATGGCTGCTGCTAAGGTATCTCCTCAAATCTTAAATGACTTGTGCTCAGACAAATGTATTGTGGCATTTGCTAAAATAAAAGAGGTGAATGAAAACTTTAGAAAGAAAATTTTGGATTCTGAAATTCAGTTTGAAAAACTTACAAAAGAGTTAAAATCAAAAATATCTGAAAAAGAGTCTGAAATCAACAGTTTAAAACATGAAGCAAGCATAACCAAAGACCAGCTTCAGACTATGATAACTAAATATCATAGTTGTAAGAAGGAGCTTGAGTCCACCCAAGTTGAATGTAAGAAATGGGTGGAATCTTCTAAGGGTTTTGAGATGATTGTCAACCAACAATCTAAAAGTCATGTGAAATTTGGATTTGGTTTTAAAACCACTGACCAAAGTTCACAAACCACTGACAAAAAGGAACCCCAGTTGGTTGAGGTCATCCCTACAAACTCAAAAGGTCAAGAAATCAAGGTTACTGAACCCAATGGCAAGAAAATCATTCTTGAAAAGTTGGAAGGTACACCCTCATTTGATGAAATTGAGAAATATCAATTCAAACCAACATGGTCAGATGAGTGTGAAGTCCTTGAAAATTTCAAACCAATGACCTTCAAAACCCCTGATGGTAAAATGGCACCACAGGCCAAAGTAATCCCTCTAGTAAATCTTCCAACAGATGATGAAACATCTGTTGAAAAGAAGAAAGAAAAAGGGAAAGCCAAGAACAACTTGTTTTGTGATTTTTGTGAAAAGAAGAACCATGTCACCAAAAACTGTTTTCTTCTAAAAGCATATGATATCAACAAAACAACAAGTTTAAATGATTCTAAAACTAAAGAATGTTCAATCTGCAAGAAAAAGAATCACAAAACAAAAGAGTGCCTATATCTCAAAAATTTTGATGAAAAGATAAAAGAGTATAAGGCTAAAACTCTGGAAAGTCAAGTGGTAAGTACTTCAAAAGGAAAACCCAAACAGACTTTTGACTCAGTCCAAACATCTGTTACCAAAAGTCTGAACAAAAACTCTGCTCCCAGAGATGTTCAGGTAACAGATGCTCCACCCACTAACAGATTACCAAGAGGATATGGACAACCCACTTGTCACCGTCTGCCACATGTTTATGAAGAGCCCAAGAGGCCTTCAAAACCAAAAGTGAACAGACACCCTCATGGTTTTCATCAACTGATAGGAAATGATCAAACATCTGCTGGACCAAGTGTTGACATACAAGCACTGGCAAATGGTCAACTGCAGCTGTTGAATCTAGTTCAAAAGCTAGTCCAAACCACTGATCATTCTCCTCAACTTAAGGCTGAGACAGCTAAGGACCCATCCAAAGCCAATTTGGCTTTGGACACTCACCAAAACTAAAATCCTTACTGATGTGCAGGGAGCTTCTGCTTGTTTAGACAGTTTATGGTATGTAGATAGTGGAGGCTCCAGGCACATGACTGGATGTAGAGCCCTTCTTCTGGACTTTCTTGCACATGGAGGGGGTGATATATCCTTTGGTAATGATTCTAAAGGTAAAGTGCTGGGTTCTGGTACTGTCAAAGCTGGGAGGCTTAAGTTTGAAAATGTTAATCTAACAGACAATCTAAAATTTAATTTACTTAGTGTGTCTCAAATGAGTGACAAAGGCTTTGGGTCATTCTTCACTAAGCAAACATGTAAGATTGTTGGCCCAGAGGCTGTGGAAAAGATTAACACCATCATTGCAGAGAGCAAAGCACAACTTGTTGCTCACAGAAGTGGCAATGTGTATGTTGTTGATATGTTAAAGGATAACCCTATGGCAAATGTCTGTCTGTTCTCAGCTGCCTCTACCAAAGAGACAGAATTGTGGCATAGGAGACTTGGTCACACCAACCTTAAAACTATCAACTCACTCTCTAAACAAAACCTTGTCAGAGGTTTGCCATCAAAAGAATTCAAATGTGATGAGCATTGTGTTTCCTGTCTAAAAGGTAAACAACATAAAAGCTCTTACAAATCCATTGATGAGTCCAAAACTAGTCAGTGTTTACAAATGTTGCACATGGACTTGTTTGGCCCTGTAAAAATCATGAGTCTAAGAAGAAAAAGATTTTGTCTTGTCATAGTTGATGATTTTTCTAGGTTTACATGGACTTACTTTTTACACTCTAAGGATGAGACTGCAGGTATTTTGAAGGACTTTGTCACCAAAGTTGAAAAACAATATGACTTGCCAGTAAAAGTCTTGAGGAGTTACAATGGAACAGAGTTCAAAAATAAGGAGTTGGATGATTTCTGTGTGTCAAAAGGGATTGTAAGGCAGTACAGTATCCCAAGAACACCAGAGCAGAATGGGGTGGTTGAAAGGAAGAACAGGACCCTCATTGAGGCTGCAAGAACAATGCTAGCAGATTCTGGTTTACCTCTGTCCTTTTGGGCAGAAGCTGTAAACACTGCTTGCTATGTTCAAAACAGAGTTTTAATCAACCCTAGACATCAAAAGACTGCTTATGAAATTCTGTTTAAAATCAAACCACTGATATCATTTTTCAAAGTCTTTGGCTGCCCATGCTTCATTTTAAATCTTAAAGATTCCATTTCAAAATTTGCAGCCAAAGTAGATTGTGGATATTTTCTGGGGTATTCTTCTACTGCCAAGGCCTATAAAGTGTTCAACACAAGGACCAAGACAATAGAAGAAACTCTGAATGTGAAGTTCAATGAACTTTCATCCTTGAAAATCCCAGCAAACCCTGCTGAGTTGTTTGATTTAGATAAATTCAAATTTGAAGATATTACTGTCAAAACTAACCCTACAGGTACTCCACAATCTTCACAACAAGATTACAGAATAGATGTTGTGGTTCCAGACCACTACAAAGTCTATCCTGCATCAGAGGAAGCAGTGGTTCAAAACAACTGTCAAAACTCTGTCATTGCTGAGTCAGCCACTGTTGGCCAGTCCTATCTCCAAACCACTGATTCACCCAACCAATCCACTGCTCAATCATCTGTTGACAAAAGTCAAACAACTGTTGACAAAAGTCAGTCCAACCTTACACCACTTGGACCCATTCCTCCACCTCCATTCCAAACATCTGTTGACTCTTCAAAATTGCCAACAGATGTTATGTCAACAGAGTCTCCAAACCTCTGTCCTTCACCACAAAATGCCATTGTACCATATCAGGTAGATTTAATCTACCTAAGAGCTCATCCACCAGACCAAATCATTGGCAACATCAGAGAAGGTGTGCTCACAAGGAGCCAATCTTCAAATATCTGTCTTTTTGCAGGATTTCTATCCCTTTCACAACCTGTCAAGTACCAAGAGGCACTGAAAGACAACAGTTGGGTAGAAGCCATGCAAGAAGAACTCCTTCAGTTCAAAAGACAACAAGTATGGGAACTTGTACCACTGCCTAAGGATGTCTGTCCAATTGGCACAAAGTGGGTCTTCAAAAACAAAACTGATGAAAGGGGTATAGTTGTCAAGAACAAGGCCAGGTTAGTGGTTCAAGGCTTCAGACAAGAAGAGGGAATTGACTATGATGAAACATTTGCCCCTGTAGCAAGGTTAGAAGCTATCAGACTTTTCTTAGCCTTTGCTGTCAACCACAACATCAAGGTGTATCAGATGGACATCAAGTGTGCCTTCCTATATGGCAAAATTCAGGAGGAGGTCTATGTATGTCAACCACCTGGTTTTGAAGACACATTCCATCCTGATCATGTCTACAAGCTTAACAAAGCATTGTATGGACTGAAACAAGCACCAAGAGCCTGGTATGAAACTCTCTCTACTTTTCTCTTATCCATTGGTTTCACAAGAGGTAAAATTGATAAAACCTTGTTTTTAAAATGGAAAGGAAAAGACTTAATGATTGTTCAAATATATGTGGATGACATCATTTTTGGATCCACATGTAATAAAATGTGTGAGGAGTTTAGGGAACTCATGACAGTAGAGTTTGAAATGAGTGCTATGGGTGAACTTCAGTGCTTTCTTGGTCTTCAAGTAAAGCAACTGCAAAATGGCACTTTCATTCATCAAAACAAGTATGTGAAAAACTTGTTAACAAAATTTGAGATGAATGATTGTAAGCCATGTAGTACACCCATGAGCACTGTCAAGCCACTCACTGCTGATGAAAAGGATGAACTGGTTGATCAGACACACTATAGATGCATGATTGGGTCTTTATTGTACTTAACAGCATCCAGGCCAGACATCATGTGTGCAACCTGTGTGTGTGCTAGATCTCAGGCTTCTCCTAGAAAGTCTAACCTTATTGCTGTGAAAAGGATATTCAGATATCTAAAAGGTGCTCCCACACTTGGTATCTGGTATCCTGCTAATGGAAACATTGAGCTTTCAGGTTATTCAGATAGTGACTTTGCTGGCTGCCATACCACAAGGAAGTCCACCTCTGGAGGGTGCCAGTTTCTAGGGAATGCCTTAGTTTCTTGGCAAAGCAAAAAGCAAGCAGCTGTTTCAACATCCACTGCTGAAGCTGAATACATTGCTGCTGCAAGCTGTACAGCCCAACTCATGTGGCTTCAAAATCAACTACTGGATTTTGGGATAACTGCACTAAGGACTCCACTCATGTTGGATAGCCAAGCTGCTGAAAATATCATCAAGAATCCAGTCTCTCATTCAACCACCAAGCACATAGATATCAGACATCATTTTGTCAGAGATAGCTATGAAAAAGGTTTGATTTCTCTGCACCATGTTCCAACAGAGGATCAGTTGGCAGATGTGCTGACAAAAGCTTTAGACACATCTACCTTCACAAATCTGATCTCTCGAATTGGAATGTTAAACATGGATTAAAACAACAAAAATGTTTTCAATCAAAACATTAAAATGTTTTCAGAAAAATCAAATTTTGCTAAAATGACACTTTGGTTGAAAAATCTGTTCTTAAACCACTGATCAGATAAAACAACCACTGTTGGTTGAAAAATCTGTTTCAAACATCTGATTAGATAAAACAACCACTGTTTCATTCAAACCACTGATGGTTGAAAAATCTGTTTCAAACATCTGATTAGATAAAACAACCACTGTTTCATTCAAACCACTGATAGTTGAAAAATCTGTTTCTAACAACTGATCAGATAAAACAACCACTGTTGGTTGAAAAATTTGTTTCAAACATCTGATCAGATAAAACAACTGTTTTCATCAGTCTTTTGGTTAATAACAGAGGTTGGCAACAGATGTTTAACAAAACAACTGTATGCCACCAGTTGTTTCAACCATCAGATGTTTGCCACGTCTGCTCTCAAAAGCAGAGTTTTGCCACATCAGCGGTTTCACCAGAGCCTATAAAACCCTGTTTTCCCCCCAACAGCAGTTTTACTGTCTCATTGTATTCAAAATACTGAAAACCGCCTTCGTCTTCCTCATAACCCTCAATCAAAAGTTCATCACTTTCACAATCAACATCCATTAAAATGGATCTCCAAACAAAAGCTACTCATAATTTCCTTCCCTATTTGGTAAAAACCGAAGATAACACTCCATTCCATTCCACCATCGACATCATCAATAACTCAAAATACAAAAAATGTTCTTATTGTTGATGCTCCCATATACCTGGCCACACTCCAAGAATTCTGGGCAAATGCTGAAGTCTTATATCAAGACAAAAAGCCTACATCCATAATTTCCAAAATTGGAGACACCAGTTTCACCATAACCCCTGAAATCATATCCACTACCTTCTCACTAAACGACTTGTCAGGTATGGACGCTTTTCCAAAAACAGAGCTTCACACTGAGTTTCAAGAGAGAGGGTATGATGCACAAATGACTGGTTCTACATTATATAAAAAGTTTTTCCCACCAGTCATGAAATTTTTCTTTCATACCTTACTCCTCTGTGCCTCAGCCAAGACTACATCCTTCAATGAAATCCCATTGAGGATACAATACTTGGGATATGCAATGTTGTCAGATTCTGACTTCAATCTATCTCAGGGATTGTTCTTAGACTTGGCATCAAATGTGAAAGCCATAAAATCTGGCTCAAACAATGCTTTTCTGCTCTACCCTAGAATTCTAAGTGTAATTCTACAAAAGATTTTACCTGAAAATGATTTTCAAAAGGGAGAGTCTTTCAAAATGAAAAGTTTAACTGATGAAACTTTTACTAGAATGCTGGGTTCTTCAACCCAAGAAAAAGTATCAAAAGTACAAAAGGTTTCAAAAACACAACCAAAGAGGACAAAGACAACAACTGTTGTTGAAACCTCTGTTGGTGAGCCCACTGCTCCTGGTGATCATGGCACTTCATCCAGTGCTGTGAAACCCACACCAGCCACCAAAAGAAAACGTCCATCCACTAAAACCACCTCTCAACCCAAAAAGGGACTTCTGGAAGATGAGATACCAGAAGCTAACCCTGTTGCATCACCAAAGCAACATGAAACCACTGTTGTTACTTCCTCACAACAGTTGGAGATATCTCAACCCCAGCAAACTCCTCAAGAATCCTCACAAAAGGATCTTGTTTTAAGCCAAAGGGAACCTCATACTGAGGCATATGAGTCACTTGATCATATGTTTACAAGTCCATCTCCCAGGGCTAATCAGCTTCTTACTCCACCTACATCACCACCACATGTCCCACAAACCATGCAACCCCTGTTTGAAGCTATTGACAAAACTCAGGACAACCCCAGTTCCTCTCCTTCACCTGTCACTGAGAGTACACCACCACCAGTGACTGGGGCTGAGGAAAGTCATTTAGCTATCCCACAAACAGATGAGGAGGTTATACTCCCAGAAGTCAATGTTACTTCTGATGAGTTTTCAAGAGAAGCAGCTACTACTGCTGTTGAGACCATTGTCTCACAGCAGGACAGTGGTTCCATTGATAAGACTTCCTTGAAGGCAACAACTGATGAGGACACCATTGTGACCCCTAAAACAGTTGGAAGTCCCCAGTACCAAGAAAAAGGGGCAGCAGGTTCTCATTCTATGGATTCACCTCCTAGAACTGAACCAGCTAAAACTACCTCTGGTAGGGATTCAGATGATCCTATTAACTTAGGTGATGAGTCAAAACTTCAAGAATTGACGGTTAAAGTTCAAAACCTTGAATCCTCTGTTGCTGATATCAAATCTGATGTCAAGTCAATATTGGAAACACTGAACAACTTTACCAAAAGTCAACCCTCAACCTCTGATATTGCTAGTGAGCTATGGAAATCAGTTTCACCCATCATCATAGCTCACAGAAAACTGGCAGATCAGACCCAAGAAACCTACATGTCCTTGATCAGAAACATGGTGGATGCAAGATTCAATGACACCAAGGCTGACATCAAAGTGATCAAGGAACACCTGCTGAAGACTACTGGCTCTGCCCCTACCACCATTCTCAGAGATGAAACTTACAATGAGTTTACGGCTGATGATGCCAAAAAGGGGGAGAGTGGCAGAGATAGGCTGCCAAAGCTAGATCCATTTGGTGCACCTCCCTCACAAAAAGGGAAGCCAACTGCTGACAAACCAGAGTCACCAAAATCAGCTCCACAATCACAGCAACCAAAAGTACAGATCCCTGTCACTGAACCAGCTCAAGCATCAAAGGCAAAAGAAGTTGACACTTCAGCTAATGAAAAAGCTGAGAAAGCTGATCAGGATAAAATGAAAAGGGCTGACACTTTGGAAGTCAAGGTAGAGATGTTGGTGCAGCTGAAAAAGGAACAACAGCAAGAAGTGGAAGATGTAAATACTTCTAAGAGAAAGAAAATGCCAGCCAAACATACTAGAAAACCACCTTCCAAACTATCTGCTGAAACCTCTGCTGTTCAAACACCTGTTATCACAACCACTGCTCCTAAAACCACTGCCACCACAACCTCTGCTACCCAAACCACTGAACCTAAAACAACTGCTGCTAAAACATCTGCTCAACCCAAACCAGTAACCAAACCAATCACCACACCATCAACAACTAAACCAGCCACAACTCAAACAACTCCTAAACCTACCACAACACAACCTAAAACCCAAACAACTGCTGGTTCCACAAAAGGACCAACAGATGTTTCCCAAACAACTGCTTCTTCCTCACCTTCACCTAAAATCTTGTACAGCAGGAAAAGGAAATCCACCTTTGTTGTACAAGATGAAAACATCCACAACACACCACCTAACACCCCAAGCTCACAATCCACACCAGTCAATGCCATTCCACTCTCATCTTTCTCACCACACACTTCACAATTCAGATCACATAGACCACCACCAACCATCACTCCATTGGCTGAGAAGTATCCCCTTGAGTTGGATCTAATCAAGGGGGAACTTCAATCCTTTTACAATACTGATCAGCCATCAGAAAGAACCTTCCCATCTCTCAAAGGCTTCCCTGTTCCACTCAACATTGACACTTATCTTAAATACAAGGGTGAACAGGCTGATGCTGTCATCAAGGAGAAATGCAAAGGGAAGGATGACAGGACTGCTCAGGGCATCCATTCAGCAGAGCTTAGCAAAGTTCGAAGGATTGAAGACTATGCTAAGACCCTGAGCAATTCTATGTCTACCATGCCTCTCAGCAGAGACTTGGAAATGGAAGTGAGGGATTCACTGCTAGAACAGATCTTGGCAACCAAGCCTTACAAAGCAACAAAGAATCAATTCACAGGCTGGACCACACATGCTCTCAGAGAAGAACTCATTAGAATTGAGAGCATGGCCAAGAATCCTCCTACTAAGGCCTCTGCCCCTGATTTCAGTAAAGGGAGAGATCAAGCTAGAGCCTTGAAATTCAAGAGAATGAGACAAGAGCTTGTAGCAGCCAAGTATGGAGAGATGAAATCTGTTGCTAGATGGTCTGAGGTCAGGTTAATTGAAACATACAAAAAGCTTGAACAAGAAAGAAAGACCAATCCCAAACTACCAAGAAAACCAGTCTATGATGATGCACCCAAGAAACCCTCTCAGGCCTTTACATTAGACAGTTTACTGGAAACTTCAGATCTTACTATTGCTGCTAGAAGACAATTTAAGAAGCAAAAGGAAATGACTGAAGAAGAAACAAGACAGTTCACTGATACTTATGTGAAAGAGGGGATCTTGAACCAAATCAGATCTTTTTCTGATCCTGTGTCAGACAGGCTCAGAGAACTCATTGGCAGGCCACCATCACCTAACTCATCTAAAATAAAGATGCATCCCAGTCACTCCTCTGATTCTAAAATTCTAAAATGGAAGTCTGATAAAGAGACCCATGAATTGACATTGCTCAGATCAGATGGTAGTGTTCAGAAGTTGAGTATGGATGAGGCACCTGGCCTAAGTGCTGAAGATCTCCAGACACTTCTGAACTTGACACTGGATAGAGATGCTGAAGACCTCTTCTCTCTACACTTTGAATTACAACTAAAAGGGCAAATTAGAGAAAGTCTGATGAGGAATAAAGATCAAGAATAAAGCAGAGTTTTGGCATCATCTGTTCTAGGGGGAGATTGTTGGGTCTGCTGACCTGGAGAAGAACAGATGATTAAAAGCCAAAATATACTAAGTGTTTGATCATGAATAAAGAACAGTTGTTACAATAAAGCTTCCTCCAAAGATCTGTTGATTCCTAAACTGCTGCTGCTGCTTAACAACTGTTAGACATAACTGCTGCTGATGAAAGGTCTGATGGACAAAGTCTGAAGGTTAAAAGTCTGATGAAGAACAACCGCTGATCCAAGATCTGAAGAGCAAAGGTCTGTTGAACCAACAACACTTTGGTTCAACAGATGATAAGAAGACATCAGAGTTTTAGTTAACAGAGTCTTGTATTGTCAGTAGTTTCAATGTAACAGTAGTTTATAGCTTAACAGTTGTTAGAGTTTGTTAGACAGTTAGGGGTCGCTATCTAGGTGACGTCAGCAACTGATCATCAGAGGTTTGAGCTTGTCTATAAATAGAACAGTACTTGTACTGTTCTATTCATCACTCGTCATTCTCTTTTAGACAAACATTCTCTGAGTGATCAGGCTGAGGGGGAGTTAATTGTACAATTGTAATCTTTCCATTTAATGAAAGCATTCGATTAAAAACAATTATTCTCTATGTTTTGATTTATTGTTATTCCGCTGCACTTTCCATTTATACTTCATTCATATTTCATACTTAATCAAAACAAACCAATACTCAGATCCTAACATTTTATTCTAATCTTCCATTTCTATCCTTACAACCAAATCAATGAAAACCATACTGCTCCAAATATCCATGTACAAACATGTATGGTGGAAATATTGTCATGTCACAATATCGATGGATCCATTTTAAGTGTTTAATGTCCATATGATTCATGTACATATTTCTTATACTGTTTTCTTTTCTTTGTTTTATGTTTTATTAGTATTTTCAACTTTCAAGCTCTAAACATGCATGTGTCTTCAGTGGTGAAGCTTCGAGATCAAATGGACAGGGGCCGGACTCATTTTTTTCCGATCCGTAGGGGCGGAAGATCAAATCGGTGGGGCCGGACTGATCAATTCATATTAAAACTAGTTTACGAAAATTGCAAATTCCACCACTGCACCAAAAAACGGCAGGGGCCGGGCCACCCCCGGGCTTCTACTATGATTCGTCCATGCGTGTCTTACATGCCTAGGGTCAAGTATCTAGATCATTACATGTAGTATATACTATACTAGTCTAAAAGCACCATGGCATACAGTGCATATAAACAACAACAATTTTGTATCTAAAAGAACTAACTCAATAACTTGACTCAACATATAAGTTTTAACTGTTAAACCCCGGATCATAACCATCAACATTAAACAATTAGTGTGGCACTTATCCAACTAAAAATTAGAGATATTTTGATGTGTACATATTTTTGTAACTAATAATTCATCTCAACCCAGATAGAAATTCAATATGTTACAAACACGTACTCATAGTTGTTCCCTCCATGATATAAACAATAAATAGGCATACCGCACTAAAACTGTTGGTGATTCCCGAAATTTAATTTTTGGTAATTCTTTTCAAAACCGCCAACAAAACATGACACCATGGCTACCCGGCTGTGGCTATGACTTCTTCATGTGCAGACTGAATATTATTATTTCTTTGCTTCCTGTGGAAGAGCAGCGATCATGTGCAGACTGAACATTATAATTTCCTTGCTTCCAGTCATCCGGATTCACATGTGCAGGATTAACCATAGAGATTTGGGTGTGCAGCGATTTAAACCCATGGATGTGACAAGAAGATGTATATGGTATGGTTTGTGAATTGAGTAAGTATTGAAGAAACGCGCAAAGTCTGATGCTGAACTTGGTCCGAGTTATCTGCTGAAGTAATTAACGCTCATCAGTTTAAGGTGCTCTATTCAAGCGCGGCCAGTTTCGGTTATCGTAGTTCGTAATTTGGTGATGATAAAATTCGTTCTTCGTTTGGCGAGTGTTAGTCTATTGTAGTATTTTGCCTCCGTTTCGGGTACTTGTGTGTTTTTTTGTTTCCGTTTTCTAACCTCTGGTTAGGAAATTATGTACTCGTACTGTTATGATTTGCGTATGGTATAATATGGTCTTCTTCTCCGTTAAAAAAAAAAAAAAAAAACCATGGCTACCCGGGGTCACCCACTCCACTTGTAAAGGCACCCCATACACCCGTACGTAGCAGATGAAGCGCTGGGTAGCCCGAGCCTACTATAAAGTCCCCGATCCGGGAAAAACTCGTCTGCCCGACGGCCCGCTGCGGTAAAACCCAGGTGGCCGGGATCCGCTTCGAACTTAAGACCATTCAGCCCCAAGCTATAACCTTCACTTCCCATACCACTTCACCACAACGACAGGGGCAAAGTGTCAAAACATTTACTTTTTCTTCCTGTATAATTTCTTCAACCACAAGAACAGTTATTAATTATTTAGCTAATTAACCGACTATTTAATTGTCAACTAGATATATGCTCACGCGTTTCGCGGCGCGATTTTTTTACCGGTCTAATTATGTAGACATGTTTAAGTATCTGTGACCTTTTTGAGTAGCAACCTTACAGAGTTGAGTAGTAAGTTGACAGTGTTGAGTAGTACGTTAACAAAGTTGAATTGTATAGTAACGTGACGGGATCGAATAGTGGCTGAGTGATAACCTAACGGAGTTGAGTAGTAACTTCATCATCATCATCATCATCATCATCATCATACTCAGTTAATCCCACCTATAGCAAAGCTAAGGTAGGGTCTGAGGAGGGTAAGATGTAGACAGCCTTACCTCTACCCCTAAGAATAGAGAGGCTGCTTCCAATGAGACCCCCGGCTCGATGTGGTTTGGTATCAAGCCTTGGACATAAGGCACAGAACACTTAGCAATCGGGACAAACCCGATCAGTGCATGTACCCCTTTGTCTTTTGGCTATCAACGCCACCACATGATGCATGATTAACCGTCCGTCGTTTTTAACGTTATTTTCACGAAATTAGTAAAATAACTTTAAAACTAGTGCAACTTTACTTTTGCCCCCCGTGGCCACACATATATACATTATATGCGCACACCATAAGTGGGCGTAGTAACTTGACGGAGTTGATCAATAGTGACTCCGTTAAGTTACTACTGGCGAAGATGTGTAGTCATTTGACGGAGTTCAATAGTAGCTTAATGGAGTTGAATAGTAACTCGTTAAGTTGCTATTGACGGGAAAAAGGAAAAAAAGGCTAAATAGCAACTTAACGAAGTTGAGTAGTAATTTAACGGAGTTGAATAGTAACTCCGTTAAATTAATAGCAACTTAATGAAGTTGAGTAGTAACTTAACGGAGTTGAATATTAATTCCTTTAAGTTAATAGCAACTTAACGAAGTTGAATAGTAACTTAACAAAATTAAATAGTAACTCCGTTAAGTCACTATTCATGAATAGTGATTTTTGTGAGAGGGAAAGAAATTGGTATTTATAGTATTAAGGTTGTGTGTAGTCGAGCGCTATATGGGCGTTTTGGCCCCCATAGCGCCGGGGAACACCGCCCCCGCCGGCGCTATGGGGGCGTTTTGGGGGTGAGCGTTTTGGAGATGGCGAGCGTTTTGGCTGACAACGTTGGAGTTTTTTTTATTATTATTATCTTATTATTATTAGTATTATTATTATTAACTGCAAGGTGATGGCTGTGATGGTGGAGATGGTGTCGCCGGAGAAGATGGTGTCGCCGGAGAAGATGGTGGCGACGGTGGTGGCTGTGACGGTTGAAGGTGGTGGCTGTGATGGTTGGAGATGAAGGTGGTGTGAGACTTCAAGGAGTGGTAATAAGTAAGTAAGGGAGGGAGGGGGTACCTGAATAATATAGTGAGCAAGATGAGGAAAGAGATGCCCATTGAAGAGGGTAATAGCCATTAGCATCAGGTAGAGAGAGGGAAACACCGACTTCTTCGACAAATTTCGTTAGTTTTATAACAAAACCATTGGTTTTGTTGATAATAATAATAATAATAATAATAATAATAATAATAATAATAATAATAATAATAATAATAAAACAATAAAAACCAATGATTGCCCAATCTTTTATAACCCCCTCATAACCCCCCTTCCCACTACACCCTCTTTTTCCATAACCCCCCATAACCCCCCTTCTATTACTTTTTAATATTTTAATACCATAACCCCCACATAACCCCCCACTACTACACATGCCCTAATTAATAATATCATACTTTTATATAAATTAATAATTTGAAAACAAGAACTATTTATTTATGTTTGCATGTGAACAAATATACAAACAAACTATAATTTGTTAAAATCACCTCTCTCTAATTAATTAATCAATTAATCAAGTGACTAATTGATAAACAATTAAACTATTTACTAATTATTTATATCTGAGTTCAGTTAACTATATAAAGAAAGTAGAGGGTCTAAATTGAAAACATGTAGGAAATACAAGGGCTTACATGTAAATAAGGCTTCACCTAATTTCTACCCATGTGCAGCTACCCACGAGTTACGTCCGTTATATACACGTCGTTCTTCATCTCCGGAAACTGCAATAGCGGCCTGATCATAGGACATTGAAGTAAAACCCTTTCACACCATCCTTTTATCATGAAAAGATTATTATATTACAAAATATAAAAACATATTATAACAATTGTGAAGTTCTCAGTTCTCACCATCAACACATTACTCCAATAACGTCAACATATGTGTGTGAGCAATAGCATTAGATATGCATATTTTCATCCCAAGATTGTAGGGGTACTAGTATAGTTTTTTTTATGTGGGTTTACATCTTACGGGCCCGAAACCCACTCTAGCTCATCCTTTTACGCTGTGTTCCTGAGTTTAATAAACAAAGGAAAAGAAGAGAAAGGGTATTAAGGAGAGAAATGAGAGAGAGTGGAAAGGAAATATTTAATTAATCAGCATGTTCCCGAGTTGGAATGAAAGGAAAGAAAAGTGAGGGTTTTATGTTTAAAAAATCATTTCCTTTCAAATCTCTCCAATTTGGAAGGATGAGATATAAAGGAAATAAACCCAAATTTTTCTTCAGCTTCCTTTCCTTTCTCTCCTTAAAAAAACTGTGGAACACGATTTTTTCTTGACATCCTTCCAAATCTCTTCTTTTCTTTCATTAAATGAAACTCGAGAACAGAGCGTTAAAGCGCGTGAATGCATTCCAATGGAGAAAATAGGAGGCGCCATAGGCCGAAGCACCACGGTAGTAACGGAGCAATGCTATGCTTGAAAGAGAGTGTTTATTTTTACCATTGGCGAATCTAGACCAAACTTTCAGGATAAAATTAAAAAAAAATTTGCTGCACTTTCATACAATGTAAACCAAACAATTGATAATTTCTTCCTATATTGATAAACTTGTCAACTTATTACTCTTTTTTTGCAACATAATATATATACATTTTGGTCTTAGTACACGTCTTCCAAACTGTACCCAAATTATAACAAAAACACTTGAAACAGGTTACACCCGAACCCGGTCATACCGATACTGGTTTTTTAATACCCAAATTTTTATAGTATATTTTAATGTTTACTTTAGAACTTTTATATTTAAAATTTAAAAATGCATATTATAAATCAAATAATTTGTTCAGTAAATTTATGTTATTATAGTTTAGGATTTGGTTCAAATGAGAACATTTTCCCAAAGCTTTATATGCAGGATTTTTTTTTATTTTTTTTTTATTTTTTTTCAATATACACATGTGTATAATTGTATAATACACATATGTATAATGCAATATACACATATGTATAACTGAAATATACACATATGTATAGTTGAAAAATACTATATACACATATGTATAATTGCTATATACACATATGTATAATTGTCATATACACATATGTATAAATGAAAAAAAAAATCCTTGCATAAAAATGTGCGATTAAAGCAACAAATTTTTTTTTTTGCCTTTATATGAAATGTGTGGCCCAGAATGGTTCTCTCAGTTCTCAAATAGGGGTTGGTTCTCTTAGGATCCCTACCCTTATAGTTTATGTTAATTTTATTTTTACAAATTAAAAAACAAATATAAATTTTAAACAAATTTAATTTATGTAAAATAAAAAAAACGTGCTTTATAAAACCAGATATTAATACCTGAACCCAACCAGGTTATAATACCCGAACCTGATCACACCCTACCCGGGTACATAGGGTATGATTTTCTCTTCAATACCTGTACCCAAACGCTATCTGGTTTCTCTCGAAACCCAATTTTTCTATATCCATTCAAACCCGAAATCGGATATTAAAAAAACCGATATGTGCACCTCCACCTATGACCAACTTATTGGGCTTAAGCCTTATGGGTTTCTATCTTATAATTAATAATTGGAATAGGTCAATGGTTATCGACTTATGTGTTTCCGTCTTTTTTTTATGTTGGGCTAATGATAAATTTTGAGAGTGTTTTAGATTTTTAAAAAATTGAAGGGTAATGCTAATATAATTTCAGGGGTAGCTTAATACAAAAAACATGAAAAATAAATAAAATTTTGCACTACGCCGGCAAAATTGAAGGATAGCAGGTGCTATGTACCCCTCCTTAAAGTCTACCTTTGCTTCTAGTTTTACTTTTTTTTCTTTTGTAAGCAATGCCTGGAGCTTGAAATAGGAAATGATAATTTAAAGGGAAAAAACGAAAGTTTGGTCCAACCAATGATATAGTTATCCAGCTCAACCAGTCCGACTGATAACCAACCAATCCCAATGAAACGGTTTTAACAATACTCATCTGAACCGGTTGAATAGATCACATATGGTTTTCATCCGATTGGTCTGTCTAGTTGAATTCTACTAACAAGGTGAGGAACACAACCACTCCTACGGGTATGCATAATTCAGTTCAATTCAGTTATTAGCTTCAACCAAAACCAAAGTCATTGGTTAAGTAATCTTATTAAACAATTGTTTAGTTGGTTTGGTTTTTTGATTAGATTGTCGGTTTTCAATACAGTTAAGTTAATTTTATTAATAACCAAACTTTGGCTAAAGTATAAGTCTACTGAAGCATAGGCTTATGGCCCGTCTTTTTGTGGCCCCTTCATAAGATATTATTTTATATTTGTATTGGGCATGTTTGCGTAATATTGGATTGTAGCTCGTTCAAAAAGAAGGCAAGGCGGTTAGGTTAAAAAATGAAAGCGGGAAAGTGAGGACTAGAAATCAAATTGTGTAATAACAGTAAAAGGTTATACATTTGAATATAAAATCATGATCTTCGAAGTCCATCTATCTTTTGTTGCGTTTTTGCTCTGATTCTTTTCAATCAAAATCGAGATAAAAATCAACATCTAAGGTGTTGCAATTAGCAACTTGGCTCATTCAAAATATTCAATCAAAACTGCTGATTTGCTCCGCATCCCATGAAGGTAAAATAGCAATCTATTAACTTTTTCCACCCTGATGTTGATTTTTGTAGCTTACGAATTATACAAACAAATTATCACATAATGTGGATTATAACCCCATGTTTTTAATAAAATGCTAGATCTTTATTGATATTCATATGTGATTAAAATTGAGATCAAAAAAAAATTATGATTAAAATTTCGTTATGTTTATGTTATCATAATCATAGCTTATACTTAGATTCTGATATTCATATTATGTTTCAACTTCAGGATGTTTTTGATATTCCGTAATCTTGGTTTGTTTTATATCATCTATCGTTAGTGGTTATTAAATTAATGGTTAAGACTCTACTTATAATTAATTCTTTTTTTATAATCACAATTCACGGTCCATTAACAGTTTCATAAATTATCAATTGCATTCTGTAACTCCGTTTAGCATCATAACACTTTGGAATTCACTCAACACCCAAGCGTCAAGCTTGTCAAAATGTCATATTGAGGAAGAAGAAAATCAATGTACAGTGGAAGCCGAGTGGGTAAAGCATTCTTTTGTGTCTTTGATTCATTTTCTCCCCACCAAAAAAGACAATGTTATGATTTTCGACCATGGTCTCTCTTTTGCTCAAATTCAAAAAGTGATTAGGTAAGTCATTTACTTCTATTTTTTGCACAACTTCACGTCTAGTATACATATCCAGTTTGAAAGCAAACTATCAAAGTTTTTTTTAGCTAAATGGCCTCAAATTTAAAATTCAATTTAAGCCCCCAAAATGGTTAAACCGTTTAATCACGTAATACATCAACTTTTTAAAATTAAAAAAATATTATCAATAGCATACTCAAATTGTAACACCCCAACCGATGGCGGAAACATCGAGGTGTCACGTAGTGAGGATTGTTCAATAGCTCATGGACTAAATGTGTAAATATTGATACATTGATTAAATAGTTTATTACATTGAAATGAAATACAACGGTTCTAAATGGCAACTAACTGAAATACAATAAATCAAAATCTAAATATAAATCCGAAAGCTTAAAGAATGCATCTTAAAATAACCTGAAACATGTACAAAATAATTTTGTCAATACAAAAATTGTTTTGGTGAGCATACCCTGTTTTGAATACATATAGTAAGAAAAGTGTTTAGCAATTCATGTGCGGTACCATTTGCAATTATGTAATAAGTAATATTCGTTCAAAATCAACCCTAAGTATCAAGAATCAAACCATTTTTGAGTATAACGAATCACAAGACAATGACCAAGGTCTCTCAACAGAGTCATAAGGGGTATATACCATAGTACTATTCATTGAAATGTTAGGCCCTCAAAGGTTAATAATTTTGACAAGTCATGGACACACAACAGTGGCGGATCTAGAAATAAAATCTAGGGGTAACATTCAAAAAAAAATTTTTTTGCCGTAGTTTCATATAACGTAAACGAAACAAAGATAACAACACGATAATAAATAAAGTTAAATACATACCTAATAGTTTCATATAACGTAAACGAAACAAAGATAACACCCGATAAACCAAAGGAAAAGTTTCATGTTTATTATTCTTTTTTGCATTCCCTAAGGTGTACTTACCAATATCCGGATTGTTCTCACTAATCAACTTTAAAACCGCGAGATAAAGACCTTTAGAAGTAGATGTTTCCGATTCATCACGACCACGAAATGGTAAAGAATTTTCCAACAAAAACGCAGCACTACGAACAAAACCCATTAATCGAAATCAATTTGCAATCTTTTCTTCATTAGTATGCTTCGCCACTTTCGCTTGATAAGATCCTTTTTGGTTCATGAGATCGTGACATTTTTGTGCCGCCTTATGATGTAAACTATTTGGTAACCCAGCATGATCTTTTAAGGCACTCGGTTTACTCCATTTACAAAAGCCTCGACTTGAAAAAGTTTCTCTTCCACCTTGATTACCAACACTACTACTAAACAAATAACAATATGAGCAATATGCCTTTTCTTTTCTAGTGTTGTACTCCAACCAATCATACTTATTAAACCAATTTACATTAAAACGTCTCCGACCCTTTGGATAGTTTATCCATTGAAAATTATGAGCTCGCGGTTGAAAAGCCTTTTTTGGGTTGGCCTATTTATAAATACAAAAATTATGAGCTCGCAGTTGAAGGGAATTAGGGAAGGGTTAGGGTTGGGCTTGGATAGTTGGGCTATTTGTTACTTAAATAATTGGGTTGGCCTATTTATAAATACAAAATAAAAGGTTTATTAATAAGCAATTCGGTTTAGAGAACGTTTATTAAAATTTCGTTTCGGATATAAGTTAACGTATAATTTATTTAAGGGGTAACAAAATTATTATGTATAGGGTAACATAAATGTTTTTTAGGGGTAACAAAAAATTATTTTAGGGGTAACATTTTATAAAAAACGTAAAAAAAAAAATTTCCACTGCGCGCGCAAAATCGAGGGGTAACGGGTGCACCCCCTGCCTTGGCTTTACATCCGTCCCTGACACACAAATTAACATAAAACAAACACACATGGGAATTGCATTAAGAATAAGAATAACATTTGATAATAGTGTACATGAATAGCCCCAAAAGAGTAACACATGAAAAGGGGGAAAGATATACTCACAGTTTGAGAAAGCGATCAAAATTCAACTTAAGCGGTCGTGAGCTAAGTAATGGGAATTTGGAAGAATTCAACCTATAAAGTTTAAGAATACTAATAAGGAAATGTCTAAAAGTCTAAGGTATCTTAGGTCTAAGGCATTAGGGTTTGCTAAGTCGATTTGGGGAATTAGAGTTTTTATGATAAATCGAATTTATACAAAAGTTGTATATTAAAAATAATATGTCAAAGTTTGTAAATGTGGTTTAGGTAATATAATTATTATCAATTGAATATTTAGATAAAAATATGTTTGAATAATTAAGATAAAATAATTTAGTTAATTACTTTAACTAAATTATTATAAATAAATACAATAATCATAAATAATTGATTAAATAATTATGAGTTACACAATGATCCAAACAAATAAAAATTAAGACTTTCAAACATAAGAATATTTCTATTTTATGAGAAAAAGTATTTATAAAATAGATGTTAAATTGTGTAAATACATAAATGATTAATTATGTCCAACTAAACATAAATAAGACTAAAAATACAAGATATGATCCAAAAATATTATTTTTATAGAAAATAAATGTCGCCTGATATAAATCAATGAAAATAATTTTCTCAATAATTTTCTCCATTTATTTATATTTAAAACTGATTTAATGAATGTAAATCATGTTTAAATGATTAAAAATAGGAAAATCAATAAAAATAAATGTTTTCTGAACCAATAAATTTTATTTCAGTTCATGATAATTACAAATAATTTATCAAAAATTATGAGATAAAAATCATTAAAAATTAATTTTTAGTTAATTAATTATGATTAAAACAATTTAAATTAATAAAATCATGAAAATAGATATTTTTCAGAAAACCAAAATAAAGTGATTAAAAGCCTTGAAAAAATACGGAGGACCTTCTTTTGGGGTGGTGGCAATGGGGTTGATAAGACTAGTTGGGTCGTTTGGGAACATGTTATTGCTCCAACAGATTACGGGGGGGGGGGGGGGGGGGTTGGTTTGGGCTCACTACGAGATGCAAACTGGAGTCTCCTCGCCAAGTGGTGGTGGCGATTTAAGATTGACAACAGTGGTCTTTAGAGGAAAGTTGTTTGGGCGATACACGGTAATTCTCGTGCTTGGAACTACATCCCGGCATTGTTATCCATTGGTGGGCCTTGGAAACAAATTGCTTCGGTTCCGAGTACTCTGGAAGGGCTTAATGCTGATTTTCGACTTGCGGTTAAGGGTGTCATTGGCACCGGGTCTGAAATTAGATTCTGGCTCAATTATTGGATTGGGAACGATACACTAGCTTGCCGTTTTCTTGCCATGTTCAATTTGGACAGGAATGTTTCCTGTTTGGTTTCCGAAAGAATTGTCGCGCAGCAGGGAGGTTTGGTTTATTCGTGGGTGTAACACCCCGCCCCTCTCACCACCAATATTGTCCGCTTTGCCCATCCAGAGCTCACGGATTTGATTTTGGGTGCCCAAGTGGAGACTTCCCAGGAGGTCACCCATCCTGGAATTTCTCCCACCTGAGCACGCTTAACTGTGGAGTTCTCCTCTCATCCACTAACATTAAGCCCCAAAACGCGTTGGTGATTTAAGAGGCAAGACATTACTTATGAACCAAGGATCTCTCCTGGCCACGGCCGATGTGGGATTTTCCTGGGGTGTCACAGTGGGATTGGAGGAGGAACACGTTGTCAGCCTCTGAATTAGTTGATTTGGACGCTCTGGAACAGCTGCTGGCGGAGGTGGAAATCTCCTCGGATCGTGACAGGTGGAAATGGAATATGCTGGGTGCTAATGGGTTTTCGGTCAGTTGTGTAAAAGGGCAGCTAACACCGGTATCGGCACTGCAGAATCGGCCAAAATTGTATGGTCAAATTGGGTCCCAAAGAAGGTGTGTATTGTGGCATGGAGAGCGAATCTTGACAGACTTCCAACGGCTGCGGCTCTTGTACGGAGAAACATTCAGATTCCTTGCGTGTTGTGTAAGTTCTGTTCGACACAACCAGAGACGATGGAACACCTATTTACAGCCTATCCGTTTGCATCCGATGTGTGGCAGCAGATTTCCTTATGGTGCAACCTTCCCAGCCTCATTATTTTTCATGTTCGAGACCTGCTAGAACTACACGAGACGGTGATGGCCAGACCCAGAAGCAAAAAAGCATTTAATGCGGTTGTCTTGACATCCATGTGGAGCATTTGCGGAACACGGTTGAAGAGATAAAGACCATGAGTTACCTTTGGATAACAAAGCGAGGAAAGATAACGGACATGTCGTGGGATGCATGGTGCAGGTTCGACACAACAAAAATGGGGTAGTCTATGTGTATTGTGTATTTGTGTCGTTTTTTCTTTTTCGGGTCGTTCCATAAGCGATGTATTCGGTGTTTCGGATAGTTTGTATTTGTGCTAGCTCCTTGCTAGTTTGGGTAATAAAAGTTTTGTTGGCCGTTCAAAAAAAAAGGTATCAAGAAGCTACACCTAAATGTTCATGATTTTTGGAGCAAAAATGAATTAGTTATGAATATTTCAAGATTTATGCATTTATGTTTATATATATGTCTAAATAAAAGAATGGTAAAAAAATGATGGCGGATCACACCTGCACACCATGGGACTCGACCTTGAGTCTGACTTATAACATGGAACCCAGACAACCACTACACTATACAGATTTTTGACGATGTAAATCAAAACAAACTTTATTTATATGATTCCACCTAATTCATCTTCTTCCCCAATTAACAACTCAAAACCCTAACCCTAGACCCAAAATTTAATAATCTGATTCATGTCCAAGAACACTTCTGTAATAGAGGGCTTTCAAGGAATAACTTATAAATAACAAAACGACAAAAGAAAATCGGACTTACACATCGAATTGATGTTCGAAAATAAAGAACAAGGCTAAAAATTGTCGATCCGATTCACATGGTTCTGAAGGGGAGTAGCACGAAATTATAGTGGGTTTAGATTGTGTGAAGGCTCGAATTCTAAGTGGGATAATCATTATATAGGATTATACACGAAAATTTAACGTTTGATTAGCTTTAAAACTTCCAACGGTTACACCTAAAGACCCGATCGTTGCACGTTTAATACAGGATTAATTGTGAAATCAAGGCTAGGATTCGGTTATAGATTGAAGGCGAAACGTTTTGGGACATAAAGAACATACAGACCCGTTTCGTTTTCCTTCGCCGGAAGTGTAATCGCCGGCGGCGACTACTTGGTCGGAATAGAACAGGGACAGAGGGAAACAACTTATGATTATATATTTTTTAAGTTTTAATAAATGACATAAACAGCCCCTCATTAACTTGGTTAACTAACTTAACTTAAAAGTTTTTTAAAACTTTGTAAAACTTGAAATTTTTATAAAATCCATTCCGAATAACGTTTCAACATAAGCATTTTATTAGAACGTATACCCGATCCATAATAAATATAAATGATAAATTTTTTTTAGCTCGCTCTAAAATTAAATTTGAAAATGACGAAACTTACAGAGATTAAAATATAAACGTTAAACTACGCGAGGGACTATAATTGACATCTTGCTAAAATATGAGGGTGACGGGTGTCACACAAATTAAAGAGAATAAAATGCTCGTTTTTATGATGTAACATTTGTAAAAAAAATATATTAACCTATGAAAATATAATAGTCGTTTAAATATCGTGGAAGTAGTTGGCTTAAAATATGTGGGAAAATGGAACTAGTATTTAACTTAAGCAAAAGTTGAGAGATGATGTATTAAAGTGCTTTAAAGTGTTTGATTGACTATTTACCCTATTTTAGATTTGTATATTATGCATTAATAATAAAATAAATTTTAATTTTTGGGTGTCTTAAAGAGTTAAGTTATTCTACATAGTGTAACAAAAATGAGAAGGGTGAGAAGGATACAAAAAAACACAATAAATCATATAATATTACACAATGAGCCACAAAATATAACACAGTGCCAAAAAATATAACACAATGCTGAAGAAAAAAGACACGATGAATTGAAAAAGTGACACAATGATGAAAATAAGAAAAAGACACAATGGTACATAAAAGACACAATGATATAGCGCATATTCTAAAAACTACAAGCTAAAACCCCCAAAAAAACGAAGACCTAAAAACTAACGTCGTAGGGTTCGATAAGACGATTCCAATGCCGCTTGAATGAGTTTAATCGGAGTCCGTTTGATACCCTTCCTACGACTTCCTATTTTTCATATTTGATCCTAATCCGTCTTAAAATACTATTTTCTCAAGCATTATAAATAGTATAGATATACCAAGTAAAAATTATCTGTCGTTTTTATCCAAGCTCTTCATATATATATGTATACGTATATAAATATTGAACTAGTATTCTTAAGCTAAAATAAAATAGAATAATAATTTACAGAAAGAGAGTTTTTCTAACCAAGCTTAACTTTTTTACTTGGCTAAAAACTAAAAATTAGTTTCATCAATTAACTATCTTTGTTTAGAATATTGTTCTTTAAATATTGTATTTGCCCAAGGCATTATAGTCTAGTGGCATCTTGGTGGTGAGATAAGACTTAAGGGTCATAAGGTTCTGGGTTCGAATCTCACAAAGGGGGTTTTCTCATAATTATGAGTTTCCTCTTGAATTGGTGATCGACTTGGCGGTGGAATATGATCGCGTGACAACATTGATGGCACGATGATACTCCAGTGTTCCGTGAGTGATTCCAATTTGTTGGCCGTTCAAAAAAATATTGTATTTACTTGTTTTCCACATATATATAACAATATAAATAGTAGAGAGAGGCTAACGTACAAAGTTTCTTAACATACAAAGTGTAAGAAGCATTCTCAGCCATTAGATTTAGGTGGTGGCAAGATTGTAATTAACAATCCTAATCATATTTGGGTTAATCTAACCAGGGGTAAATTGGAAAAAACACGTTTAAATTTCTGTGAAATCATAACAACAGACATAATCGATGCAAAAATTTTCAACGATTGAACCTGATTTTTCATCGTTTTCAACTCGATTAAACGTTCAGAATGATTAAACAATTCGATTACAAACAAAATCAAAACGTATTTGCAAAAATAGAAAAAAAAAAAAGAGTATGATAAGTCAATTGATAAAATTAGTCGAATCATATTCAAAAATCACTATCAACGCATGTATTATTCACAGAAACGAACGATGTTGATAATAGAAGAAGAATTCCAAAAAAAAATGGCTTTCAAAAAAGTTTCAGACGATGAAGATCAGAAAAACATAAAACGCATTTGGTTTTTTTATAAAACGCATTTGGTTTTTTGAACACTATTTAAACTGGTTTTTTACAAAACGCACTTAGTTTTTTATAAAACGCACTTGGTTTTTGTAAAACGCACTTGATTTTTGTAAAACGCACTTGTTTTTTGTAAAACGCACTTGGTTTTGTAAAACGCTTTTAGTATAAATAAAACTCACATTTTCCTCACTTTTTCCCCTATTTTCCTCTGTTTTCCTCCAACAAACAAACAACTATATTCACATACACTTGAGGTAAGGTTTTTATGGATTAGTTGTTTATTTTTTCTTTTTTTCTTCTTTTTCCTTTGTTTTGTGATTAGCCAGAGCTACAGAGATGTTGGCTTGGTTGTCTTCTCCGAAGATAGAGGGAAATGACTAGATCTGAGCCACGATTGAAGGTTGGGTTGAACTCGAACAACGTGAAAGGTTTTGAAGGCGTCAGAGGTTAAAGGAGAGAGGGAGTTGTGATGCTTTGGTCCAGCGGTTGGGTCAGGCGCTGGTGGTGGTGTTGGTGGTGGTGGTAGTGGTGATGGTGGTGGTGGTGGTGATGGTGGTGGTGGTGGTTAATGAACGATTATTGATTTGAAGGAACATTACCTTTTACCCCTTTTAAATCAACCAAGATTGGGTTAGTTAGAGTTAACTAGGGTTTACACATGTCAAGATGTGGTGCACTAGTACAAAATAGGTTTTTTGATGCAATGTAGTGGCTTCTTATACTTTGTAGGTTAAGGATACTTTGTATCCTATACTTCCCCATAATAATAACTAACATGCATGGAGTACAAAGACAAAGATAATATTTAATTAACGTTAATATATTATTATTTATTATATAAAAAGTATTTTCAGTTATGCTGACCAGTATGACTTTAATAAGGATTAAAGATCATTGTCTACAGCCCGACATGTAATCTTCTGCTAATTGATATTATTTATACTCGATTTAATTAATATCTACTTATATACTTCGATTTAGGAATCTTTTTGGAGGCAGAATTCAAATAATATAAAGTTCCATAAAGTTATAATTACATTTTGTATAAGATAGTTTCACAACTAAGCTAGTATTTACGATCGAGATTTTACAACAAGGTACATTTGGGACAACTTTTAAGTAGAATTTTACAAGTAAACACTTGTACATTGTATTGATCACATATACTAATGAGTGGTTATATATACATCTCTTATGTATAATCATGAAACACTATTACATCTCTTATGTATAATCATGAAACACTATGTACATGTACGGATTTCCATTTATTTATTTAATCTTTTTTTATAGAAAGACCATATATATACAATCATTTAAGGATGTACGTACACAAGATGATCCAAGCTTGAGCTCGACTTGTAAACAATATTCAAGCTCGAGTTTCGCTTGGTTTCAAACTCTTTAATTATTGAATAGTTTTTGGATTATTTTGTTTCATTTATATATACGCGTGACATAATCTTATTTAGTTATTTTTATCAGAATTTAATATAAAATATTATTATGTGAATGTATATTTAAGATATTAAATAAGTGATATATAAATACCATACTCTACTCTTTAATTGAATGAGAGGCTCGAGACCAAGCTAGCTCTAGCTTCTTTAAACTTAATTTGTTCCTTTCAACCCTTTTAAAGTAGACCTTGATTGTCTTACAAGCGCCTTGAGTCGTTTACATTTATACGATCATTACCCACCAATCTATTATTTCAGGTTAAGAAATTATTTATTTAGGAATTTTATTGATTTTGGTTTTCAATTCTAAATTATATCTTTTACGTAACTAATACTAACTATGAACCTTGGACATATATATGAAGAACGATTTATCTATAGTTAAAACTAATCACATTATTAGATAATTTGTTACTAAACAAATCATACATAATGACAACCATCCATCATGCAATATTCTTGGGTTATAGTTTATCTTTTTTACTATAAATTATATATGCACTAAAATCATGATCCAGTATTATTGGCTTGTTCTTTTACTAACCCTATATTTCAAACTTTTGTTTATTCTTCCATGATCCTTTGTCTCCAATAGTTTTAAGAAGTGATTACCTATGATGATTAATTAAGAAAAAAGATCTGAGAATAGTATGATTTGATATTGTCTCTAGTGCACTTAACTAAATGAATAATCAAACTATCTGTATGTTTTGTTTAAAAAAACAAGTCACTGTCAAGAACGGTACCCCTTAACATATTATAAACTTACTAGCATATAATACATAAATTCTGTTTTAATGCTTAAAGTGAGTGAGTTTCTGAATTGTCAAATAACCCAAAGACATGATTTAATAATATTTTCGAAGGTTTTGATGCTTTTCCATTTAAGATCGAAACACTTGTCTAGATTAAAAATTTTTGCAAACCTCTTGAAGATAAGAGGTTTTTTTTTTTTTTTGAGGGGGGGGGGGGGGGGGGGTTGCTTAACGCCCATCGTCTTAAGTCACTTCACTTCCACACCTTCCATACTCCGTAACTATTGATGTCTAAAGAGTCGAGAGTATTTATTGAGTTTAGACTATTGTTAATGTTTTTATATGTGTTTGGTAGAATGACGATGAATAAAGTCAATATTGTAAGTGATTTGAAATGACTTTGATAGATTTATAATAAATAATAAATAAAAATGGTTTACTTCAAATTATGTACACTACATAAAAGGTATCTATATAAATTAAGTAACAGTTAATAATTTAAAGAAATAATATTATCATAAATTAGTGTTATATAAAAATATGTTATATGCTTAATTGGAATATATAATATTATTAAAAATGATTTAATATAGAAACAGTAGTAAGCAATGAAACATGGAAGCAAATCTTTAGATTGAGATATACTTTGTCCATGTCTCATCATCAAGAAACATGAAATTTGTTAAAGAACATGCCACCGTTATATGTAATCATATGATTATATCTCTAAATCTCTGTTTTACCCTAATCTATGTATGATATGGCTAAACTAACTGATTGATTTACCTATTAAAGTTTTCATATTTAAACATAATTATAAAAAAATGCTAAATCATTGCAACATACTCTTCAAGTTTATAATTATAATAAAAAGAAAATGGCCCATTCTTTTACCTTCCAGCTAGGGGCGAGCATATTGCACCGAATACCGAACCGATTCTGTACCAAACCAAGGGTGTTCGGTATTGGTATCAGTACTCAAACTTAAAGGTTTTCGGTTTTGGTATTTTCGGGATCGGTATGGTATTAGTATTTTAAGGTAAAATACCAATGACATACCGGTACCGAACCGATACCGTACCGTATGTTTTTGGTATCGGTATTGGGTTTTGAGAGTTTTCGGGATCAGTTGGGACCGATACCGTCCCGAGCTCATCCCTACTTCCAACATTATTTTCATATCGTTTTATTGATCGAGATGTAATAAATTAATACATAATGTGAAAAATATTGGCGGACTTACACTTACGCCAAGGGAGCGGACGCTCCCTTTAAAAAATAATATTGGTGTAATTTGTTAGAAAAATCTCAATCAATCCCCTTAAAAATGTAGTTAAACCTCTGGATTACACCCCAAAAATATTTTCTAGGTTTGTCATTAGTGAAAAAGTAAATGAATCAGTCAATAGTTTTTACACATCTGTATCGATTAGATAATCGTATTACCGAAGGACCCTAATGGAGAGAGAAAACGGGGATGGCGATCAAGAATGGTTTCAAGCTAACGGAAGAAGGCGAAAGAAAAAGACGAAGACACAACAACTAAGATTCGAGTTTGATAAAGCAACAACTTTCTATGTTTCCAACATTCCTTCCTACTGTTCCAAAGGAGAGATATGGAATGAGTTCAGAGTTTTCGGGGACCTTGTGGACGTTTTCATTCCAAGGAAAGTAGACACAGGAGGTAACAAATATGCTTTTATAAGATACGAGAACATTGCGGATATAGAGAAGCTGATTCTGGTACTACACAAGGTGAGATTAATGGGGGCTAAGCTTACTGTCAACAAAGCTAAATTTCGTAGGGATGGCAAACCGTTCGAGACAACGGCGATGCCTCAGAACCAACCAAAGCAGCTGCCTCCTCATCAGACAACAACTCCAAACGACGGTGGTACACGTACCACTTTCGGGGAAAAATCTTTCAAAAGTATTATCTCCGGCATGGATGACAAGACCAAGGTGACCATCGATCTCCCGGGAAAAACATCCGTTGTTGCCTTTGCATGGTCCAAAGCCTCACTCCTTGTGGAAGCCAAGGACCTCATGATTCTTTGTAATATGCACGAGATTTTGAAGAACACAAGAAGATACCTAGCTGGTATTAGGTATGTTGGGGGCCTGAAATTTCTTATGTCATTCACCAAAGAAGAGTACTCGGAGGCTTTCTTATCTTATTACAATGGGAAAACATCCAAGTGGTTTTCTTCCATTGAGAAATGGCAAGGTCAACCGGTGCACATGTGGGGACGAGATGCCTTCTATCGTATTGGAAGTCACTATGGAAGGGTGTTGTACCCACCGCCGGTGGACATTAATGACAGTTGCTTAGCATTTGAAATCATTGGGGTCCTGGTCAATTCAGGATCTGAAATTAGGGATGAAATCAATATCACCTTGAATGGATATGAACACCCCCTATGGATTACTGAAGTTATGAGAGACTGGGTTCCCGATTTCCTGCTCGGTGGTCAAGGTCTACCAAAATGTGGTTATGTTACTCCATTTCAATCTGTCGTAATGCCACCAGTTGATGTAGTTGGGCCCTCCGGTTCAGATCATGAGGAGATTTCTATTGTGCCGGAGAAGAAACAGTCACCGGAGAACGTAGAAGATTTGGTTTCGGGTGAACGGCCGGTGGAAAGTCAAAAGGTCACAAATGAAGACGTAACGTTTATTTTGAAAGAACTGAAAGGTCAATTGACTAAGGGGGATGAATCGAATATTCCGAATGAATTGGTAACTCAAGCGGCTGCCATAAATGTCACTGACCAAGTACAACTGTCACATCAAATGAAGAGAATGTTGGGGTTAACAAGGATTGTTAGGATCTGAGTTTTAGATTGTTTTGATTAATTATGAAATATGAATGAAATATAAATGGAAAGTGCAGCGGAATAAGGAATAATCAAAACATAGAGAATAATTGTTATCAATCGAATGCTTTCATTAAAGTTGAAAGATTACAAAGGTACAATTATAACTCCCCCTCAGCCTGATCACTCAGAGTTTGTTTGTCTAGAGAGAATGACGAGTGACAAATAGAACAGTACAAGTACTGTTCTATTTATAGACAAGTACAAACCTCTGATGATCACTTAGCTGACGTCACCTAGAAAGCGACCCCTAACTGACTAACAAACTACAACATCTGTTAAACAATAAACTACTGTTACATTAAAACTACTGAAGGAAAACTCTGTTAAGCTAAAAACTCTGATGTCTTCTTATCATCTGTTGAACCAAAGTGCTGTTGGTTCAACAGACCTTTGTTCTTCAGATCTTTGATCAGCACTTGTTCTTTATCAGACTTTTGCTCTTCAGACTTTATCCAACAGACCTTTCATCAGCAGCAGTTGTCTTGTATCAGCTGTTTGAGCATCAGCAGTTTGGGAATCAGCAGTTCTTTGGAGGAAGCTTTCTTGTAAACTCTGTTATTTATTCTTGATCAACACTTAGTATATTTTGGCTTTCAATCATCTGTTCTTCTCCAGGTCAGCAGACCCAACAATCTCCCCCTAGAACAGATGATGCCAAAACTTTGCTTTATTCTTGATCTTTATTCCTCATCAGACTTTCTCTAATTTGCCCTTTTAATTGCAATTCAAAGTGCAGAGAGAAGAGGTCTTCAGCATCTCTATCCAGTGTCAAATTTAGAAGTGTCTGGAGATCTTCAGCACTTAGGCCAGGTGCCTCATCCATGCTCAACTTCTGAATACTACCATCTGATCTGAGCAATGTCAATTCATGGGTCTCTTTATCAGACTTCCATTTTAGAATTTTAGAATCAGAGGAGTGACTGGGATGCATCTTTATTTTGGATGAGTTGGGAGATGAAGGCCTGCCAATGAGTTCTCTGAACTCCTCTGTGACAGGATCAGAGAAGAATCTAAGTTGGTTTAAGAGACCCTCTTTTACATAAGTTTCATTGAACTTCCTTGTGTCTTCTTCAGACATTTCCTTCTGCTTCTTGTATTGCCTTTGAGCAGCAATAGAAAGATCAGAGGTTGCAAGCAAGCTATCTAATGTAAAGGCCTGAGAGGGTTTCTTGGGAGCATCATCATACACTGGTTTTCTTGGAAGATCAGGATTGGTCTTTCTTTCTTGTTCAAGCTTTTTATATGTCTCAATTAGCCTGATTTCTGACCATCTGGCAACAGATTTCATCTCTCCATACTTAGCTGCTACAAGCTCTTGTCTCATTCTTCTGAATTTCAAGGCTCTAGCTTCATCTCTCCCCTTTTTGAAATCAGGAGCAGAGACCTTAGCAGGAGGATTCTTGGCCATGTTCTCTATTCTGATTAGTTCTTCTCTTAGAGCATGTGTGGTCCAGCCTGTAAATTGATTCTTTGTTGCTTTATAAGGCTTGGATGCCAAGATCTGTTCCAGCAGTGAATCCCTTACTTCCATCTCCAAGTGTCTGCTGAGAGGCATGGTTGACATGGAGTTGCTCAGGGTCTTAGCATAGTCTTCAATCCTTCTGAGTTTGCTAAGCTCTGCTGAATGGATGCCCTGAGCAGTCCTGTCATCCTTCCCTTTGCACTTCTCTTTGATAACAGCATCAGCCTGTTCACCCTTGTATTTGAGATATGTGTCTAGATTGGGTGGAACAGGGAAGCCTTTAAGAGATGGGAAGGATCTTTCTGATGGCTGATCAGTATTATAGAAGGATTGAAGTTCCCCCTTGATTAAATCCAACTCAAGGGGATACTTCTCAGCCAATGGGGTGATGGTTGATGGTGGTCTGTGTGATCTGAATTGGTCAGTGTGTGGTGAGTAAGATGAGAGTGGAATGGCATTGACTGGTGTGGATGAGATTGGGGTGTTAGATGGTGTGTTATGGATGTTTTCATCTTGTATAACAAAGGTGGATTTCCTTTTTCTGCTATACAAGATTTTGGGTGAGGATGAGGATGTAGCAGTGGATTGAGAAACATCTGTTGGTCCTTTTGTGGAACCAGCAGTTGTTTGGGTTTTAGGTTGTGTTGAAGTAGGTTTGGTAGTGGTGTGTGTTGGAGTAGGTTTGGGAGTTGGTTGAGTTGTGGTTGGTTTAGTGACTGGTTTGGTTACTGGTTTGGGTTGTGCAGATGTTTTAGCAGTGGTTTCAGTTTCAGTTGTTTTAGGTGCAGTGGTTTGGGTAACAGAGGTTGTGGTGGCAGTGGTTTGTGGAGCAGTGGTTGTGGTAACAGGTGTTTGTACAACAGGAGTTTCAGCAGTTAATTTGGAAGGTGGTTTTCTAGTGTGTTTGGCTGGCATTTTCCTTCTCTTTGAAGTGCTCACATCTTCCACTTCCTGTTGCTGTTCCTTTTTCAGTTGTACCAACCTCTCTGCCTTTACCTCCAATGTGTCAGCCCTTTTCATTTTGTCTTCAGCAGCCTTTTCAGCTCTTTCATTAGCTGAAGTGTCAACTTCTTTTGCCTTTGATGCTGGAGCTGGTTCAGAGACAGGGAACTGAACATTTGGTTGTTGTGTTTGTGGAGCTGATTTGGGTGACCCTGGTTTGTCAGCAGTTGGCTTCTTCCCTTTTTGTGATTTTAGTTTTGGTAGCCTATCTCTGCCACTCTCCCCCTTTTTGGCATCATCAGCAGTGAATTCATCATCATCTTCATCTCTGAGAATTGTGGTAGGGGCAGAGCCAGTGGTCTTTGATCACCTTGATATCAGCCTTTGTATCATTGAATCTGGCATCAACCATGTTTCTGATCAAAGTCATGTAGGTTTCCTGTGTCTGATCTGCTAATTTTCGATGAGCTATGATGATGGGGGAAACAGATTTCCATAGCTCATTAGCAACATCAGCAGTTGATGGTTGACTCTTTGTAAAGTTATTCAGTGTTTCCAATATTGACTTGACATCAGATTTGATGTCAGCAACAGAGGATTCAAGGTTTTGAACTTTAACCGTCAATTCTTGTAGTTTTGACTCATCACCCAAATTAATAGGATCAGCTGAGTCCCTACCAGGGGTAGTTTTAGCTGGTTCAGTCCTAGGAGGTGAGTCCATAGAATAAGAACCTGCTGCCCCTTGGTCTTGGTTCTGGGGACTTCCAACTGTTTTTGGAGACACAATTGTGTCTTCAGCAGTTGTTGCCTTCAAGGAAGTCTTAGCAATGTAACCACTGTCCTGCTGTGAGACAATGGTCTCAACAGCAGTAGTGGCTGCTTCTCTTGAAACCTCATCAGAAGTAACATGTACTTCTGGGAGTATAACCTCCTCATCTGTTTGTGGGATGGCTGATTGATTTTCCTCAGTCCCAGTCACTGGTAGTGGCATACTCTCAGTGATAGGTGATTGAGAGGAACTGGGGTTGTCCTGAGTTTTATCAATAGCCTCAAACAGGGGTTGCATTGTTTGTGGGACATGTGGTGGTGATGTAGGTGGAGTAAGAAGCTGATTAGCCCTGGGAGATGGGCTTGTAAACATATGATCAAGTGACTCATATGCCTCAGTTTGAGGTTCCCTTTGGCTTACAACAAGTTCCTTTTGTGAGGAATCATGAGGAGTTTGCTTGGGTTGAGATATCTCCAACTGTTGTGAGGAAGTAACAACAGTGGTTTCATGTTGCTTTGGTGATGCAACAGGGTTAGCTTCTGGTATCTCATCTTCCAGAAGTCCCTTTTTGGTTTTGGTGGTTGTTTTGGTGGATGGACGTTTTCTTTTGGTGGCTGGTGTGGGTTTCACAGCACTGGATGAAGTGCCATGATCACCAGGAGCAGTGGGCTCACCAACAGAGGTTTCAACAACAGTTGTTGTCTTTGTCCTCTTTGGTTGTGTTTTGGAAACTTTTTGAACTTTTTGTGCTTTTTCTTGGGTTGAAGAACCCAGCATTCTAGTAAAAGTTTCATCAGTTAGACTTTTCATTTTAAATGACTCTCCCTTTTGAAAATCCTTTTCAGGTAAAAGCTTTTGTAGAATTACACTTAGAATTCTAGGGTAGAGCAGGAATGCATTGTTTGAGCCAGATTTTATGGCTTTCACATTTGATACCAAGTCTGAAAACAATCCCTGAGATAGGTTGAAGTCAGAGTCTGACAACATAGCATATCCCAAGTATTGTATCCTCAATGGGATTTCATTGAAGGATGTAGTCTTGGCAGAGGCACAGAGGAGGAGGGTATGGAAGAAAAATTTCATGACTGGTGGGAAAAACTTTTTGTATAGTGTGGAACCAGTCATTTGACCATCATACCCCCTCTCTTGAAACTCAGTGTGAAGCTCTGTTTTAGGAAAAGTTTCCATACCTGACAAGTCGTTCAGTGAGAAGGTAGTGGAGATGACCTCAGGGGTTATGGTGATACTGGTGGCTCCAATTTTAGAAATTATGGACGTAGGCTTTTTGTCATGGTATAAAACCTCAGCAGTTGCCCAGAATTCTTGGAGTGTTTCCAGGTGAATGGGGGCATCAGCAACAAGAACATTTTTATATTTTGAATTATTGATGATATCGATGGTGGAATGGAATGGTGTGTTGTCTTCGGTTTTAACCAAATATGGAAGGAAATTGTGAGTGGCTTTTGTTTGGAGTTCCATTTTAATGGATTTTGATTATGAAAGCAAGGATTTTTGATTGAGGGTTATGAGGAAGACGAGAGCGGTTTTTAGTATTTTGAATACAATGAGACAGTAAAACTGCTGTTGGGGGAAAGAACAGGGTTTTATAGGCTCTGGTGAAACCGCTGATGTGGCAAACATCTGATGGTTGAAACATCTGGTGGCAGACAGCTGTTTTGTTAAACCTCTGTTGCTAACCTCTGTTGTTTAACCAAAAGACTGATGAAAACAGTTGTTTTATCCGATCAGATGTTTGAAACAGATTTTTCAACCAACAGTGGTTGGTTTACCTGATCAGATGTTTGAAACAGATTTTTCAACTAAAGTGTTATTTTTAGCAAAATTTGATTTTCTGAAAACATTTTAATGTTTTTATTGAAAACATTTTTGTTGTTTTTAATCCATGTTTAACATTCCAATCCGAGAAATCAGATTTGTGAAGGTAGATGTGTCTAAAGCTTTTGTCAGCACATCTGCCAACTGATCCTCTGTTGGAACATGGTGCAGAGAAATCAAACCTTTTTCATAGCTATCCCTGACAAAATGATGTCTGATATCTATGTGCTTGGTGGTTGAGTGGGAGACTGGATTTTTGATGATATTTTCAGCAGCTTGGCTATCCAACATGAGTGGAGTCCTAAGTGCAGTTATCCCAAAGTCCAGTAGTTGATTTTGAAGCCACATAAGTTGGGCTGTACAGCTTGCAGCAGCAATGTATTCAGCTTCAGCAGTGGATGTTGAAACAGCTGCTTGCTTTTTGCTTTGCCAAGAAACTAAGGCATTCCCTAGAAACTGGCACCCTCCTGATGTGGACTTCCTTGTGGTATGGCAGCCAGCAAAATCACTATCTGAATAACCTGAAAGCTCAATGTTTCCATTAGCAGGATACCAGATACCAAGTGTGGGAGCACCTTTTAGGTATCTGAAGATCCTTTTCACAGCAATAAGGTTAGACTTTCTAGGAGAAGCCTGAGATCTAGCACACACACAGGTTGCAAACATAATGTCTGGCCTGGATGCTGTTAAGTACAATAAAGACCCAATCATGCATCTGTAGTGTGTCTGATCAACAAGTTCATCCTTTTCATCATCAGTGAGTGGCTTGACAGTGCTCATGGGTGTACTACATGGCTTACAATCATTCATCTCAAATTTTGTTAACAAGTTTTTCACATACTTGTTTTGATGAATGAAGGTACCATTTTGCAGTTGCTTTACTTGGAGACCAAGAAAGCACTGAAGTTCACCCATAGCACTCATTTCAAACTCTGCTGTCATGAGTTCCCTAAACTCCTCACACATTTTATTACACGTGGATCCAAAAATGATGTCATCCACATATATTTGAACAATCATTAGGTCTTTTCCTTTCCATTTTAAAAACAAGGTTTTGTCAATTTTACCTCTAGTGAAACCAATGGATAAGAGAAAAGTAGAGAGAGTTTCATACCAGGCTCTTGGTGCTTGTTTGAGTCCATACAATGCTTTGTTAAGCTTGTAGACATGATCAGGATGGAATGTGTCTTCAAAACCAGGTGGTTGACATACATAGACCTCCTCCTGAATTTTGCCATATAGGAAGGCACACTTGATGTCCATCTGAAACACCTTGATGTTGTGGTTGACAGCAAAGGCTAAGAAGAGTCTG
This sequence comes from Ambrosia artemisiifolia, assembly GCA_032199755.1. Classification (NCBI taxonomy): domain Eukaryota; kingdom Viridiplantae; phylum Streptophyta; class Magnoliopsida; order Asterales; family Asteraceae; genus Ambrosia; species Ambrosia artemisiifolia. The sequence continues at coordinate 26,446,229 of CM063519.1, forward strand.
ATTGCCTCTAGCCTTGCTACAGGGGCAAAGGTTTCATCATAGTCAATCCCCTCTTCTTGTCTGAAGCCTTGAACCACTAGCCTGGCTTTGTTCTTGACAACTATACCCCTTTCATCAGTTTTGTTTTTGAAGACCCACTTTGTGCCAATAGGGTAGACATCCTTAGGCAGTGGTACAAGTTCCCATACTTGTTGTCTTTTAAACTGAAGGAGTTCTTCTTGCATGGCTTCTACCCAACTGTTGTCTTTTAGTGCCTCTTGGTACTTGACAGGTTGTGTAAGGGATAGAAAACCTGCAAAAAGACAGATGTTTGAAGATTGGCTCCTTGTGAGCACACCTTCTCTGATGTTGCCAATGATTTGATCTGGTGGATGAGCTCTTAGGTAGATTAAATCTCCCTGATATGGTATGATGGCATTTTGTGGTGAAGGACAGAGGTTTGGAGACTCTGTTGACATAACATCTGTTGGTACTTCTGAAGAGGCAACAGATGTTTGAAATGGAGGTGGAGGAATGGGTCCAAGTGGTGTAAGATTGGACTGACTTTTGTCAACAGATGATTGAACAGTGGATTGGCTGGGTGAATCAGTGGATTGAAGATAAGACTGGCCAACAGTGGCTGACTCAGCTGTGACAGAGTTTTGACAGTTGTTTTGAACCACTGCTTCCTCTGATACATGATAGACTTTGTAGTGGTCTGGAACCACAACATCTATTCTGTAATCTTGTTGTGAAGATTGTGGAGTACCTGCAGGGTTAGTTTTGATAGCAATATCTTCAAATTTGAATTTATCTAAATCAAACAACTCAGCAGGGTTTGCTGGGATTTTTAAAGAAGAAAGTTCATTGAACTTCACATTCAGAGTTTCTTCTATTGTTTTAGTCCTTGTGTTAAACACTTTATAGGCCTTTGCAATAGAAGAATACCCCAGAAAATATCCACAATCCACTTTGGCTGCAAATTTTGAAATGGAATCTTTAAGATTTAAAATGAAACATGGGCAGCCAAAGACTTTGAAAAATGATATCAGTGGTTTGATTTTAAACAGAATTTCATAAGCAGTCTTTTGATGTCTAGGGTTGATTAAAACTCTGTTTTGAACATAACAAGCAGTGTTTACAGCTTCTGCCCAAAAGGACAGAGGTAAACCAGAATCTGCTAGCATTGTTCTTGCAGCCTCAATGAGAGTCCTGTTCTTCCTTTCAACCACCCCATTCTGTTCTGGTGTTCTTGGGATGCTGTACTGCCTTACAATCCCTTTTGACACACAGAAATCATCTAACTCCTTATTTTTAAACTCTGTTCCATTGTCACTCCTAAAGACTTTTACTGGCAAGTCATATTGTTTTTCAACTTTGGTAACAAAGTCCTTCAAGATACCTGCAGTCTCATCTTTAGAGTGTAAAAAGTAAGTCCATGTAAACCTAGAAAAATCATCAACTATGACAAGACAAAATCTTTTCCTTCTTAGACTCATGATTTTTACAGGGCCAAACAGGTCCATGTGCAACATTTGTAGACATTGACTGGTTTTGGACTCATCAATGGATTTGTAAGAGCTTTTATGTTGTTTGCCTTTTAAACAGGAAACACAATGCTCATCACACTTGAATTCTTTTGATGGTAAACCTCTGACAAGGTTTTGTTTGGAGAGTGAGTTGATAGTTTGAAGGTTGGTGTGACCAAGTCTCCTATGCCACAATTCTGTCTCTTTTGTAGAGGCAGCTGAGAACAGACAGACATTTGCAGTAGGATTATCCTTCAACATATCAACCACATACACATTGCCACTTCTGTGAGCAACAAGTTGTGCTTTGCTCTCAGCAATGATGGTGTTAATCTTTTCAACAGCTTCTAGGCCAACAATCTTACACGTTTGCTTAGTGAAGAATGACCCAAAGCCTTTGTCACTCATTTGTGATACACTAAGTAGATTAAATTTTAGATTGTCTATTAGATTAACATTTTCAAACTTAAGTCTCCCTGCTTTGACAGTACCAGAACCCAACACTTTACCTTTAGAATCATTACCAAAGGATATATCACCCCCTCCATGAGCAAGAAAGTCCAGAAGAAGGGCTCTACATCCAGTCATGTGCCTGGAGCCTCCACTATCTACATACCATAAACTGTCTAAACAAGCAGAAGCTCCCTGCACATCAGTAAGGATTTTAGTTTTGGTGAGTGTCCAAAGCCAAATTGGCTTTGGATGGGTCCTTAGCTGTCTCAGCCTTAAGTTGAGAAGAATGATCAGTGGTTTGGACTAGCTTTTGAACTAGATTCAACAGCTGCATTTGACCATTTGCCAGTGCTTGTATGTCAACACTTGGTCCAGCAGAGGTTTGATCATTTCCTATCAGTTGATGAAAACCATGAGGATGTCTGTTCACTTTTGGTTTTGAAGGCCTCTTGGGCTCATCATAAACATGTGGCAGACGATGACAAGTGGGTTGTCCATATCCTCTTGGTAATCTGTTAACAGGTGGAGCATCTGTTACCTGAACCTCTCTGGGAGCAGAGTTTTTGTTCAGACTTTGGGTAACAGATGTTTGGACTGATTCAAAAGTCTGTTTGGATTTTCCTTTTGAAGTACTCATCACTTGACTCTCCAGAGTTTTAGCTTTATACTCTTTTATCTTTTCATCAAAATTTTTGAGATATAAGCACTCTTTTGTTTTGTGATTCTTTTTCTTGCAGATTGCACATTCTTTAGATTTTGAATCATTTAAACTTGTTGTTTTGTTGATGTCATATGCTTTTAGAAGAAAACAGTTTTTGGTGACATGGTTCTTCTTTTCACAAAAATCACAAAACAAGTTGCTCTTGGCTTTCCCTTTTTCTTTCTTCTTTTCAACAGATGTTTCATCATCTGTTGGAAGACTTACTAGAGGGATAACCTTGGCCTGTGGTGCCATTTTGCCATCAGAGGTTTTGAAGGTCATTGGTTTGAATTGATATTTTTCAATTTCATCAAATGAGGGTGTACCTTCCAACTTTTCAAGAATGATTTTCTTGCCATTGGGTTCAGTAACCTTGATTTCTTGACCTTTTGAGTTTGTAGGGATGACCTCAACCAACTGTGGTTCCTTTTTGTCAGTGGTTTGTGAAACTTGATCAGTGGTTTTAAAACCAAACCCAAATTTCACATGACTTTTGGATTGTTGGTTGACAATCATCTCAAAACCCTTTGATGATTCCACCCATTTCTTACATTCAACTTGGGTGGACTCAAGCTCCTTCTTACAACTATGATATTTTGTTATCATAGTCTGAAGCTGGTCTTTGGTTATGCTTGCTTCATGTTTTAGACTGCTGATTTCAGACTCTTTTTCAGATATTTTTGATTTTAACTCTTTTGTTAATTTTTCAACCTGAATTTCTGAATCCAAAATTTTCTTTCTAAAGTTTTCATTCACCTCTTTTATCTTAGCAAATGCTACAATACATTTATCTGAGCACAAGTCATTTAAGATTTGAGGAGATACCTTAGCAGCAGCCATCAAGGCACAGTTACACTGGCAGTCACAGTCATCACTACCCCAGGGGTCTGATAGATTCACAACCTCCACTTCAGATTCTTCAGCTGAAACAATCTCACCAACAACACCATCAGTCACATTTTCAGACATAGACACCACTTCCTCAGAATCAGTCTCTTCAACAATTGTTTCTAGTGCCATAAAACAAAAATCCTTTTCAGTGTTGGCAACTAGGGCAATGTTGTCATCTGTTATCTCATCTGGTAGACTGCTCCAATCAACAAAGCCTTGAGTAAAGAAACTCTGTTGACCTGGTTGACTGGTCTCTGCAGGAGCAGAGGGTGGAGTAACAGTCATTGGCACAGGAGCCTGAGCAACAGGTGTTTGGACATAGTGATACTGAGGAACAGTGGTTTGGACATAATGCACAGGAACAGTGGTTTGGGTCTGTGCAAAGTGAGCAGTGTTTTGCACATTAGGTACATTAGGGATGGTCTGATAAGTGTTGGTCTGTGGTCTTTGATTTGGATAGGTGATCATAGGAACTCCATTTTGACTCCTACACTCCCTAGCAAAATGACCCATTCTATGACACTTGTAACACTTCATCTTTGATTTATCCAACCCAACCTTTGACCCACCATGTAAACCTGGGAACCTCCTGCCAGTTTTCTTATAGAAGTTATTGGTTCTAATACTGAGCAGGGCAACCTGATGTAAGATGTCCATTTCTTCTAGGTCCAAGGGGTCAATGTATTGCAAGTCATTGTACACAAAAGATGTATTATCAGAAGCCTGGATGTCACCACTGGCTGTGAAAGCACAGTTGTTTGGTGATGAGTAAGAATCATTATTGAAACCAGTTGTTATGTCAATGTAATGATCATAACTCTGATCCTTACTACTTCCAGAACCATCATCCTGACCCAACAGTGCAGTATTACCAAATACATAGTCATCTGACACTTTGCCAGAGTCCTGGAGCTTCTTTTTCTGGTTAAGCTCCCTTTCATAAGTCAGGAGCTTACCATGAAGCTGGGTCAGGGTTAGGTCTTTGAATCCGATAGAGTTTCTCATAACAATAGCTATAGTGTCCCATTTGTCCTGAAGTGATCTAAGAAACCTATGATTCAGTGTTGAATTAGGAAAAGTTAGACCAACCAGTTTTAGTTCACTAATTAGACAATTAAACCTTTCAAACTGTTGTGTTAATGACTCCCCTTTTATGTGACTAAACGTTTCATATTGTTGGTTAAGTATTTCACGGTTGTTTTCAATCACATCATCAGTTCCCCCGAATTGCTCTTTAAGAGCATCCCACAGTTCTTTAGCACTATTGCAGTGCAAGAGACCGGCATAGATATCATTCGGCAGTGCCATGGCTACTATGCTGAAAGCCTTGGCATCTAGCTCGATTTTTTGAAAATCTTGCTCTGAGTAGTTCTCAACACTCTTTGGTACTTGGATCTTTGGATCCTCGGCACTCGGTACCATTGGAACATGTGGTCCAAATACTACCGATTTCCAGCACCCTGTGTTCTGTTGTGCTAACACATGAGCTACTCGACGCTGCCAGATGTTGTATTCTGACCTGACAAGCATCGGTGGCTTGTTGTGTGTGCCAGTGTTGTGTGGATCTTGATTAAGTGAAGTCATTCTCTTGGTTTTTCAAAAACAAAGTCTGTTTACTAACTGTTGAAACGAAAATAAACTATTACTCTGTTTTAACCCGACAAACAAACGATATCAATAATTGTGAGCTGATCTGTGTATTAAACTGATTGATTAGATCAGATTTAATTGACCATGCTCTGATACCAATTGTTAGGATCTGAGTTTTAGATTGTTTTGATTAATTATGAAATATGAATGAAATATAAATGGAAAGTGCAGCGGAATAAGGAATAATCAAAACATAGAGAATAATTGTTATCAATCGAATGCTTTCATTAAAGTTGAAAGATTACAAAGGTACAATTATAACTCCCCCTCAGCCTGATCACTCAGAGTTTGTTTGTCTAGAGAGAATGACGAGTGACAAATAGAACAGTACAAGTACTGTTCTATTTATAGACAAGTACAAACCTCTGATGATCACTTAGCTGACGTCACCTAGAAAGCGACCCCTAACTGACTAACAAACTACAACATCTGTTAAACAATAAACTACTGTTACATTAAAACTACTGAAGGAAAACTCTGTTAAGCTAAAAACTCTGATGTCTTCTTATCATCTGTTGAACCAAAGTGCTGTTGGTTCAACAGACCTTTGTTCTTCAGATCTTTGATCAGCACTTGTTCTTTATCAGACTTTTGCTCTTCAGACTTTATCCAACAGACCTTTCATCAGCAGCAGTTGTCTTGTATCAGCTGTTTGAGCATCAGCAGTTTGGGAATCAGCAGTTCTTTGGAGGAAGCTTTCTTGTAAACTCTGTTATTTATTCTTGATCAACACTTAGTATATTTTGGCTTTCAATCATCTGTTCTTCTCCAGGTCAGCAGACCCAACAAGGATGTCTTTCAATTTGGGCCCACATGTAATAATACCCCAAAATTAAATCAAAAATGTGCAAGGCGGGCCATTAGTAAAAATAAGGCCACTAGAGTGACGAGCCCATCCTCTGGTGGTACCTCCCTCAATAGCCCCAGCCCAAGTCAGCCAAACAAGAAAAGGAGGTTCAGGACAATTAACGATGATTCACAGACTACATCTTCCATCCCCTTTAATTTTCCCCTTCCCACCCACCCATCCCTCATACCCCCTCTCAACAAAACCATTCGGATCCCATAGGTATTTTTAATGATGCTACAATCAGTGAAGAAGACCGGAATGTACAACCCGAACCCGTGAGTAATAATGAAGACACTTCCACAGTGAACCTGGTGAATAATGGGGAAAACCTCCAGGAAGAGATTAATGCCACAATCGAAGTCAGTCGTATTGCGAGAGTGGAGGTGGGTAATTACACTTCTCAAATCGGGGAGTTGGTCATGGGGGAAGGACTGCTCACTACACCTTAATGAATGTCTTAACCATTAACATTCGGGGAGCGGGTAATGAACACAAAGCTGGCTGGATAAAAGACATCAAAAGAGACTAAGGTGTACACTTTATAGCTATACAAGAAACTATGTTCGCTGATGGAAGAAGAATTAGATTCTCAGGCTAATGGGGCAATTCCCAGTTGGAAATGGATTAGGTTGATTCCGATGGGAGATCAGGGGGTTCAGTAAGTCTATGGGATCCGAGTATTTTTTCCAGAACTGATACAATGAAACACCGACACTTTCTTCTCATCTCCGGTAAGATTAAAGGTTTACTTGATACACTTCACGTTTTAAATGTGTATGCCCCACAAGCACCAGTAGCTAAGCGATCCTTATGGGGAGAAATTGGCAATTTGAAATAATCTCTAGGGGGTATTTGGATTATGCTTGGGGATTTCAACCAAGTCAGAACTCCTGAAGAAAGAAGGAGTACTATCTATGACGCAAGCTCAGCAGCCGATTTAAACAATTTTATATATTCTGCCAACTTGTAAGAATATATTATGAACGGGCAAAAATTCACAAGAAGAGAAGATAGGGGTTACAAACTGAGTAAGATTGATCGGGTCTTTGTATGTGACAAATTTTGGGGTCTATGGCCACGAGCAACACTGAGAGCTCTACCCAGACACCTTTCAGACCGCAACCCACTCACTCTTATAATAAAAGACAATGACTTCGGGCACACACCATTCAAGTTCTTCAACTCATGGCTCGAGAAACCGGGTTTTGACAATATAGTTCGCACCTCAGTTGAATCCTTTGTTCATGGTGGGCCTCCTGATCTGTTCCTATCTGAGAAACTTAAGAAGATTAAGGAAGCAATTAAGAGGTGGAATAAGGAGCTGAAAGTGACTGAGGAGGCTGCTTTAAAAACAGCCACGGCTGCGGCTGAGGCTCTTGACAGAATTTGTGACCAACGGGACCTCTCCAAAGAAGAAATCCTTGATTATCAACACCACAAATGCACAATCTTGGCAATCAAGGATAACACACTTAAAGACTTAAAGCAAAAATCTCGTTTAAAGTGGGCAATTGATGGCGATGAAAACTCGGCTTTCTACCATGGTTTTATCAATAGTCGGATCTCGAAAAGCAGGCTAAATGGTCTTATGGTGGATGGCGAATGGTGTGACAACCCCGAGGCTATCAAAGATGAAGTTCGCTTGTTCTTTGAAAGCAAATTCACTAAACCAATTCTTGATAGGCCATCCTTCCATTGCCACCATCTCAAAAAACTCTCTGAATACCAAGGTACATTCCTAATCTCGGACTTTTCTTTCGAAGAAGTTAAAAACGCAGTGTGGGATTGTGGAGGTGAGAAAGCACCTGGGCCGGACGGGTTCAACTTTACTTTCATAAAACGCTTTTGGGATATCTTGGGACAAGACTTTTTCAGAATGATGACCCATTTTCATTCAACCGGTTCAATAACACGCGGGTGCAGCTCCTCCTTTATAACATTAATCCCAAAAGTAAATGACCCTTCCAGCCTCAATGACTTCCGTCCAATCAACCTTATTGGGTGTATTAGTAAAGTAATCTCAAAGGTTCTTGCTAATAGACTCAAGATGGTGATCAGCTCTATTATCTCGGAAGAACAATCGGCCTATCTTAAGGATAGGAATATACTTGATGGCCCACTAATTACAAACGAAGTTATCTATTGGTAAAAAAGGCAAAGACTAAGGCCTTTTTATTCAAGATTGACTTTGAAAAGGCAATCGATACAATTAGTTGGGCTTTTGTGGACTCGGTTTTTCAACAAATGAACTTCCCGGGGACATGGAGAACGTGGATCAATGGTATTTTCAGGTCATCTCGATCTTCCATTTTGGTTAATGGTTCACCGACTAGAGAGTTTCAACGCCATAGAGGGGTTAGACAAGGCGACCCGCTCTCTCCTTTCATTTTCATTCTCGCCATGGAAGCCCTTTCTAGTTTTTTGGTCGACGCATCCTGGGTGGGTACTATCAAAGGCATTCGATTGCTTAACGGGGGTCCCTCTATTACTCATCTTGTCTTTGCGGATGATGTTATGATTTTGGGTGATTGGTCGATACAAAATGTGAAAAATATTCATAGGCTCATGAGATGCTTCTACTTGGTCTCGGGCCTTAAAATCAATTTGGGGAAGTCAAGTTTTTATGGTATCGGCTCTTCTGTGGCAAAAAACTCAGCCATGGCTTTACTTTTAAAATGCAATGTTGGTACACTCCCTTTCATCTATTTGGGGCTCAAGGTGGGGGGCAACATGAATAAGTATAGCAATTGGGCACCGGTAATTGAAACTTTCGAAGCAAGATTATCATTATGGAAAGCCTCCACGCTTTCTATTGGGGGAAGGTCCACGTTGTTAAAATATGTCCTGGATTCGTTGCCTTTATACTATTTCTCACTATATAGTGCACTTGGGAACGTCATCTCAAAGCTTGAGAGGCTGCGGAAAAGATTCATTTGGGGCGGGTCTGAAGGGAATAACAAAATGGGCTGGATTAAATGGGACACTGTGATTGATAAACCTGAGAACGGAGGGCTGGGCTTTGGCGCCTTAAAAGATATGAATGCGGGTCTCCTAGCTAAATGGGTGTGGAGATACAAGTCGGAACATGGGAGAATATGGAGGAAAGTTATCAACTGTATTCACTTTAACAAGAAGCATGGGTGTTTCCTTCCATCAAAAAAAGGTTTATCGGGGGTGTGGGCAAGCATTGCTAAAAGAGAGGCGGGACTACATGAAAGTTATCAACTGTATTCACTTTAACAAGAAGCATGGGTGTTTCCTTCCATCAAAAAAAGGTTTATCGGGGGTGTGGGCAATCATTGCTAAAAGAGAGGCGGGACTACATGAAAGTAATATCTTCTGCTGTAAATTAATAAAAGGAGCCACAGGTAATGGGGAAGCTATTCAGTTCTGGACTGATCTTTGGATAGCAGACGACACATTGCAGAATAAATATCCAGCTCTATATGCGCTGGAAAAATTCAAGGGATGTCTGGTTCGGGACAGAATTAGATCGACAGTTGCTGGGGTCAATTTGCGGCGGGAATGGCATCGTTTTCCAGCATCGGCTCAGGAACTTCTGGACATACAAAGCATTGAACTGCTACTGTCCAGTCTACGGCTTACAGACACTGACGATAGCTGGAAATGGCTGGCGGATAATGGTGGAAGCTTCACAGTAAAGTCGGTTCACAAGATACTCTCGGGTCACTCAAACATGGCACAATCTTCTCAGTTCGAATGGAATAAATGGGCTCCCAAAAAGATTAACATCTTCGGGTGGAGGATTAATGTGGATCGAATACCTACTCGGGTGGCTCTATCAAATATAAACATCAACATTCCAAACATTTTACGCCCATTCTGTAATGACAAAGAAGAAACAACGGAACACATCCTCACTTTGTGCCACGTAAGTTCGGCGGTCCGGCAGATGATGTCGACGTGGTTAAAAATTCCACCTATTTATGCCTTCTCAATCGCTGATTTACTCCAGCTGCACAGACACTCTACGGGTTCGGAGCTCAAGAAGAAGTTGATACATGTGCTTATCCTTATAGCCTGCTGGTGGCTATGGAAGCTACGCAACGAAGTTGTTTTTTCAAACAGAAGAATGGACATCGCAAAACTATTGGCGGACATAAAGAGCTCAAGTTATCATTGGGTCAAGAATCGGGCTAAATTGTATGAAGTAGATTGGTCTAGTTGGTGCTCTTTCAACCCTGTATAATCTTTTCTTTGTCTAGCTTTTTGCTAGCTTCTTAATAAAATCCGCCGTTCAAAAAAAAAATGAATCAGTCAATAAGAGTTAGAAAGAATAAAAAAAAAAAGAAAAAAAACTCCAATCACTGTTCCGGTCCCAAAGTTCCAACACTGGAACATGCTACGAGCCTACGAGTTCAGAAGTATTCAACATGACAGGTTGTATAAATTGTTCCCGTTCTGAAGTATATAACTGTGTCATTGTGTTTAAATTAGAATGGTTAAATAGAAGAATACGTTATCATTATCAGTTTTATATATCTTTAACGGGTTAGGATCAAATACACAGTGGAAAAAATAAGGAGTCATAGGAAGGGTATTGAAATGGGTTCGATTAAACTCATTTAAATAACATTGAAACCGTCCTATCAAACCCTACAATCCTAGTTTTTAGTTTTTCGATTTTGTTGATTTTTACCTTGTAGTTTTTAGAATTTGTTTATTATGATTGTGTGTTTTATGTTGCATTGTGTTTTTTCTTTATTTTCATCATTGTGTCATTTTTAAGATTAATTGTGTCTTTTTTTCTTTCTTTCTTGGCATTGTCTTATAATTATTGCCATTGTATTATATTTTGTTATCTATAAGGGGCACTACTAGAATATGTATTTTCTTTCACTGATTTTAACCAGTTATACACTGCCACATCACTTCACTGATTTACTTCACTGAAACACTTTTTTGTAGGCAGCACTTCACTGATTCTTTCATTATATTTCATTTAAATTTGAGAAAACTAACTGTTATATAGGCAGACGGTAATTAATTTTGTTACCGTTACATTTAAACCGTTGCAACCATTTGGAATCTGTACCGTTCCGGTTTGGTCTATAAAAACTTCAATACAAAAAATCACACAATAAACCGGTTATACTTTATTCGTTTCGTAAAAATGGACCCGTGGAATGCAAATGAGGATATCGCGTTAACGAGGGCATACCTGATAGTGAGAAACACATGGGTTCCTGAAGTCGATACCCCAATTTCGTTTTGGCACCGGGTGTCGGGGATATTCAATAATTTAACTGGCACAAATGACCGCTCCAAGGATTCGCTCGTTCGTAGGTGGATTCTTCTCTGGTCCAGGTGTCTCCGTTGGAACGTCCTCTATGAAGCCACGATGGAGAGGCACCATAATGTTCAAGAAGACATTACAATTCAACTCACTCGCGGCGACTACTACCGTGCACAAATGACTAACTTCACCCATTTTGCGTCATGACAAATGTTGCGAGATTTATTTAATAATTAATGTTTACGGTTGTTTAATGTTTATTGTGTAATGGTGTTTAAATTTTTAATGAAAGTTAACCGTGTCAATTATTTTATGTGAATGTTTGATTTGTATAGGGGTAAAACATAAAACAAGGTCAAAATGTAAACAGTCAAAAAATAAAACACGGTCAAAATATCACGGTCAAAGGTGAAGGAAAAACGTGGCATATTATCATTGGTCAAGAAAAGGACCGTTTCTTTGTACCAGCACGGTAACAAGAACCAGAAAACGGTCTACGAGAACCCTACCAGCACATGTGGCGGCGGTATTACCGTGCTGGTAATGAGGTACCCGTGCCCAATTCTAATAACGCCCCGTCCCCCCTTATATTTTGTAAGCCATTGTGTTTTTAGTATCTTTCTGACCCTTCTGTTTTTTATACACTTGATAAAAAAAAAATTGACTCATCTTTAATACTATTAATAATCCTACCTCCTAGTCAAAAGTAAAAACTATATTATAATTTATTTCTGAATTTCCTAAAACAAATGCACTCAGATAAGAGTTTTAACATTTTATTTCTAGAGCAAATGGTTTTCTTTTTGATGAAATTTCTTAGTTATTATAAATTAATATTATATATAACTACAATTGGTAACGTCGGCTGTGAGAGGCGTTTCCTGTAGCTATCTCATGGCCGAAGTTAATCCACGTGGCTACCTGCTTCGACATCGACGGTGACGATCATTACCCCTCTTACGGCCGGCGTTCTTCCACGTGGCAACCTGCTTCGACATCAACGGCCACGATCAATCAGCCAAAATGCTCAGAAAGACGCCCTCACTTTCTGTCTTCAGCTTAACCAGTCTTTTACTTCGTTGGTGGACGCTATCATCCCCCGTCACAGATCTGCTTACAACTGTCCTTTAAGAGAGTAGGAGAGGGAGCTAGACAAGGGATGTGGCGGATCGTGGCGGTGATGATCGAAGGCAGTGGGGGTGCTGGTGGATTTTGTTGAAGTAGGTAGAGAGATGACAGAGAAAGTTTGTCATTGTGTGGTTTGATTACTTTTCGATGTGGACTCCCTCTTACCATTTAACTTGAGTGTAACAAGTGGAATATAATAAAACAACCCTTCAACAAGTTCAACAAATGAAATACTACGTATGAGTATATGACTGACCCTTTAACAAGCTCAGCAAGCTGTGGATAAAGTTCAGAGAGTGCTGATGTTTTGTCATTATCGAAAATTGTATAGGTGTTTGCTTTTGTAGTTTTCGACAAGCCAAACTGATAATGACCAAACTCTTGCTACATTACACGGGAAAAAGCGAACATACTCCCGTCGAGAAGCGCGGGGTCAATATGTATTACTTATATCCAGTAGGTATCATTCGTGCAGTACGTAGAATCCCCGTCGCGCGTTGTGGCCCGCATGTACAGAATAGATGTTGCATTTTGTGACCCGTCGCGCCTCACAACGTGTTTGTGTCATTATCGTAACGCTTGAAATGAAGTCACAAATGCTACGTCGTCGCAGCAACGCGCGACGCGGTAAAAAACTAGTTCTCAACAATTCTTACATATATTATATTATATTATATTATATTATGTTATATTATATTATATTATATTATTTTATATTATATTATTATTTATTATTAGTAGTAGTTATTAATTTACTTTTTATTTGATAGTCTAGTTACTTAGGTTAGATCAAGGAATATGTAAACCAAAGCACTAACCTCATTTTAATACCTTTTACGATCTAAATTGCGCTAAGGATGGGGTGTGGGCTAGCGTTCCATCCACCTTTAAGGGTGAAATGGTGGGACCCGTTTAGATTAAATCTGAATTCGCAAATTTCATGTTAGGTTTATATCGTGTCAAAACTTTATACCCAAGTGGTTATTGACATAGTAGTCAGCTTATCCAATATTAAAAATAAAAATAAGTTCTGAATTTTTAATGTATATCTAATTTATACTTCATAGATAGTCCAACTCAACTCAAATGATGAAGTTGACTCTTCAAACCATAAGCCAAACCACATACCTTGGTTGTTTGATACCCCCTCAATCTACTTAAATTGTTTTATTTTTAATCATTTAAAACCCTAATTGGTTGTATTTTTATCAATCTTCTGACTTTCGTTTTTCTGTCTTAATCCGTTGACCTGCCCACCCCATCCCCACCCCACTAGCATCCCTAAATATTTGTCTAAACTCTAAACAACCCTCCATGTTGGCTTAAAGTCAAAACCTTAAAAACAACACACATACTTATGAACATTGCTTTTTCTTGCACTTTACATGGTGGTCGTTTGTTGGCAATAGTCGGTTATTAATACTATCAAACTACATCGCTTTGGTCAACTTCTTTTAAAGTCTTTGTAAAAAAACCTGGTTCCAATTCATTGTACACTGTCCCACAAGTCGAGCCGAAAATCTCCCTCCCTACATGTATCTCTCATCTTTTCTTTATATCTAGATTTTATGTTTTTTTTTTCTTTTTGTGTTTGGGCTAGTTGACTTGATGATGTCCCTCAATGTGTATGACTTATCTCATATGTAGATTTACTTATTTTACACAAGTTTAAATACTTTCTCAAGGTGTGACTTTACTTACATTTTGAATCGAACACTAGTTTGAATCTTATTTAAAAAAATTAAATTCATATGTAAATTCACATTGGTTCATATGACACAATATCCATTCACACCGTGTAAATTCACTTTATTTTAATATATGTGAATAAACATCATTTTTTTTAACACATGTTACTCTACTCTATTTTACACTAAATAATACATTACAAAATACTCACATTGCCCAGATATAAACCTTTGACCTCTCTTCTAAGAGGCATGTGCTTCCATCATCTGAGCTAGCCCCGCATTAACAAATACATGTTAGGTTACCATGCAAAATCATATATCAAGCTCGCAGTTAAATGTTGTTAATTAAATAAATATATATTTTTAACATGCTTCAACAATGCCGATTTTATTTGTATCCCCTGCAGCCAGGATATATGTATAGCCCAATCAAATTGGTAAACGGGTCAAAATATGTACCTTTTATTATTGCATCTTCAATGTATTGGGTTAGGCTGCATACAATCAAGTTTTTGTTCATCTACTGGGCTTTTCGGAAATAATTAATGTATCATATTCGATTAAGAATAAAGTTACAATAGCTATCAAATAGTTTAATAAAGAAATTCAAAGCAACAGGTTCCCAGATTGTTGTATGTTTCTAGCAACATCATGACTTTGTGCCACTTTGGTTTCACCATTTTTTTACTTCAAATTCATAAGACTTGGCTACTCATACTATTTTGGTAAATGATAGTTGCAACTAATGCGGAAATTACTGTTAAATAAACCGAGTAGACAAGGGAAGAAGTCGATGGTTTTGGTAGATTCTTTGGCTAATTTTCTTCGTTTGAAATGATGGTGGTGCTGATGATGGAAACAACTCTGTCTAAGCTTGATCGAGTAGGTGCCTGCAGAGATGGTGGTGGTACGCTCCCCACAGAAAAAAGTTCAGGCATATGAAACCTTTGTCCAACAACTCATGAAGTTGGTTAGACAGTTCCTGCATTTCGGATGGTGCCAAACGATACGGAGTGCGGGCTACTGGAGCAGCTCCCGGGACAAGATCAATGAGAAACTGGACTTGCTGTGGCGGTGGAAGCCCTAGCAAATCTTCTGGAAAGACTTCGGGATAGTCTCGTGTAACGTTTCGTATTTTAATAATAATTATTCAATAAAATCATTGGATCTCAATGTCTTACTGTGTTTTCGTAACATTTTTAACCTTGTGTAATTTAATATATATAATAACATAGTTTATATATATGAAAAAAATGCTTAAAAAAATAAAAATAAATGTTTGAACAGGGACTCAAACCCGCGTCCAAACCAGCACACACAAACCCATGAACCACTAAGCCAAACTACCATCTTGTGTTATAATCCAGACCAATTAAACTTAACACCTTCCCTGATTAACCCAGTCAACCAAGACAAAGTCAACACCTCGCGACACATTCGAATTGATTCAATATCCCGCGTGATTGATCTGTTTATGGAAGGTGTTTGGATGGACAGATCATATGCGTCTTCTACACGCTAAATTTCAATCAAAACATTCTATTTTTAAGTTAACTAGGTGTATTCACCTACGCGCTTTGCGCGTTTGATAAACCGAAACTTTGATAAACGTCAACAAGAGATGACAACGGCACGACAACATATTTAAGGTGTCTTGGAGAAATTGCTTTTTCTTCTGTTATCTCATGCATTCATGTCCCTTGAACTCCTCCGGTTTTCAATTTGCTTGCCATGTCACGAGCTGATTCCCCCGTTGTGTAGTTTCCGAAAATACTTTAACGTTTGTAGGTTTTATAGTTCAGAACACTTATGGATCTCTTTGAATTAAATATGATCACTGTCAAATTAACGTATTTGATTGTTTTATTGATATCTAAACCGAGTAGTTCATAAAGAAAACAAGAATGTGTTTTCTATTGTGAAAATGTGTGTCAAGATTAGACTTTACTTTCGTTTTATAACCAGGAAACCATCACATGTTCACAACACTTGGTGAAGAAAAACACAATGCTTCGTCGGTTAGCTTAGCTTTTGTCAACAATAACTTAGTTGTCAACATAGTTATTGTTAATAATTGGTTTTTGCCAACAATAAGTTATTGTTGAATGTTATGCATAGCTAGTGCTGACTGCCCAATTACTGTTGATAGAAGTTGATACTCATCGTTGTTAAGCTCAGTGGTGAAGCTTGGTTTTCGAATCGGTGGGGGCCGGACTTAATTTTTTTTATTTGTTAGTGGCCGGAAGATTAAATTGGTGGGGGCCAAACTCAACCCGGACTCAATTTACCTACGAAAATCGTAAAATTCTACAACTGCGTCAAAAATCGGTGGGGGCCTGGGCCCTCTCGAGCCCTAAAGAACCTTCGCCACTGGTTAAGCTAATCACAATTCCCACCGTTAGTAACGATCAATTCTTACCAACGAGATTAGTAATAAACTATTAACCAAACTGCCCCAAGCCCCGTCACCTACCTGGGATGCTACACGCGAACGCTGGCCAATGGTAATGGTCTTCCTCTTGGATCCATTTGAAACCCCGATCGTCAATGGCAAAATAAGAATCGTTCAATAGTGTTCATAGATAGAGAGGTCACCAATGCACTGGCATGGTGGTAAGGATGAGGTTTTGTTTGTAATATGTACATTTTGACTTGATGAGTTCGATCTTCTGATTATTGAACATGTGAATATCTTTAAGACCATGCGTAGTGGAGAAGTGAAAGGGGCGTTAAATGCCCCATTCGCGCACACTTTATACCTACTCTACTCCTAGAATCACTACAACTGCAATCTGATATATATTAATTACATTTACAAACATAGACATAAAACGTGTTTCTGGATACATCAATCGTACTAAAATTGGCATGTCTTGACCATGACACTGCACATTTCGGATTTTCTTCATACCCAGTTCTGGGTATGAAACTGGTCCAGATATGGTAAAAAGTTGGGTATGCAACCGGGGAGTTTCGGTTTTGGTTTCGGTTCCGGGTTTTTTTGGGCAGGGTTGGGTATACGCAAATTGGACCTGTTCGTAAATAACTGTCAGGTTGGGTCGGTTATGGAACCGGTATAGGAATATCCGGGTTTTTTAATACCCAGTTTAAGGTTTACTTTTTCGGGTAGGGTATAATACCCGTTTATTTGTGCACCTCTACATGACACGTCTATTTCATATGTTTACATACTAAACAGTTGTAGATGGCAAATAAGACATTATTAGTACATATGAGAGGAACAAGCAATTATTCTCCTAGCAAAATACGATTTTTTTTTATTATGTTTTCATGTCAAGAAAATGTATATAACCATTTGTCATGGCAGAAACGAGTAAAAACTCGAGTAAAAGGATCGTCTAAACAAAATCAAACAGTTACAAGCAAAACATAAGATAACATGGCCAGCGTAGGCCCACTCGGAATCATCATCAATTATTCAAAAACAAAAATCAGTACCTCATTCACTTCTCCTTTTAGTGGTGTGCTTTGGCTGCGGCTTTTCTTTGCGAGTTAGCCTTTGCCTGAAAATATAAAATATGTGCATGAAAAATTGACAACAAATCAGCAACCAGGGAAGTGAGTGTAAATTTCCAACACTAAAAGAACCTAACATAAAATTCAAAGGTAAACGGATTCGGGTTGGTATCAGGTCAAGCCCACAACACATGTAGCTAAACATGTATTCTAACAATATTTATTTTTAATGTCTATAAACTAGA
Source organism: Ambrosia artemisiifolia (assembly GCA_032199755.1). Classification (NCBI taxonomy): domain Eukaryota; kingdom Viridiplantae; phylum Streptophyta; class Magnoliopsida; order Asterales; family Asteraceae; genus Ambrosia; species Ambrosia artemisiifolia. The sequence goes on from CM063519.1 coordinate 26,464,079, forward strand.
CCTGGCAAAAGCAACCCGATTGTCAAAATCGGGGTCCTAACGGGTCTTTTTATAACATTTTGGGTCAAGTTGGGTCATTAAGTATTTTGCATTGGTTCTCTATGGGCTGAAGTAAGATAAGGGCGGGTTAAGATGAGCAGAGCTAATGCATTAAACAGGTCAAGATGGGAAGACCTAAAGCATTGAGCGGGTCACCTTGGGCGGCTAAAAAATGTTTCTCGGCATCTTGTTTTATATGTGTTCCACTTTACCAGAGTAAATCCCACAGCTTATTCATCTAGGTTATCATTGCAGCTTGAAATCTTCTCTATCATTCGTCGATCTCATCAAATTTTCTTTTAATTTCTGGGAACCCTAATCGTCATTATCACGGGTGTGATCATATCCCTCAGTTGTGCAATCATGCAAGCCATTTTTTTCATTCAGCTTATGCAAGAACCTGATTTGATGAATTTTGATCATTGTTGCATAATCGGTTACAGAGAGTGGGGGTATATTCAATGCACAGCGGCTCGAGAGCTACTCGGAGCAGATCAGTAAAAAGCACGAACGAGCCGAGCCTTAACGAGCCTGAGTTCGAGCTTGAAATATGACTCGTTTAGTTATCAACCCCGAGCTCGAGCTTTGCATACAAAGCTCGTATAGGTTCGCGAGCCTAAACGAGCCCAAACAAACTTCCTATTATTTTTTCTATGTATGAAATTTTATCCGGTTATACGTATATAATTTTAACTAACAATAGTGAGCCGAGCTCGAGCCGAGCTTTTAGCTCGTTCTAAATTGTTCTCATATTATCTCAAGCCGAGCCTTTGGGTATTACTTTCGAGCCGAGCTCAAGCTCAAAATAGTAGACTCAAACCGAGCCTCATAAAGCATGACGAGCTGAGCCCGAGCCTAGTTGGGCTAGGCTCATTTACACCCCTTATTATATGTCAGAGAGTGCCATGTAACCAATTAACAAGAGTGAGTGTGTGAGATGCTTGGGTAGGGTCCTGATTCAGCATGTTCACGAGAATTACACATTTTTTAGCAGTAGGTTGTGCTTCTTTTATATGCTGTCGTTCTTCCCTAAATTTGAAAGATTTTGGACATCCAAATCCTAATTTGGGTTATTTTTTATTTTATAATCCATATTTGATTGGAAATTTGGGGGTCTTCATAATCTCTACTGCGCACACACATGCACATGTGTGTGTGTGTGCGTGCGTGCGTGTGTGCGCGCGTGCGTTGACAAGAGTTCCTTGCCCATCCTGACCAGTTGCCCAACCTGAGCCTACCCGACCCACAGTCATAACTTAATGTCATTCCATTTACTTTTATGTCATTAACTACAAGAACCTAACATGCCTATAAACTTACTAAAAAGCTATGTCATAGCTTAAACGTATTAAGAATTTAATGCCAAAATTTAGAAGATAAAGTAGAAACAATGTTTTATTTTTTAGTTTTTTATATACATTTTTATGTTTAGCTGTAAATTGTAACTATAGAGTGTTGATATGCAAAAAATAAAATGGAACTTAAGGTCCAAAAATGTCAACCAACGGAAACCTGTGTCATTTTGGGTTCATGTGTTTGACACAATTTTCAAGTTCATGTCAACTTCTAGGTTTGCGTCGGTCCTGTCGGACCCAACCTGCCAACCCGCAAACAGCCAAACACGATCCATTTAACGCCCTTATCAGTTATCAACAACTACATGTAAAGAGGGAGAGAGGGGGAGAGAGAGATAATGAAAATGTAACATGATCAGAAATTCAACAATAAAACAAACTCATCGAATGTTGACCCACAACTCCACAAGAACACAATTCATATATGATGACGATGTGAAAGTTTAAAAATATGTACTAAGAAATTAGGAAACGATGCAGTACCTTAAGGTATTTGAGTTTCAAGCTTCCATAAACCAGCCCAACAGAGAAGGCAGACACACGAGCTACCTACAACAACAAAATCCACAACCCATAATGATATATAAGCATAGAAAAAAATGAAATACTAAGCAAAAGTTGAGATTAGAAGATCTCAAATTTTGCAAAATAGGCATCAGCCGTTTATCATTTCAAAAAAGTTTACATGGCCTTTCCCTAAAGAACAGCCAACATTCTTTAAACAGATAACATAACTGTAAAATACTTTAGCAGAATGTCGCAAACAAGATACTCATGATACAAGATAGATAACTAGACTCTTTCTATTCCAGGTAAAAAAACATAACATAATCATGTCCATCACTAACACAAATCCCCTAAACCCTAAAAAAGAAAGGGCTCCAAATACAACACACATTTTTAGACAAAGATGGTGCAGTGACCCAGGTGAGTCACATAGGCACATTCATTTAAGTTAGTGAACAGTCATTGGATATCGATAAGCATAAGTGCATAACCTTTAGGGCTAAGTGGCAGCAAAAAAACAGCATAAACGAACCATAACCAATTTAACCAACAATTAACAGAACAATGGTTTGTTTATGATTCTTTCTATAAAGCGACTATAGTGGATAACTGGATATATAAACAAAAGACCGACCTAACCAAACAACTAATCAATTTACCCAACAAAAAGATCGCAACTTTAAAACTTTGGTCAACCGACTTAGCCGATATGTATAAACAAAAAACCAATTTAAGCAAACAAATATTGGTCATGGCAAGTCGGGCACAATAATAGGGTTTATCGATTTAACCAGAAAACGAACCATCTTTTAAAATCCAACAAACTAATATTAACCAAAACAGTTATGGTTTTCTAATAACAGAAATGTTCAGTTTAACACAATAATCGCACATAACCAACCTGACCTCACTCCTAGGTGGTATATAAGAAAGCATAGCCCACTTAACCATAAACCTCATAGTTGTGTTCATAAAAACCCTAAATTGCTTTATGTTAAATTATATATGAAAAAAATTAACAGGTCAAATGTGAATTTCTCCATCCCTTTCTTCCCTCAAACCTCCAATTGTTTTCTAATTCTGTACTCAAAATTTGTGCATCTAAATGCAATCCTCAATCAAACATTTTACGCGCAGCCTTCTCGCTTCGCTTCAAAATCCCCACGTTCAGGCCCTAAAAGGCCAACTATTCAGCCCTAAACAAACCTGGAATGAAGCTAAAGTAGCCCTAAAGGAGCCTTAAACATGTCTAGAACCTCTAAAAATTGTAATCTTATACTATACGGCTAGCGTCTTGCATTGAGGCACAAGGCTCCCCTTTGTGGCTTTAACAACTATGTACTGAACATAAACCCTACACCTATAATAAGAAATTGAAAGGTAAATCACTGGAAATGAAGCGTTGACTAATTACAAATCACAATTTGTAGAAAAACAAACAAACAAACAATTGATGCAATGAATAATAATAATAATAAGGTAAAAGAGAGAGTGTTACCAGAGCGAGTGTGCTGGTGCCGGAGTAAGGGCCGGGAGGTGGGGCCATCGGAGAAATGAATGATAATAATAATAATAATATGTTAACCGCCGAACGGAGAAGAAGAAGAGAAGGTTTAGATCTGGTGTGAGTTAGTTGGCCCTAGAATTTGGTACTAACGGGAAGATGTGATTGGATTTTGCCTTCTTTGTCATATGGATTATGGAATATTGAAGAAAGGTTGGGCCAAGCCCAATCCAAAATCTTGTAGGATTTTATTACTTTTTCGTCCTTCCTTACAATATTGTTATTTTTTTAACGACTAGCAGGGAACCCGTGTGTTGCAGCGGAGTCGACAATACAGGGCGAAAATGTAATTCAAATCTTAAAACGATTAAAAGAATCAATATGTAAGATGTATGTTTGTGTGTGTAAGCACTTGTGCTTCGCAATCGGGTAATTTTTTAAAGACTACAAAGAGACATGATAACATGATAACAAGTATTGAAATATAGTTGGTAAACAAGTATGTGTAAGTGTGTGTGTGAAAGAGAGAGAGAGATCTCATTTGTATGAGGTCACGTATATATTTACTATGTATTTTTAGTAATGTTCACATCTATACTCTGATAATCATGCATTCCACACAACGTTGAACCTAACACAATCCGGATGTTATAGATTCAAACACTATGGGCTAAATCTGGCATGGATGATCGGGTTACCATCTCTTTTCAATGGTCTATACTATATCAACTTTTTTTTTACCATTGTACCTATAGATTTATTAGTTTCATTAGATTCGTGTTGATATTGATATCTGTTTGACATTGTAAAAACCAATGTGTTACGGGTTGAAACTCATTCGGGTCATGGGTCTATGAGATATTAAGATCTGTATATTGGTTTTAAAATGTTTACGAAGGTAAAGATGATAAACCACGATTTAAAACCCTTAAATACTACCACCATGGACTCATTTGTATGAGAAACAAGAAACCAAAATAAACAACCGTAGTGCGTATAAACTATAAACCACTTTATTCCCTCCTTGCCCGGGGTCCCGAAAGGAATGGCTGCTAGGATTGAAGGCTCATCTGGAAATCTTGGTTCAGGCTCTTCGCTATTGGATAAAAGATGCTTCCTCTTTATTCGTACATGGAGTCGGGGGAGAATGAAGCACCCAACTCATAATTGGCGAATTCGTAGGACCCTGCTTTTTCAGGGTAAGAAGGGGTAGAGAAAATGCCTAACATTTGATGAAAAGTATCAAGTTAATCAATACCGGAGGTTGATTCATATCAGCAACACATATCACTTATACGCTTAATACAAAAAAAAATGTTATTTGACTGATAGTAATTATTGAGTTATCAATTAATTCATTAGCATTTGATGTACTTTTAAAAATATGAAGATTCTTGTCGTGACTCGTGTAGAATGTGCTAATGTTGCTACAAAAATCCATCATGTGATTGTCTGGATCGTTGCTATAATAAAAGGTGGTGCTCTTCCTTCTTGGAGTCGTGTAATTGGTGGATGTATTGATCACGCTATGTCATCCCAAGCTTGGAAAGAGGTTGTAGCTTTTTTTTTTTTTTTTTTTTTTTTTTTTTTTTTTTTTTTTGGGAAAGAGGTTGTAGCTATAGATACCATAAACAAGCTGTTAGTAAGGGTCTTAATCATGTCGAAACCTTAGATACAACGTAGTACGCTCTAATGAAAGTTGACTTAAATCTATGAAGAATAGGCATGCATGTGTGTATATGAATGTATGTTGGGTATGTTAAGTTAGAGTGATAAATCAGGAATTTGTAAGTAAGCAAACTTGATGTTAAGTTAGAGAGAATTCATATGATCAAATGATAAAGTTAGACATAATAATTAATTGTCTTCTCATATTGTTGTTTAATCATTTAAGTCCAAATGTCACACACCAACACAACCATGAAATATGCGAAGCTGAGTTGTTTCGAGTCAATACATGTTGACCACACCTTGGATTTTTTTGTTAAGATGTCTCAAAGTAGATACATGTCAACTATACTCTAATTGTTAGGCATGCTTAATAAGAATCGGTTCTAAGGGGCATTTGATCTTGCGTTTTGAAATAGATTTTTAGATTATTGTGTTTTAAAAACGCAAATAATCAGTTTTTAGTGTTTGGGGTTGGGTTTTGAAATTAATTTTTAGGCTACCAAAACGCAATAATCTAAAAGCAGCTTCACCCCTGTTTTTCCAAAACGCAAAACATGATTTGAAAAATCAATCCCAAACACCCTCTAAATAGAAAATCGTGATTGTCGCATTATAAGTTGTATGTAGTGCATGAAAGATAAGTAATGTGTTAGTAGTAATAATAGTACAGGGACCTAGAATGTAATAGTTAGAAGCTAGAAGGGTTAAAAGCGTTAGTATAGAAGTTAGTTAAGAGTAGTGTGGCTAATTGTGTATATAAGGCAATGATAATATCAATAATAAGGAGCTGTGATTTGATCGATTTCCTCTTCTGTTCTTCTTTCTATATTTCATAGCTAACAATTGGTATCAGAGCTACCGGTTCTCGGCCTCCGATCACCATTATCCACCACCGACCACCCTAACTACTTTTTACCAGCATAACTAACCACCTAAACTACCTAACACCACCATAATAAACCACCATAAACCATCTTAATCTTCCAATTAACATCAAATTCTTATCCTTCTGATCCACTGCTCATCAATTCACTTCATCTTCTTCGTTTTTCTTTCCATTCAATTCTGCACTCTGTTTTCTTTTCATTTCCTGGTGTGATTCATTCATAATCATACTATTCCATTGAAGTGATCAATTTGTGATCCTTCAATTCATTCAAACATTCCAATCATCATTTCTATATCTGAATAGTAAACACATTAACACCATGACAACAACAAGAAACCATTTTTTTGAACAAACTAATGAGGAAACTCTTACAGAAACATTTTATAATGACAAGATATTTTTGCACATGGAGAAAGAACAAAAACAGTTGTTCTCCTTGGACAAATTCAATGCATTAGCAAATGAAGTGAAAAGGCTATTAAACAATATGATGATACAAAAGAAGCAATATGTGAACTATACAAAGCAGAAACAATCAGCAAAATCTGATTCTGAGGGAAGTAAGTTTGTCATAAAACTCAAACATAAAATCGAATCACCTTATTGTTCTCAATTTACAAAATTAGAATCTGTCCACCAAGTGTTTGAGGAAATGCCTAAAAAGGTTGGGAATGAGATTCAAGAATCATATGATTGTGTTGATTCAAAAGAAAATGGAAGTGATCTAGTTCATAATGATTCTTGTAAGGAAATATACAGAAATGATGTTGTAAAGCCAGGTGTGAATGTTGAAATAGAAGTGGGTGATCAAGAAATAATGAAGAAGAATTTTGCTCATGAAGTCCATGTTACGGGTTACTGTTTCAACTATAACAATAAAATTGCTTTAAAGATTGGTAAAGAAAATAAAGAGGCTGATAAGGTAGAAGATGATGGATATATGAATGCATCTGATAGAAATTCACATGATAACACACTAGTCTCTAAGTGTGGTGCAAGTGATGTAAGTGGATTTGGCTTAGATGTAAAACCATCTTGGGTTCTTTGTACGTGCTCACAAAAAAAAGATGTTATGATGAGTGGTTTCCTTAAAATAGAGAAGCAACAAGAGGTGAAGACAGTGACATTGGATGAAGTTCTTTTGGATAACCCAAATAATCAAGTTCAATTCATAATGATACTGAGGCATTTATGGCATAAATGGAAAACTAAACCAAGATGGCCCAAGACAAAGAAGCAGTTTCATTAAGGAACAATCACTTGCTTTCAAAGTTTCAGTGGCTGGATCGAATGGTGGGTGACCACAAGTCCATTTCTTCCTATAGTCAAAAGTTAGGATAACTCAACAGACTTATTGAGGCAAAAAAGGTTATTAAAGTCAACAGATGTAAAGGTGTCATGAAAGCTTCATTGGCTTAACCAATTTCAACTTTTGAGGACAAAAATTCTTATAGGAGGGGAGTTATGTTAGTAGTAATAATAGTACAGGGACCTAAAATGTAATAATTAGAAGCTAGAAGAGTTAAAAGTGTTAGTATAGAAGTTAGTTAAGAGTAGTGTGGCTAATTGTGTATATAAGGCAATAGTTATGTTAGTAGTAATAATAGTACAGAGACCTAAAATGTAATAATTAGAAGCTAGATAGGGATGGCAATCATACCCGAACCCGACGGGAAAACCCGATACCCGACACATTTGGGACGGGTTTGGGATCGGATAAACGGGTATGGGTCCGGGTATGGGATTTGTTTTGAAAATTTGGGACGGGTATGGGATTTAAAGTTAAACCCATTTACCCGCCCCGATTACCCGATTATATATGCCCGTTTACCCGATTATATATACCCGATTACCCGATTTTATATGCCCGTTTACCTATTAATATACACTACATAAATATTGATACGTGTCCATCAATCTCCACACTCAAGATCTCCATGATGCCGTGTTTTGCTTTTAGTATTTTTTATATTTATTCACTACACTGGTGGTTTACTTTAGTTAGTGGATTAGGTACATGCATGTTTTTCTCGGTTATTTCATTCCTTACTTGACTGATGAAGGCATGCATGCATGAATGAATGAATAAAATATGAAAAGATGCCTTTTGCTTGAACCAACGAGTTATCACATTTTGTGTATTTTTTTTATCAGTAGGGACAAACCCACAAACACTATGCATGTTTTGTGTTTTTTTTATCACATTTCACCTTTTGTATTGGTTCAAACTTAACTCGTTGACGCCCGATAGTTATGCCCGATACCCGAAACCCATGAGCATACCCGAAACCCGCGGGTATGCCCGATACCCGACGGGTAATTACCCGTCCCATACCCGATGGGTTTGGGCCGGGTATGGGACAAGTTTTTGTAACCGGGTATGGGGTTGGGATTAGCCATACCCGACCCATACCCGTCCCATTGCCATCCCTAAAGCTAGAAGGGTTAAAAGTGTTAGAAGTTAGTTAAGAGTAGTTTGGCTAATTGTGTATATAAGGCAATGATAATATCAATAATAAGGAGCTGTGATTTGATCGATTTCCTCTTCTGTTCTTCTTTCTATCATTATGTTAGTAGTAATAATAGTACAGGGACCTAGAATGTAATAGTTAGAAGCTAGAAGGGCTAAAAGTGTTAGTATAGAAGTTAGTTAAGAGTAGTGTGGCTAATTGTGTATATAAGGCAATGATAATATCAATAATAAGGAGCTGTGATTTGATCGATTTTCTCTTCTGTTCTTCTTTCTATCTTTCATAGCTAACATAATGACTAATTAGAGAGAGGGGGTGGTTAAATAGGGGGTATTTATGGTCCGGTTTGATTGGTTATGATAGAATTTTGGGCCGGAAGCAATAATTACGGTTTTAAATAAATTTAGAAAATAGTGATTTTTTGGTAAATTATAGAAATGAGGATTGGGGATGGATGTGAATGCTCTTAGTAACCATCCCCTAAAGATGATTATTATTTTATTTGGAAAATGTTAAACTAAAACTTTAGGCCGGTTGGGTTTACCCGGTAAATTCAAAACAGTAAATCTTCAGTCGAACTGTGAAACCCGGTTTCCAAACTCCAAAGCGTATTACTCCTAAACCGACTGGTTGTTCGATTTGAGTAATGCGGGTGGTTTGAACGATTTTCGAACTCACTTGGTTAAATAAGTGAGTCGTATTACGAATGTATAGTTTTTACGGGCTGAGTTATCCTACAAAGCTAATATAAATGAGAAGTGTGATGAGTCACTGTAGAGTGACATGTGTCCAAGAAAGGAACAAGTGGGAATTGTAGTTTTGTTCAATACAAATATATATATAGGTAAAGTATATGGAGGAAACCCTCCTTATTTGGTAAACTCTGGAAACTCTGACTTCCCAACATTTTTTTTTGAAAAAATAGGGTATGTAATATACATTTTTTTAAGCATTTTGAGCCAAATAATCGAAAAAGCGCCGAACGGTTTTTTTTAAAAATAAAAAACGTCTACTGTTTACATATAGTTAACACATTGTTAACACCTGTTATTAGCGCTTAACATGTGTTAGTCAAAATTTTATTTTATTTTTTTTAAAAAAAATACTCGGCGCTTTTTTAATTTTTTTGGCCCATAATGCTTAAAATCATGTATATTACTTGCCCTATTTTTTTCAAAAAAAAATAATATTGGGAAGTCAGAGTTTCCAGAGTTTACCAAATAAGGAGGGTTTTCTCTAGAACCATTCCCTATATATATATAGGGCTAGGACAAGGTTCTATAGAAAACCTCAAAAATTTGAGGAAACTCAATAAACCCCATCACAACCATTGATCAAGCATGATCAATGGTTGTGATTCATGGTCTCATCTTTGGGTCCACATCCTCATTAAAATAATATACATAAAGTACTAAAAGGGTAAAAGGGTAAAATGGATCACCTTCTCTCTCCATCTTGTCACATTCTCTCTCCATCTTTTCATCTTCTCTCTCCACCATCTCTCTCCTACTTTTTTCTCTACCACTTATTTCACATATTAATTTAAAGATCCATATTTATTAATAACGTATGCCACACGAGCCCTTTAACACATGTTAGTTGTTCTCTTCAAACAAATTTCTTTCAAACACATCACTAACACGTGTAATTGGTTCAAATAATTATCACGTTAATTTTGGACTAGTATAACAACATAAAAGAACACATGTATATAAAAATTTATTGCAATCGACATTGAGTGTAACAAATTAATTTCATATAAATCAAAACAATTAAAAAGATGATACAAAACTAACAAAAACACATGAAACTTAAAATTATGCTTCATTCTTTTATAGTCGTCTTCGGCGTTATGCTTCATTCCTTATTAGGCATCTTCAGCTTCATGTTTCAATCCTTAGCACTCCATCTCTAGTTGATCCTTGTGCGGAGTAGCCGGATTGAACTCCGGTGGTTGTTCATAGAACCTCCTACATTAATTATTTTTAACATGTGTTAGCATCACTAGAAAATGTTAACTGGGTCAATTTGGGTGTTAATTGGACATATACTAACATGTGTTAGCATCACTAACACATGTTAATTGAACCCCTGGCACATGTTAGTTGGGCATATACTAAACATATGTTAGCATCACTAACACATACATATTATTTGAACCCTAACACATGTCAATTGGGATAAATTCATCAGTAGGAACCAATGCAAACATGTTTTAGCATCACTAACAGGTGTTAGTTGAACCCTAACACATCAGAAAGCACCAATACAAAAAAAAATCAAAACCTTCACACAGAATAAACATATATATAAGAAATAAAAGGTAAAATTATTAGAGAAAAATCAAAAGATATACGAAGAAAAATAAAAAGCACATTTTTCTATTTAACACATGTTAATTGAACCCTAACACATGTTAATTGGGAAAGATTCAGCTCCTAATTCAAAACATAACAGCTTAGAAAAACATAACAACAAATATTAAATGTTATAAAACCTAACATATTATAAAATCTACATTAAGAAGAATAATAAATAAAAAGTTAACAAAGTAATCAAAATAAGTAAAAATAGAAAAAAAAACACACACGAACAATTGCATCACTAACACATGTTAATTAAACCCTAACACATGTCAATGGGGATAGATTCATTAGTAAGACACCAATACAAACATTTGTTAGCATCACTAATACATGTTAATTTAACCCTTAAATCAAAACAGAAACTAACACATGTTAATTTAACCCTTAAATCAGAACAGAAATTTGTATTTACCATCAAGAACTACACCCACTTGTTTGAGATATACATTAACCTTTTTCAAATAAACATACAAAAAATATTTAATATCATCCCCACCCAATTCTCTATCTCTAGCCCACTGTTAACCATAAACATAAAAAAATATTTAATATCATCCTCACCCACCTGCGCACGTTAACCATTAAAGCATCTTCAAGAAAGAAAGTCCCATAATTTACACTTTATATCATCCCCACCCACCCGATTCTCTCTCTCTCTCTTTCTCTCTGTATATCATCCACTTTATTTAAATCTTGACTTAAAATCATCGATTTCATAGCATCAATTAGCAAAGATAATTCATATAATAATGATAATAAGATGAAGGCTGAAACATTACCTCCCTTTCTGTTGTGTTCGTCGACAGCGAAACGAAAACGAAAACAAACAAACTGAAACAGGGGCTAAAATAGAAACAAACAAACTGAAACATCTTCATAAACATCACCGTCGCCACTCCAACCACCTCTACTCACCCCAAGATCAGAAAACGAATAACTGAAATAGGGGCTGAAACAAGATCAGAAAATGAAGATTGAAACAGAAAACGAAGAACTGAAACAGGATCTGGATCTATATTTCTTTCTTTAGTAGTGGTGATGTTGATGATGGTGATGGTGGTCGATGTCAAGATGTAGATCTAGTTTTTGATTTTTGAGAGAATGAGAGAGAGAGATAGAGAGTGGTTTTAAAAAAAAATGAGTAGGGATATGATATATGTCAGTGGGTCAGGGAATATAAAAGGATTAATATTAGATTGTCTATAATGCCTTGGTCACTTGACTAAAAAATCTATAATACCCTTGGGCCCATGCTTGAAAAAGGGTGATGTGGCTAATTGTGAGCCATTGGATGAGTTTCCATAGTTTTCTCATCTAAAAGGGTTTTCTCCCAATACTTACACTATATATATATATATATATATATACACACACACGCATGTTTCTCACATGCCAAGTAACATGCACATGCAAGTCAAATGTTATTTCACACTATTTTTTAATGATTGTAAGTGCATGTTTGGGTAAAATTATTTCCCCTCCTTAGGGCATGTGTAGTGGGGGGCCTTATGGGCTCCATGGGGTTTTATGAGATTAAAATACTAATAAAGTATTAGGAGGGATTTTATATAAAATAGGTGTGTAGTGAGTTTAGGCTTTATGGGGCTTTATAAATCATTGAGTAATCATTGCATTTTATTATTCTTATTATTATTATTATTAAAAACAAATTCTGTTAATGGTTTTGAAACCATCAAAACCAAACCCAAAATATAATATCCCCAAACCACCTACCCCCTTCCCCTTTGTTCTATAAGCACACAGACACACCCACAGACACACACGCACAGAGAGAAAGAGAGACGAGAGAGATTAGGGAGGAGCCGGTGGCTCACGGTGGAGACACGACGACGCAGCCCACCTACTCCCTTCCCCTTTGTTCTATACGCACACAGACACACACACACATGTGCGCAGAGAGGGAGAGATAGAGAGAGAGAGAGAGGTTAGGGAGGAGTCGGTGGCACACGGTGGAGACATGGCGGCGCAGCCCAACTCCGGCACATAGCAAGATCAAAGATTGTTTTTTAAGACTTGAGCGTTCGACGGTCAAAAGCCCCAACGTTCAAAAATGCAAGCCATTTCTGTCGCCATCTCTATAATGCTTTGCCCCATAGCGTCGGCGAGGGCAGTGTCCCTGGCGCTATGGGTGGCCAAAACGCCTAGGAAAACGCCCACTACGCATGAACTTATAAGTTATTAACTTCTTACAAAGTTAATATGGAGAAAAATAATGTTGGGTAATGGTTGGAAAAAGGAGTTCGTATGCTTAGAATGACATGTGTCCAAGAAAGGAACAAGTGGGAATTGTAGTTTTGCTCAAGACAAAAAAAAAATATGCGCGTGTTTCTCACATGCCAAGAAACATGCACATGCAAGTCAAATGTTATTTCACCATATTTTTTAGTGATTGTAAGTGCATGTTTGTGTAAACTTATTTTCCTTCCTTCTAAGTTATTAACTTCATACAAAGTTAATAAGGAGAAAAATAGTGTTGGGTAATGGTTGGAAAAATGAGTTTTTATGCTTTGGAAATGAGATAAGTTATAAATTAGAAATTGTGACTTTTTTATTAAGGAGAAAATAAGGTAGATAAGGAGATAGGTTAAATGGAGAGCCAAACATGCTATAACTTTTTTATACGTCATCTTTTAAAAATATATATACCATAAAATAACGTCTTTTGTTCTTTAATATGAGTACCATATTGTTATACTTAAAAAAAAATTGAAAACCCAGTTGTTTAAAATACAATGGATATGACATAAACCACAATGAGTATCAAAATAAAAAGGCAATGAACAATATGGTATAAAACACAATGAACAACACACTAAAACACAATTGACAACATACTAAAACATAATGAAGAATAGACTAAAACACTATGAACAATAAACTAAAATACAATGTAAAGCAGAAACAAAAAACCGAGTTACATAAAACACAATGGAAAACATACAAAAAGTACAATGGACAAAGTTAAATCATATACAGACTAATAAACACAATGACCATACTTATAACCCATATGTGCATACTGGTAACACGATGGATGAGCAAGAGATACAATCAAGTAAATACCCCACTAACACGTATTTTTATCTTTATTTTTATATAACAATATTATATTCATATTAATGATAAATAAACGCTCGTAATATGATAATGTTTTAAATGTCGTATGAAAAAAGTTATAGACATTTTGAAATGATAGGGGAATTGACATGTGTCTTATATGTTAGGAGAGAAAGCCAATAAATACAGTTTTTCCTTTTATGTCATTCCTCTAATTTAAAATCTAATTTTTTCCTCAAACTAATCTCAAGTATCTAAATCCAAGATTAGTGGACTAGAATCTTACATATTCTTCTTAAAAAAAACAATATTTTATATTCGATCATAACCCTATTTCCTCTAATCCTTAGTTCATTTTCTTTTGTGTATGTGTGTATATGTATATTTGTAAATATTGTACTATATCAGTTAAATTAATAATTAAAAACATTATAAAAAAATGTGTTACAAAATTTTAGAATAATGCATCTCTAACAAATCTACACATCCCACGATTCTTCTCTATCTTTTAAAAGGAAAATTTAAGAACGAACCATAATATTTGGTTGGTAGAGAAATGAAGGCATTTTTTGTCCATATATCTACTTAGCCACTCTGATTGGCCTTTGAAAGTTTAGATCTCATTTTCGTTCCTAAAAGTGTTTGATGTCATCAGTTATCCAAGTTTCAAATTATGAGTTTTTTTTGTCTTGTATTCTTTTTAATCAATGGCTAAATATGAATCTCATCACTATACGGTATAACCGTATAATAAAATCTAGTTACTTAAAATATATCATTCTTATGATATTTTAATTGTAATCAAATTTTTATAGTAAACTTTTTCATTTTACAAATATCATTATCCATACTATTAGATAACCCGCGCGTTGCGGCGGGTCTAAAAACTACATCAAATTGTATCAATTCATTAAGACGTAAAATTCATCGAAAACTTTTTATTTAAATGATATATTAAATAACGAATACTTGTAACAACATAAGATAATTATGCTTATCTCAACTAAAGTATAATAACATTCGCACGGATTATTGAATACATTGATTTTAGGTGGATTCTAGTAATAATCCATTCAACAACTCGTAAGGTTAGTTCCATAATACATTTATTCTCAAGACTACACTACCTCACACGTAACACTTTGGTCACGCCTACCACTTAACGATATATACTATTAAATGATACAAACAACTTTGCCAAATAGCTCGTAAATCAAAACTTTACGTTATAATATTATTAGACTAGGTATTATTAGTATGAGCCCACGGGCTCAATTAGGTTCCTAGGGTTTATTATGATCTCTATATATTGTAACCTAATCATTTAGTAATATTATTCAGTATTTTACCATTTAACATGGTATCAGAGCTTTAAGGTTCTGTTCCTTCTTCTTCTCTTCCACACCACTAGAAAAATACAAACCCTAGCCGTCACCACCGAGTTCAAACCCTAGACAGGGCGGCGTGCCTCCACCGCCGCCGCCCTGTCCCACCTTCGTTTTTCAATTTTTTTTTTCTACTTTGAGTTTCCCGGTTAAATAAAGCTTCGTTATCGATCCATGCTTTCTAAATCCTTTTTTCAAGACAATATTACTTCTCAATGTAGCCACCATCAAAACCACACCGTACCTTTAATGGCCGCAATTTTCTATTAAAGGATTGATATCGTGGTAGTTTATACCTTCTGCTCGCACAAAAGGACAAAATGCTTGAACCCAAGTATTCATGGATCGCATAAAATTATTCTGAATTAATTTTTGTTCTCAAAACAAAAGCTGAAGCAAGTGCCGCTCATCTACGCAAGACATGGATCGAATTAATTTGTCTCTTGTTTTGCAATCTTACGGTTTTCTATTGCTAATAAGAAAAAGTCTTTTGATGATGCCACGATACCATCTCAGTCGGACAGCCGCCATGCCACCAACCTATCGTATTCCTCAAGCCGTTCTTTGCTGCAACGTCGCTGCCTCTGTTTTGCTTTTATTTCTGCCTCTGTTTTGCTTTTATTTCTGTCGACTTGGTTCACCACATATTGGACTACGGTCCTTACCATTGCCGCCGACTTCGGTCCGCCGCTCATTGGACTTCGGTCCTCGTCACGCCGCCTTCAGGACTACGGTCCGCCGCTGCGCTGATAATAGTTAGATTTCTACCCACCACTGCCGCGCCGCCGCATTGCACAACTCTAGCTTGTAGGATTACATGATCCGTCATTGAAGACTATGGATGGCAAAATATGGATGTGTTGACAAAAGTTTGGATTTTTTGAGTCGATCGAAGCACGTTTATCATATTATTATTATTTTATGTTTTTGTTTTAACAGTCTAAGCTTCTAGTTTTCTTCCGCTACGACTGCGGGGGAGTATTAGATAATATTATTAGACTAGGTATTATTAGTATGAGCCCACGGGCTCAATTAGGTTCCTAGGGTTTATTGTGATCTCTATATATTGTAACCTAATCATTTAGTAATATTATTCAGTATTTTACCATTTAACACATACTACTAGTATATAAAAGTTGTCTATTGGGAAATTGTAAACCACATATATAATAATTGATGAAGTCTATATACAGTTACAATGTTAAAGAACAACAAAATATTTGTAAGCAAAATAACATCAAGAGCATGTCTCATCCCAAAAGAAAGTTGAGTACCAAATGAATGTCATACATTAAAAAACATTCAAGCATACAGCATGCAGTTGTGAGCAGAACCAATGGGTCCTCTTGACACTTAGACCACTCGATTGCGTTGAATATCTTTTGTTTTTCTTTATAAAATCTAGCGTTCTCTTGTAAAAAATACGTTGAACTTTCTAGCTATAGTCGATAGAGAAGGTACTTTCTAATGATTCTCGGGAAATAAATTTTGATTCTAGCGGCTTTGATATCATTACTTAAATACTACTTGACATCAATATTTTTTATCTATATCCTATTTATGTTTTCGTTTACTATTGTTACATAAGTATAAACCAAGTAAAAGATGCATTTGATTTATTATTATATAGTTATTTATATAAAAAAATTGTTACAATTTGCAACCTTAAATATGGAATTATTTTTTAACCTGATTATTTCTTTAATTGCCTTTATAACATCATGTAACACTTTGATTTTTTTTGAGCATTTTTATAATATATTGAGAATGAGAATTGGTCCTAAACTTTTTAATTACATTAACATACACACAACTATGTTAATTAAATTGTAACTCTTAGTTTTAAGAAAGCAGACAAGTTAAACGTAAAGAAACACGTTTAAACAAAAGTTAAAGTTTTATCTAACCTGAAACTCAATTATTCATTTGAGTCTCTTAACTCAAAAGTATACATCATAATAACCAGGGGCGGGGGCCTAGAGGAGGTTGAGGGGTATCCTACGCCACCTCTTAACTTTTTTGGCGAAGTACATGTTAGTGCAATTTGGTAGTTGGCATCAGCTACCCCTAAACACAATTTTTTAGCTGCGCTACATCTCAAATTTTCTTCTAGATATGCCACTAATAATAAGACAAGCTATGCTAAGTAATAAGGACATAAAATGATACCCAAAACACAATTCGAAAACAACTATGACAGAAAAATACAAACCAGTTTGCTTGTTCCAGGCATACGCATACGCCTACTCTGGTTGGCACGTACACACGTACTCCAACTATATAATACTAGTGTGAATGCCCGCGCGTTGCTGCGGGTGTCCCAGCCGATATGAGATTTAATTATGATGTATTTTGTACCGAATTCACTTTGGTGTCGACATTGGTGATTATGTGAGTGTGGGGATCGATTTAGAATTTGTTAAATCCTTCAAAGCCAATATGAAGTTAATCAAAATCTATTTACATATTGCTTCAAAACTTCAATGCATGTCAAAATTCCATTGTATACATCTCCCAGTCAGTTACACTTCATTTTAGAAATGCACAAACAAACCTAGGTGCGAGACGAGTCCTGGGCCCGGCATGAAAAAACATTGTTCCTTTAGACCGGTTGAGCCTGAAAGTTGCATATTGGTTCTAACATTTTAACCAAAGCTCCTGGCTAGGGCTTGTCGAAGGACCCTTTAGTCTCCGTTCCTCAAGCCAAAAACAATAAATTGTTTTTTCCAAGTCGTAGATATTTTTTTATTTTCATACACTATCTAATCTTTTTGTTAGTTGAATTATTTTAATATGTAAATATGTTACAAAAATATAACTTTGCATATTTCTATGGTCCATAAGACTAACTTAGGATAATGGAAAATGGTTGGTACAAGCATCTTAATGCATTATGGTACAAGTATCTTAATGCGTTTAAGGGTAAATTGGGAAAGATTTATATGACATTTGAGGGTTAAAGCATATGACTTTTCAAATGTCATCTTAAGTTTGCCAATATGGACACATTTAGCCATCACTCCTCCTTTATAATGTAGTATAGATAATTAATTGATTCTAAAAGGTATATGATAAATTTTAAGACCAATAAAGACCGTGGCTAAGATAAGGGCCACATGAAAAAAAGATTCAAATATTCTTATCTCAATAATCTGCAAACCAAACAAATAAGAATCTATGTTTTCATGCCATACAAGAATACAACAAAAGAATGGCATGTGAGTTTACAAACAATTCAGATAAGGTTGACAACATATATGGATAGGACTTTTTGAAGTTACGAGATAAAGGTTTATTTGTAACGGGGGTTGCTAAACGTACCCTCCTTTCATTTATTTTTACTAAACATACTTCCTCCCTTAAGTTTCACATTAATACAATTCAAATCTTTTTATTTTTATATTGCAAATATTGACGAACACAAGGAGGTTTGCCTATTGTAGGAGGTTTGACCATTGTAGGAGGTTGGTCCATTTGGAATGGCACGGTAGAGCGCGGTTCATTGGGGAGGTGTCCCGTTTGTACTTTAATCATTAAAAACAAAAGTTATTTTTGTGTGTGGGGTATACATTAAATAAAAGAAAAAATGGGTGATGAGGTGGAGGTTTGGAATGGTTTATCCGTTTATGGTTGGAGGAAAAAAAATGGGTTTTGGTTTGGAATGGTTTAAAATGATGTGACATGAGACGTGGCGGCCATTTGAAGTGGTTTGTTACGGTGTGCATTGCGGATGCTCTTATGGAATGTAAGCTTCCTAATAGATAATAATATATTGGTTAAAACAAAGAACAATGCAACTGGAACTATGGGTCTATCACTAGAAG
Source organism: Ambrosia artemisiifolia (assembly GCA_032199755.1). NCBI lineage: Eukaryota > Viridiplantae > Streptophyta > Magnoliopsida > Asterales > Asteraceae > Ambrosia > Ambrosia artemisiifolia. The sequence continues at coordinate 26,483,168 of CM063519.1, forward strand.
TTAATAATTAAATTGTCGATCCTTGGATACATCGAGCTTTGCGCGCGTTAAGGGGTTTTCATCTTTTCTCTTCCTGTTCTCTATGTCCCAAGAATTACCTAAGAGAAATTTTAGTTAAATGGTAAAAAGAACACCTCTAGTATGACTTTAGGGTTCATAATGGGTTTATATGTGCCACATCACGCTTGTGAAAGTACTAGGGGTGAGCAAAATTAACCATAACCGACATAACCGAACCATAACTGACATAACCGAACCGATTTTAACCGATAACCAACATAACCAATGGTTATGGTTATGAAATTTCTATAACCGACCGAACGGTTATGGTTATGGTTATGAACAGTGGCGGATACAGAAAAAATTGGTACGGGGGGCACAATCAGGAGCGCAGCTTCATAGGGGCGGGAGGGGGCGTCTGACCCCTCCTCTCCCCCCGAAATTTTGGCTTAGAAATTCCGATTATATAATATCAGTATAGAATTTTTTTGGTACATATGGTTTTGACCCCTGTACCCGGTAACTTATAACCAATGATTTTAAAACCGAATACGGTAATCACTCAACCACAAGATTAAATTTTTTTTATTACATTTAAAAACCATACTCACTTATCCACCACAAGATTAAAGTTTTTTTATTATATTTACCATTCTTTTTCCATGCTCCTTAACACCACTCAACCCACATGATTATAACACAAAAAGTCTTTGACACAATTTTAAATTAAAAAAACTCATTTCTATTCCCCATACTATCGTCTCCTACGTCTCCATTCCAACATTTATCTTTACAATTCCACTAAATAGTGTAGCAGAACACTCTCATATGTAGATTTAAAGTCGCCTAGACACCTAAGAAGAAGCTTGTTTTCATCTGTTTCGCAACTCCCTTCTTTACTGCGTCAGCCACTTGTCACCGCCACATGCTGTCGGAAAAAAATTACATCAGGGTGGGCATTAGGCTTTTCAATCGTGGGCACCGAGCTTTCATCAGGGTGGGCACTAGGCTTCTCAAATGGGTGGGCACTGGGTTTTTCAGGTAAAAAATATGAATGCAACTTGGATCGTACGGTGGGCACCAGCCCACCGTGGAATGAGGGTGGCTCCGCCACTGGTTATGAAGCTTTGGTTAACCGATATAACCGAACCGAACTTGTATTGTTAAGTTTATGCAATAGATTTATGTTCTATATTAACTATATAGAGGTTTTTTTTACTATAATAAACGTATGTTATTAACAACATGATATTGATGTAGTATTCTTTTTTTTTTATGATGAATTAAAATTGTAAGTTGTAACCAAGGGGTTAAATATGTTTTTTTGTTAATATCTTATTAAAAGGGATCCCACATTGGTACTTTAACTAGAAAGTGTAGTCTTGATTAACTTATAAATAATAACCCAAGCTTAGTCTAACATTGTAGGTTCTGAGTTTTTAAGACCCATGGGCTTTTAATTTTATAATTTAGCTGAAAGTTAGCTTTGGTCGATTTTTTTGGTTAATAACCGGAATAACCATAACCGAACCATAACCGAATTCATAACCGATTAACCATAACCGACGTTTGGTTATGGTTATGGTTACGAAAATCTCATAACCGAAATAGCGGTTATGGTTATGGTTAATGGTAAAAACCGACCCAAACCGACCCATTCACACCCCTATGTGAAACTTAAGGTATATGCTCGTATTGGTCATCCGAAACTATATGAGTCATACACATATACATTAACATGTAGGGTGGTTGTTACAATCCACCTTCAATAATATTGAACTAGATTATATCCCGTGAACGTCCCAGGGTTGAGAAATCTATTATGATAGCTTTTATTCCGGGAGCATCCCGGGGTTGAAAAATATAACAATTCTAATAATACTAATACTAATAGTAATAATTATTACTCTTGTAATTAAATAAATAAAAAAATAACATTGGTATAAGGTGACACCATGTGTTGCAGTGTTGCGCAATTCTTTCTCCTATCTTCTCTTGATGAAGTATACCGATGTATCTTTAGAAGAGTAAAATTCCAATGATAGCATGACGATTGGGCTGAATTTCAACATCGTAAATAAGAACCTGGTTTAAAAGAAAAAACATGATTAATGAATAACCTGAACACTTTGTGTTTTTTTCCTGTATGAACGAAACCCCACAAGAAATAGTCATTTTTTCTCCGTTTTTTTATATAGCACTATGGTACTCGTTGGAAAGATAATAAAACGCTCGTTAATTTGGTGTAATTTTTTTCTTTAAAAAATCTCGTATATAAAAGATATTAACGTTTAAAAATTATAGGAGGAAACATAAGAGAGAAAAAATTAAATTTGTTTTTAAATTCTTTTTTCATAAAATAACTCAACTTAATTTTAGTAGATTAGATTTTATATTATTATTTGTTTTTATTGTTTTTTTTAATTTGCCACATGGCATGACACATGGCACATTAAAGGGAGAGAATGTCTCCTAAAATGCCATGTCATTAAAATTGCTTTCTTTTATTATATATATATAGATTAATCCACATTTTGTATTCAATCACTTTGAACAAGAGCATAAAGAAAATTATAAAACTATTAAGTACTGGATAGATAAAACCCTCTAATAAGTTAAAATAAAATAAAAAAGATATCACATAATTAGAAAATTATAAAACTATTAAGTACTGGATAGATAAAACCCTCTAATAAGTTAAAATAAAATAAAAAAGATATCACATAATAAATTATGTATACTTAAAAGAATACCAACACTAATCGAAGATATATGTACCCGCGCGTACGCACGGCCCCACAATTCTACACACGTCTAGAAGCCTGCGCACGTAACTTCGTACATGACAGCTGTAATCCGACAACGAAAGGGACGTGCAGTCAATCAGAGGCTATTATTCCCTGCTCCATGATCACCTGCAGGTACTAGGTACAGAATAGGACAGAAAGAAAGATCACAGGACACGTGGACCAACCGCAAAAGGACAGCGCCAACAATATCAACGGTCTGCAATCGTATAGGCCAGCTGTCATTCTCACCTCAACCAATCACAGAGCGTCTCAAGGGCCTATAAATACCCCTTCTCCCCAAGGAGAAGGGATTCATTCACTCCTCGGCAGGAAAACCCTTAGAGAATTCAGTGATAGTTGAGAAAAATAGATTATAGTTGAAACGTTGTAACAATCTGTATTTGAGTCCTTATAACTGTCCAGCAATCATTAAAAATAAATATCTCTTTACTGTGCTCATATTTATAGATTGTTATATTGGTGTTTTGTTCACTAATATATTAACAACTCACAAAAGCGGTAAGAACACTCACAATACTCATGTTTGAGGTTGTCAACAACCTCAAACATGAGTATATTATCCTTTTATATTCTGCTAATAACCTTTTATGTTAATTCCTTTTATTCTTGAATATTCAGAAATCCGGTTATTATGATAAACTTAATAAAAAATGAGAACTTTAAATCTATCTTGTTGGATCAGTGGCCTCTTTAACAATAAAGTTTATAGAACACTTATGTGTTTGCAGTTATATCAAAGTTATTTGCACAGCGGTATGATAAATGTTCTAAGTTAAAGTATCACTTTTACAGGAGTTATTACTCCCCCTTTACTATAGCAGTTAATGAGAATCAAAGCAATTCAAAGTATAAAGCAGTAAATGCAAGTATTGAATGATTCTCAGATGTGAAATGGATAATAAGTTATAAAAGCTTTGAAGGATTTCAATTAAAATCAAGTGTAAATCACATATCTAAAATAGTGGGATAAACCCATCTTTTTATAGACGAATACAAACTGTTGTACTAAGTAATACAAGATAAGATTTAGCTAAGATATTACTTAGGATAATGCTTACAACAGGCTGTAGCATTGAAACTTGTTCAAAGACTTTAACAAAACAATATAATACTAAACTACTGAAGCTGTTGAGTCGGTTAGAACCTTCTGATGTGAAAGTACTGATGAGTGACAAACTACTGATGAGTAGTTTGTCTTCAGTAGTTCTTCAGTGAAATGTCTGGTTAGACTTCAGAACTTCTGATAAGATAACTCTTTAGCACTTTACTTTTTCTTCTTCAATACTTGTCTCTTTACTCTTCAGCAGTTCTTTACTTAGCAGAAATATGATTTGAACTTTGATAACAAAAGTGGTTTCTTCAATTCTCTTTGTCTCTACATATCTTATTAAAGATTAAATATATAGAGTAATCAATATCAACATTATGTGTATTGTTATAATAATCGGCAGAAAGGTTATCGCATGACCATGAATTAAGGTTCGAAGAAAATAATTAAAGTATGAAATCAAACCTCGAGCCTACCACATCTTTTTTTCTTCTTTTTAATAATTTAAATATACCTATGTCTTTAATATAATAATAAATATACCTAGTGTCTAGTGATAATTTATGATAGTTTATGTATGTGTGATTTATCTTTAAGATATTGGTTCCATGTTTGTAAGATTTTCTTGGTTTTCATGTGGTTAACTAGCTTTTTTTTTGAAAGTTAAACTTCATTAAAACACCAAAACCGAGGGCCTCTCCAAGACGAAGAGACACACACGGATTACATCACATCAATACAACAAGAATTCCATCGTTTCCAATCTACCGTAACCCCTTTAAAACGACTCCTATACCACAAGTAACCCATGGATTTTACATCTAACACTATTTTTGTAACCTGGACGTCCACGTTATTGAACTGTTTGTCGTTCCTGGATCTCCAAATGCACCAACACGTCAAGATCACCAAACCGTAAATCACTTGTTTCTTGTTGCTCGACCCGTTCACTTGCTTGGCCAATTCCACCACGTCGCTGACAGAGAAAAGAAAACTCTTTGAGATATTGCACCACGCGCAAATGGCATCCCACACTCCATTAGCAATAGCGCATGCCGTGAATAAATGATCGGAGCTCTCTTCCGATTCGCTGCAAGAAACACAATTAGTATCCCCAAAAAGAATGTTCCTCCTTGCTAGCGCCACTTTAGTCGGAATACGGTCCATAATCGCCCGCCACATAAACAAGTTACATTTACTCGGAATCCATGGGCACCATTTAAAAACTTCAACATTTGCGCTTGTAACTTCCGATAGGAGCCATTTCTTGATTTCCTTTACTGAGAATTCCCCTGCGTCATCACTATTCCAGGCCCAGCCATCGTTTTTCTCCGACAATCGCACCGCTGCAATGGTCCTGTGACAATCTATCAACTCCTGAACTTCGTCAGACGAGGCTGGATATCGAGTCCAATTCCACATAACCAAAGCCGATCCCGAATCAGTTTGTATACGCTCCTGAATCGTGCACCATTTATTGGCCTCTAACCGGTAAAGATTGGGAAATAACTCCTTCAGCGGCACTTCTCTAATCCAAGGGTCAATCCAAAACTTAATGTCCTCGCCTCTACCGACCACCCCACGAACCATGCTAACAAATTGATTACCATTCACCTTAAGTTTAAACCCGGTTTTAACCACTTTAGCCCACGTACCGTTGATACTAGCATTAACCGGATACGCATCCCACTTCCGCCTCATAGAATGGATAGCATCAATCGTTTTCCGCCATAGAGAATTACTTTCAACCTTGTAGCGCCACAACCACTTTAGTAATAAAGCATTGTTCACTACCTCCAAACGACTGATTCCCAACCCACCCTCCTCTTTAGCTCGAGTAACAAAGCGCCTGTGGCGGTGATAAATAAACTCGAAGGCATTATGAAAAGATTTCTGTGGGGTGGTAGAGATGAGGTGAGGAAGACTCATTGGGTTGCTTGGGAAGACTCGAAGGCATTATGAAAAGATTTCTCACCTTCTTATGTATACCAACTATAACACCTAATGCAAATCTGGTTCCCTTATCTCTCTTCTTTCTCTCTCTAGAGATTACCGCCACCGTCATCTTCGTTCACCTTTATTTCTGCTTCTTCTTGACAACCGATGAAGATGATGGGTCGGTGACCTCTGGCCAGCTGCCGACAAACCACACTGCCTTCATCCTCTCTCTCCCGTCACCGCCATCGCCACCGCCATGCCATCCACACCACCAGCTGACAAAGATTCCGATAAAGATGCATGTCCTTTTTTCGAGTAGATCGACAAACCCCAAGGTAATCTGATGATGGTGGTGACTACAGGGTGTTGCCGATGACGTTTTCGTCTCCAATTCTTAGGCCTGCTGGGCGGAGGTGCCGGCGGTGATGGTGGTGACTTCGGTGAACACTAATTAGTGGTGTTGTTGCTCACGGTAACAGTTGGTTGTTACCGAAAAAGGCCTGATTAGGCTGATTATCACGTTATGCTTCGAATCAGTGGCTTTGTGAGGTTGTTGTAACCTTTATGCTTTCTTTTCGAACCCTTTAGGTTTTCCACGGAGCTTTGCTTCGTTCTATTAATAAAAGTTATGATATTCTGATTGTATATATTATGATGTTTAGTGTCAATGTTATCAATTATCTAGCATCATAGAAGATAAACTAGTGATGAAGCTCTAAATTTTTTCTTCATTTTTAAGAATTTAAACTCCAAACCTTTTTTTAATTGTAGATCGAATGCGTTACTTATCACCCGGGATGTGTGCTTGAAGAATAGTGAATGTAACAAGGTTATAACCACTGACATGGCGTATAATTTTGATGTTCTCATGACATTTGAATAAGTAAAGCACTATTTAATGTGATGTGATAGAGATGAACATATGAAAGAAAACATAATTGACTTGATAAGAATGTTGTGGTGACAGCAATGTTTTCAGAACCGGACCGGACGTTAGATCGGAGTCTCCGACGGTTCGCCGGTCCAACGAACCGGCCCACAAAGAAACAAAAAAATAAAAAAACCCGGTCCAACCCCCGGTTCGCTGTCAGGGCGGTCCGATGTGCCGACCCGGACCGGCCGGGTGTCCGGAGCCCGGTCCGGTCCGGGTTTCAAAACATTGGGTGAGACTGACCGGTGGCACAAGCCAACTTGGCTGCCACCTAGCTCGCGAACACCACAACGACAACGACGCTGGGTGAGGGGGGCGCGAGCGAGCCACGGTGGGCATGCGCACGGAGGCCAACGGCTATAATCCAACCTTTTGAAAAAAAAAGGTTTATTTATTTTTTCGATTTTTTCTTATTTAAACCTTTTACCCCATTTTAAAATTCAAACCATCCCACTTCTTCCACACACAATCTTTATTCTAAAAGATTACCATCTTCTCCATCTTTATTCTCAATCATTACCATCTTCTCCATCTTTATTCTCAATCAAAACTGAGTGGGTTGTTACCGACCTCATATTGGTTTTGGTGACGACGACGGCGTGAACACGAAGATTGACCGTAACATTAGTTAAATGTCACCCCCATCTCCGGACTTTGTTATTCCAAAGACGCAAGAGGATCCGGTTGAGGGTTTAAAAAATAAACGATCACATAAAGGTTCCAAGAACGCCGAAAGAGATGGATGGTCAACAAAGATGGGAGAAACGTCCAGGCTGAACGAATAACAACTTCTTGGACCAAAGACGAGAAAATTGCATTGTGTCGTGCTTGGATTGAAATTTCGAAAGATCGAAAAGCAGGTATATCATCTCACTATTCTTTTGGTTTCCTAAAACACTTTTATAATTTTTGTTAACGTTGGTTAACTTTTTATTTAGAGATAACTACACAGATAGTCCTTATGGTTTATAGAAAGTAACAACTTAGAGTACTAACTTTTTTAACATGTTAAGGGTTTATGGTTTCAGTTTTGTAACATGTTAGGGTACTAAGGCTAGCTCCGTTAGTTTTTCCAGTTAAGTTTGGATCAAATGACTAAAATGCCCAAGAATAACTAGATGTACCATTCTTGTAATTAACTTTATTTTATTTACAAGGATATTTTTTGCAATTTATTGAAATTAGAATGATCTATTAATATATTAAATTTAAAAATTTTAAATTTAATAATATACTAAATTAAATAATTATACTCTACACATTTTAATATATTTTTTATAAAACAATACTTTTATCCATATAAACCACCACGATAAGCGTAGTTCGTATCTACCATCAAGCATAACGTCAACTCTCATCTCCACCACCATAGACGACCTTGTTAAATATAGATTACGCATAACAACATTGGCATTGGAGATGAGATGTGACGTGGTGCTTGATGACAGATACGTGTTACGCTTATAGACATTGGTTTATATGGAGAAAATTATTGTTTTATAAAAGATATATACTAAAACGCAAAAAGTATCATTATTTAATTTAATATATTTTTATAACTACGAATATTTATGTTTTAATAATATTAATAGATAATTCTAGTTTCCAATAAATTGCAAACAATATCATTCAGAACAAATAGAGTTAATTACAAGAATATCTAGTTATAATAGGGCATTTTAGTCATTTTATCAAAACTTAACTAGAAAAACTAACGGAGTTGGCTTTAGTACCCCAACATGTTACAAAACTGAAACCATAAACCCTTAACATGTTAAAAAATAAAGTTAATACCCTAAGATGTTACTTTCTATAAACCATAGGGACTATCCGTGTATTTCTCTCTTTTATTTATGAAGCGGACAACCAAAAGCGATGGTATTTTGGACAAAAATACGAGGTTTGTTCTACAAGCAAGTGGGAAGTGAGGCATGTAATGCCGATATAATATCCGGACGGAAAAGGATAATGTTAAATCACATATTTAAAGAGAAAATTAAAAAACTAAAAAACAGGATAAAGCCCCTGCTCACCTCGACCACAAGGGTCAAGTGACTTCAACAGGGGCTTTAACCAGTGTTCATTCAGCGTCTTGTCAACAGGAGGTGACGCAATATTAAAGGATGAATCTGGGTGATAACTTGAGCCACAACACACGGTCTAATATCCAACAACATTAGAAGGCGACATCATTACCCTAATGTTCACCATGCTGTTCACGATATGACCAAACCTTTTAGACTCTTAACAATATTTGTAGAATGTTGCTCTATAGTAAAGTATGTGTCACTTAAAAGCATACGAGACAATTCACCGTTTAGAATTTTATATGATATATTAGTTTATCCTTTGAGAGCTTCCCGTGATAGACAAATCTAATATGAAGTGATAAAATGTATGTATCATAAAAAACAGGGCGTTTTTTCATAAGAATTTTTTTATAAAGGATACACTCGATAACTCATATAACCTGCGTTAAAACCCCATCCCTCCTTTATTCTCAACATGATATTAGCATCATCTCCTTCAAACCATCGTCTCCCCCCCCCACACACACAAAAAAAGGTTTCTACAAAACCTCTCCCCCTTTGAATTCGATGATGGCAACCTGATGAAATCTCAGCTGTGAGAAGGGTGTGAATGAATCTTGTTTCCTTGTATCAAATCCTTCCAAACAAGGACGACATAAAATTGGTTTTTAGGGTTCTTTACCTAGTCTCATCCTTGAAATGCCAAAAAGAACAAAAGCAAAGCAAAGCAACTGAACATGTAATTGTAGATAAACTATAGAGCTTGTACTCATTGGGAAATCGTTTTTGTAAATCTCTGAATGATTTAGCAAGCAAGTCCAAAGTCAAACTACATGTTTGACAATCTTGAACTAATTGTTCCACCATTGTAACATCTTTCCATACTATCGAGCAGTTTCTTTTGTTGATTTAGCACCGTTTTTGATTTTTTTTAAAGTGAAAACAGTTTCCCTAACATTTCTTAAATATTGATAGAATATGGACGGGGACAATCTTCTTCAGCGTCTTTGATTTTGTCCAAGATGCAAAACACTGAAGGTGTGCCGGCAAAACGAGCCAGCTAACGAAATAAGTGCGACCTGCAGGTTCCGATGGGTGTGTTTCTGGCTCTATTAAATGTGCATTCGGTCGATTTCAAGTGGGTGAAATCAAGACCTAGATAGGTCTGAACTCACCAAAACTCTTTAAAGTTGTTTTGGTGTGGAGTTTATAGATATTGAATCGGCGCTCGTTGAAGATGAAGATTAGATGGGGTTGATTGTGGTGGTCATAGACCCCATGGTGGGGCAATTGGTAAAGATGAAAATGAGATAGGTTTAAGGTGGAAGAAGAAAAGTTCATGGGGCCCACAATTTATATAGAGCATTATCATTAGGGCTGTAAACGAGCCGAGTCGAGCCCGAGCCTGACTGGGCTCGAGCTCGGCTCGTTATGGTTTTATGAAGCTCGAGCTCGGCTCGGTTCGAGCCTACAATCTTGAGCTCGAGCTCGGCTCGCTAGCAAAATCAAAAGCTCGGCTCGGCTCGAGGCGATTTGAGAACAATCTCAAACGAGCTCAAAGCTCGGCTCGCGAGTGTTATTAAATGGGCCTATGAAATAAGGACTTGGGCTTTGGATATGTGGGCTACAAATTATAAGAGATATATAAATAACTTATAATTATGTTTGGGCTCGTTTAGGCTCGCGAGCCCAATCGAGCTTTGCATCTGGGGCTCGAGCTCGGGCTCGATAACTAAACGAGCCATATTTCAGGCTCGGGCTCGTTAAGGCTTGGCTCGTTCGGGCTTTTTACCGAGCCGATCCCAGGTAGCTCTCAAGCCGCTACGTGTCATTTACACCCCTAATTATCATATATTTAAACTAGTTGATTACCCCGGGAGTGTCCTGGGGTTGAAAAATCTAATATGACTTAATAAAAAATGATAAAAGAAGTAAACAATATCAACCTCTTTTAATGCTAAAGAAAGTTGTTCTAACGTTTATACTACCAAAAGGGCTCTCATGTTGCGTTCCCAGCAAATTAAAAATCTCAAACTCTTTTAACGCTAAGCATACCATTATAGCACATGAACATGGGCAATTTATGAAAATCATATAAACACAGTGACCTGGCAAAACAATCTAGCTCTTTAAATAGCAAAAACATGGAATTAACAAAAAAAACATATCATTGTTGCTTTATACTCATCTACAAATATGTGAATCAGTATATTGCTTCCACTTACGTGCATGATACAAACAAAATCCAATCACCAGCACGGATGATCTATGTGAGGATTAAGCAGCACCGGCTCCTGTTTCTCAACATATATCACTTGTATGACAATTTCCTTCACAATACAAAATGGTGTTGTCATCTACTTATTCAAAAAATTGCACCAAACTCCAACATCATGACCATAAACGACACCTAAGTGGGAAAGGTGTGCTGATAATTTACAAGCAACCTGGATAAAATGGAAGCAAACCTTACACTTTTTGGGTTGTACATAGAGCAACACCTCACATATGAGATCAACATTTTTTAAACATTTCTTTTAATCTTAGTTTATTAAAATATTATTTATGTAATAATTTATGCATTGTTGATTCATTTACCAATTTTAATGTTTCCTCAAATCATGTAAATGTGTGGACGCTTCTTTGCAGGTTTTCTCAGCAGCTATGAATGGGCCCGTAGTTCTCTTCCCATTTTATATTCCTCAAATACTTGTCCCTTATTGTATGGCTAGCTACTTGACCTTTTGAAAACTTATCTTTTAAGGTTTTCAATTCCATGTTTAAATTCTGCATACAGTGAAAAGAGGATCAATGTATAAGATATTGATCTGAGTTTTAGATTATTGTAAAATAATATTATAATAATCCAGCTCCACAAAAGCAAAAGAAGATTAAAAAAAGAAAGATTTATAAAATTTAGATTCATATATTTCGTAAGATTAAAAAGTTGACATATTGCATATTCAACATCCATAAAAAGAACACTTGAAAATAACAGAACATAAAAAGTTCCCGTTTTGCAAATTCATCAGGCTTATCATGGTCCTTGTAGCTTCTATCTACTTGACCATCAACATGACCAAAAGTATTTCTAGAATCATCATTGTCACTACTGAAGCTATCGTCCCCGCCAAAGTTTTGACTTTCATAACCAAAACCGCAACTGGCACTCCGATATATGTTTCCACCATCAATGTGACTTAATAAAAATTGATAAAATAAAGGAAACATACCAATTATAAACTCAATCACGCGAATCAGCATTCAACACACTATAATCATTACCAGTGTCTACACTAAATCTATGTCTTCTTTCTATCTTTATCCCGCCCCTCGTTCTCTATTCCTCACAACAGACTGAGGCTGGTGGTGAACCTAAGAAAGCAGAAATAGATACCTCAATCAGCCTTGCAGTAGTATACATAACATCAACTTTGTAAAATTTGTGTTGCTCTTTTATGCAAAATAATATGAACCAGTGTGACTTATCACTAAGGGAACTCACAATTTAGCATCAAAATTGAAGCCGACGGGTGAAAGTCACCCTACGTGAAAAAGAAGCATTGAAAATCATGAATAAAAAAATAAATTTAAAATTACCTTAGGCTCCTCACCATTATACTACTACATTGATAGCATTGATTAAGATTCAAAAAATACATATATTTAGATTTTATTTAGTGTTTTTTTACGTATTTGACAAATGGTCAAACAATATTCTTAATATATTTGAAATATAAGTATTATGAAGAGTTTGATAACCCTCCCAACCATCCCAAAAGACATAAATCTCACCCCCGAGGTAATGTGTAACTTGTGTTTTATTAAATAATCAGCCTGGGGAAATCATGTCAACACTGGAAAATGTCTATTTCATTTAATTGATGAAGTACAAACCTCTGTTGCTTTCTTAACTTGAGCTGCAGCATATACATAGACTCTAATTTCAGGGATGTAACGACATACCAAGTGAAGATAGATTCGTGTGAAGCTATAATTTTAACTAATAATGTTTTTAAAAAGAATCTTCAAGGTAGTTATATTATTTAGTGGCATCACCATGCATATAGCGGGGATGCATAAATAACTGAGCCGTTTCCCATAAAGGACGGATCTTAGTCCCCTGAGAGAATATGAGCCAATTCATAAAAAAGATCGAACGATTATGTTTTGAATTAAAAAAAAGTAAGCCTTCAATTTAAACCATGACATAACTGAGAATTTAAGCTTCTATTCGGATTGATCATATGCCCTCATCAAAGGACTAAATTATCTTGCACTTAAAAGACCTAAAGTAGCCAATGAGGCTTAGATTAGTATAAACCTAATTATTATTTTTTCTAATCAAGGTTACAAATTGAAAATCACAAAATTAGAATACGATTCAATTTCTTGGAGTTCAATCATGTCATGGTTACAATACTTGAGCAAATTCCTGCTTTATTTGATTAACCTGTGCCCCCGTTTATGCTAAAAACTCACTTGTAAACCCATCAATTGTAAACCCATCAATACAGAATCTCATATACATCAAATGATCCTTTAAGAAAACACAGTACAGGAAATAACACTAAACAATGAATCTTTATCATGATCATCATAGTACATGTTAATAGCTTTTAGCATATATATACCGGCAACAAAAAGTTAAAAAGATTAAACTCCCAAATTCACCATAACATTAAGATAACAATTATGGTCAAGTTACCTCCAATGTTTCAGCATCTAGAGCAATGTCTCTGTCATGAAAACACCATCTATCCACTCCAAGCTTTTCAAGAAACTCAATGTTAGCCATCACTGCAACAAAAATAAAATTCAATAAGTAAACAAATTCCCACTAAACGGATAAAGTAACGCTCAACGGTTCAAAAACAATTAATCTTACTTCTTTGTTTAGCCATGGCTAAAGAATTAGTACCATCTTCCCACGGCCACATCTTAGTGGCCGCACCAAACGGGTCACCCCCAGTTCCCCAAAACGTATGCCAAAACGCAACACTAAATTGCATCCAATCCTATCGCTAACAAAAAAAATCATATAAATGCATAATAATCTTTCAAATTCCTTAAACCAAAAGGCGCACTTATACCAAAACATTACAGTTAGCAAAGGCAAAAAATTACAAATTTCTGCAACTATTCAAACAACAAACACAACGTATTAACAGTAAAACTAAAATTACCCTCTTATAAACACATACCCATCAGCATTTTGTTGGCCGTAGTTTGTGAATTGCCTATGGCAGCGGCGATCATCAATCATCTCTGTCAATTACATCTTCAAATACTTTTTTCTTTGCTAATCATATTTCAATAATAATAATACTAACATGCATTCAAATCATTAAATAATTCCAAGTGTTAAAAAATATTTGTAGTTTACGGTAATAACCATTACTACTTGTGTGCCTCATAAGATTTCATTGTTGCCGCATAAAACTCTTAGACGAAGAACTACACAATCAATTTTTCAAACTTACAAGGTAATAAAAATACCCCGGGATGAAAATTCAGCTTATTTTCATTCGGTTGTTAATGGTCGAAAAGCCAAGAATAATATCCCGGGTCTTATGGTGGATGGGGTGTGGGTTTCTAAACCAACTTTGGTTAAGAAACATATTTTTAAATATTTCCGCCATTTGTTTTCTTCTGATGTTTCAGGTAGACCATATTTGTCTTGTGACGGTATTAAAGTTCTCAACACTGAAGACAAAGGAGATTTGATTGCTGAATTTTCGCGAGAAGAAATTCGGCAAGCCGTGTTTGATTGTGGGGGGGACCGAGCTCCGGGCCCAGATGGCTTCAATTTTACATTTTTGGGCCTTTTTCGAGGAGGATTTTTATGATTTAATGAGATCTTTTTTTCTTACAGGGAAGATTAATCATGGCCTAAGTGCATCTTTTATTACTCTTCTTCCTAAGATTAAAAATCCCACAGATTTAAAGGAGTATAGGCCGATTACATTGATCGGTATTATCTCAAAAGTTATCTCGAAGATCTTGGCTAATAGGCTCAAAAAGGTGATTAAGACAATTATTTCGGAAACGCAAAGTGGTTTTTTATCGGATCGCTTCATTCTTGACGGGCCTTTAATTATTAACGAGATGATTGCTTGGTTGAAAAAGAAGAGGCAAAAAGCGTTTATGTTCAAAATAGACTTTCAAAAAGCTTATGATAATGTTGATTGGAGCTTTCTTCTCTCTATTATGAAGCAAATGGGGTTCCCGTATAGGTGGTGTATGTGGGTGGACGGTATTTTACGATCGGCTCGTTCCTCGGACTTGGTCAACAGGTCTCCTACTTTTATCTTTCAATGTGAGAAGGGTTTGAGGCAAGGCGACCCGTTATCTCCATTTCTTTTCCTTATGGTCATGGAAGCATTTACTTGTTTGATTAACAAAGTGTCGGCTAATGGGGACTTCAGTGGCTTATCTTTGGGTAATAATGGGGCGGAGATTTCGCATCTTCTTTATGCGGACGACGCCCTTATTGTGGGGAAGTGGTCTGTGGAAAATTTCCAATTTATGATTCGGCTTCTTCGTATTTTTAAGATTTGTTCAGGGCTGAAAATTAACCTCCAAAAGTCTAATTTTTTTGCTCTTAATTGTTCGACTGAAGAAGCTCAAATGATGGCTGGGTTATCGGGGTGTAGGCTCGGATCTATTCCCTTTGATTACCTTGGTATTAAAGTTGGTGCCAATATGAACCGTATCCGAAATTGGGAGGCGGTTGTTAGCAAATGTAAAGAAAGGTTGAAGTCTTGGAAAGCGAGAACCCTGTCCATTGGAGGTAGGGTCGTCCTCATTAAATCGGTATTGTCTAGTTTGCCGATATATTTTTTGTCGCTTTATAAAGCTCCTGTTAAGGTGGTAAAAGATTTGGAAGGTATTATGAAGAGGTTTTTATGGGGGGTGGGGATGATTCGGTTCGGAAAATACACTGGGTGGCTTGGGATGTGGTCGCTAGTCCAAAAAAGGCTGGGGGTCTAGGCGTTTCTAGGCTAGCAGACATGAATTTAGACCTTCTCTCGAAATGGATTTGGAGGTACAAAACTGAAGGGTCCTGTTTATGGAAGAGGGTGATTGAAGCGTGTCATGGGGGCTCGAAAAGCTGGGGGTTGCTACCTTTTAACAAATATATGTCCGGGGGTTGGAAAGCTTTGTTTAAACATATTGATAATTATGACCGTCAATCTAGGGAGATTTCATCTCTTTTTCGGTGTTCGGTCAGAGACGGTTCTAATACTAGATTCTGGATTGATAGCTGGTGCGGTCCACAGCCGTTAAAATTCGAGTTTCCTCGTCTGTTTGCCAAGGCTGTTGATAAGCAGATGTCGGTTGCTCTTTTTGCGGTCCACAGTGGGGATGGTTTAGCTGATTTGTGGAAGAATTCTCAGCTTTCGGATGATGAAAATGATGATTTGGTGTTGCTTCTCAGTCAAGTAGGCGATGTGATTTTGCACGACTCTAAAGATGTTTGGCGGTGGAACAGTAATAGCGAAGGAGTTTTCAGGGTCGCAGATTTTAGAAAACAGCTTATTGCTCACCGTGCCCCAGCCGCGAGAACACTTTTGAGATGGATTAACGGGTTCCCCTAAAGGTTAAGGTTTTCATTTGGCGTCTTGCGCTCGGTCGTATCCCCACGAAGGGCGCTCTCATTAAAAGACATGTTCAGCTTCCAAACTCTACTTGTGTTTTGTGCGATTACGAAGACGAAACAGGTTTGCACTTGTTTACTGGGTGCGGTGTTGCCTTCGGTGTTTGGACGTCCATTGCGTTTTGGTGTAAACTCGAGCCGCTGTTTTCTTTTGATGTGGAAGACTTAATTCTGCTTAATCAAATAGGGAGGAGTAAAGTCGCCGCGAAGATCATTCAAGGGATTATTATGGTTGCTTTGTGGGCTATTTGGAATGCGCGAAATGGGAAAGTTTTTAAAGGGAATGAAGTCAAGATCGTTGATATTGTAGCCAAAGTTAAAGCGTTGACTTTCCTTTGGGTTAGAGCTAGAACTAAGTTTAGAGATGTGGTTTGGAAAGAATGGTCCAAGTTTCCTTTGTATATGTTGTAGTTGGCTTCGGTCCTTGCTTTGAGGGCCGTTAGCGTTTTTTTAATGAAGTTCACCTTTCAAAAAAAAAAACAAAGGCTTAAACTTTTTCCAAAGATTTAATCAAGGTAAAAGAGAACAAAAAAACTCAAGTGCATCAGATTAAATCAAATAAAGCATAGAGAACAGGGATAGGGGTCGGGTGCGGCGGTGGCTTATTGGTGGACGGTGGAGAGGATGGATGTGGAAGAAGATGGAAGATGGGGGTGAAAGATGGATATGTGATTGTGATGGTGAGGAGAGAGAGGTGAAGATTAATTGGGTGTCTAAGGTTTGGGTTGAAAGAGGAAATGTTTTATAGTTAGTTTTTTTTTAATTCATAGAGAGTGTCATGTGACACATTTAAAGGAGGGTTGAGACTACCATTGAATGACACGTCAACAAACTTCAATTCTTTTATATATATTTATAGATTATAGATTATAGATGCCTTTACATTACATAAATAAGGGGAGAGAGTATATAAATGCCCTTCAAGCTCATGTTTTTTTCTTTACCATCCCTAATGAAAATCAAGCTTAAATATTGAGCTTAAGCTTGACTTGGTAACAACCTGATTCAACTCGGCTCAAATAGGCTCAATCCAACGAAGAACCAACTACTTAATTATTTAAAACAACTAAAAATTGCAACTTATTTTAGCCAAGGGCAAAACTGCAAAAGGGCCAATGCAAGTCAAAGTTGGTTACTTCTTTTTTCGTTCGCCTTGTTTTTATAGAGGAGTTGTTCAGTCAAGTTTCTTCTTCACATTGATACTGGATCTCAATCTTGCTGACCCATACGCCTAAGCTACCTGATTTCACATTAACATGTTTGGAAGTGATGGATAAGGCTTGGGACTGAAATGTCTCATGTTCGATTCTTGATCTCACCTGGGTTTTACCAATTTCTCACTGTCTTGCGTTTGGGCGATGGGGAATTGGGTTTTCTTCAGTTCAGGAACCAAATGCAGGATCTGACTCCCAATTAGAGTAAGATTTGTAGAAAAAATTCACGTTAGGAGTCAAATATAATATGTGGTGTTGGCCGCATATAAATGATACCTTATATTTCTTAGCTTTACAATAATAAACATCACAATTGCTTTCTACAATTGTTGTAACGTACTTTTTTTTTTTTTTTTGGTAATCATAGGGTTTAAAGGAAGGGAGATCATAACTAAAAAAATTAAGACATTTTCTTGAATAAATTTACCATCCATATAGCCAAATCGCACAAAGTTTGGAAGAGGATTTTCGTCTGTCCCCCGTCAGAAGGCCGTTTTGGAATGCTTGCAAAAGCCTCACGCCTAGGACTTCCTTACTGTGTTACCTATCGAAGGCTTGGGGCAACGAATGTCGGCAGTAGAGTATAGGGAAATCCTTAAATACCGGCTGATGATACCCATTTTCCCCGATGATGAAAATTGTCCGGTCTGCCGCAAAGCATGCCTTGATAAGTATGGGGAACATGCGTTACATTGTAAAGAATTTCCAGGGTTTAAATATCGACAGGATTTTGTCCGGGATGCATTGGCAGACATCCTTAGAAGAGCGTGGATCTCCGCAAGAAAAGAGGCGTCAGTTAATTTTCTCACAGACACCGCGGAGGGGAGGTCCACCTTGCGCCCAGCAGACGTCTTAGTTTTTGTTGGGAAGGTGGGAAACATGCGTCTGTTGACCTTTCTGGGGTGTCCCCCTGTAACAACCCCCAATTTTTGAGAAGCACTCGATTAGAGAAACAAGTATACAAACCATGATATTAAAGTACCTTTACTTTGAAATAATAGTTATAAACGTGAGAAATATGAAGTTTATATTTTATATATTGTTAAACGAGTAAGTAGCGGATAGCATGACTATTGGAGATGTGAGATCCAGGTGAATAATTGGTCTTATAAGAAACCGTTTAGTAATAATATAGTACAATATATTATGTTTGGACCCTACTTCGTTTTTAATAAAATTTAGATTAAAATGTTGATACAAATGAACGTATCCCAATGACGTAATCGTAGTTTTATGAAAAGTTATATTTTGAAAGTTTTATGAAATAAACACGATTTTGGCAAAAATTAATTATAATTTATAATATATGACTTAAAATCATATGTGAGTGTTTATTTATGCATGTATATAATTTAGTTAATATTCTATGATAAAAATATTATGACTCATAGTTAGTATTATATATATATACGCTAATGTAAATTAGATGGTCATAATTACTTTACATGTTAGTATGTTGAAATTAATATATGATGCACTTCAATTTGCTAAGGATATGATGAGATTTTAGTTGCTAGATTATGTGTATATACATTACAGTAGCATGAATGAATATGTATATAGGTGATGAGTAGGATGAATTACTGGAATATTAAATCACATACATGCAACAATTTGTTTTATGTAATATTATATTATTTCAAAAGCTACCTACATGTAGATATTTTAGATAGTATTCATTGATCGTAATAATATAAATCTTTATTGAGGGTCATTCCACTTTAGACACCACACCACAATTTTATTGTTGCCACGTATGTTATTGAAGTACACCTTATAAACTTGTTTCTCCATCTGTCGATTAGATAACCATCAAACAAAATATGTATTTTAAATATATACACACATGATTACGGCTGTCAATTTATATAAATTGTAGACAAAATATTAGAAGAGGATAAAGAGAGTTTACGGTGTTCGTTAAATTGCTAGGTATATCCAACAGTACCTCATAGTTGGTGGCGACGGTAATTTTAAGTGCCTAAAGTCGGTTAATTTATGATGGTTTTTAGCGCAAATATATATTTGTTTCTGGTGATAGAAGAAAGTAGAATCAAAGCATAGTGATTTGCGAGTGATATAAGTAATAAGAGTGGTTGTGTTAAAAGTAATTGGAAGATGTTTATGAGAGGTTATTAGGGACCAACAGAACTCCCACAAGTTAATATAAATGGTGGTGGTAACCGTCTGGTTGTGATATACCCAACGAAGAGAATAGTTGACTAGATAACATGAGTTTTGTTGTATCGAGTCATCAAATAGTAGAAGGAAATAACTAGCAGTCAACAAAGGACACACCACGAAAATGCTTCAGACGATCAGGTGAGTTCCTCTGAACTATTTTTAAAACGGATGTGATGTTCTTTTTGAATTGATAATAATTTTATAATCGACTATGTTTAGCATCTGTGATATATATGGCAATGATTGATAGGATGATTGAGAGCTGATTGTATGTCTCTGATTTAGCCAGTAGGACTTTGTATACCTAGCCTGGTGAGCATGCGGTGTAGCCAGTAGGACTTTGTATACATAGCCTGGTGAACATGTGGTGTAGCTAGTAGGACTTTGTGTACATAGCCTGGTTATGTGAACATACTGTGCTTACTCTGTTCTTATCTGTTTGCCATGGATATATCTGCTTGATGCTATAGTCGATGAACCTGTGATTTTGAATACTGTCATGTTCATGAACTCACCAGTTTTATACTGAGTCCCAAATATTTTTCGGGCACACATCCTAGATGCCTATTATATGCAGGATTGAGGATAAGAGGACTGGATGGCATCTGGGACAGCTACCGAGGACTAGGAAGAGACTGGCATATAGATACATATTGATGTAATAGATTAGATTGTTGTACAAAGCTTGGCTTTTGATTTAAATTAAGATAAAGACTTCCGTTGTATAGAACTCTGTGTATTGATAATCCAAAACGTGACACCCCGTGGGATCTAGTTTTGTTTGTGGGCCCATAACCCACAGGCACGCAGGCAGGACCCTGGAAGCGGGTGTTACACCCCCCTAGTTGGGCTTCGGGATAGTGGGTTTGTGACCGGGCAAGCGGTAATGTGAGCTGAATCTAAGAAAGTGGAAAAGCACGCTAAAGCATGTGAGGATAATCAACATGTTTTCATTCCCTTGGCCTTCGACACGTTCGGTTCCTTGGCACCAGAGGCGGTGCGGTTTTTGGCTCGGGTTTAGCGAGTAGTGCGCAACAACTTTTCCACCCCTCAAGGGCGGGGGTTTGTTTTTAGCAGATTAGGATTTTCTATCCAGAAAAGGGTGGCGGTGCAGCTTGTTGTCCGCCTACCTACCATCCTTATGAAATTTACCCTTTATGATATGAATTTATGCATAAACAAGAATATGTTAAAGAGCCCAAGAAATGGAATATGCAGCTCAAGCAACAAATTTTAACATTGTTATGAGGATTCTCAAAATATATCATATTAATTGTATAATCATTTGTTTCCAGTTTGAACTTTGAACCGAAACCGACATTTCCGTTGTGTTCTTGAGTTTCATTAAAGAAAAGAAGTGGAAAGAAGTGAAAGGAAGCAGAGTGAAATTGAAAAATATGTGTGTTCCAGAGTTTCATTAAAAGAAGGGAGTGGAAGGAAGTAGAAGGAAAATCATTCAATAAAACTTTCCTCCCAAAATAGAAGGAAGTGGAAGGAGGGGAAAGGAAAATAAATAAAAGGTTTCTCATTTACTATTTTACCTTCACACTTAAACTACTATAATACACAGAGTAAAGATCAAATACATATAGTTTTTTTTGTAAGAACTGTGAGAATCAAAGGGGGTAAAAAAAATTTATTTTTTTTTTTAGAATTTTTTTTTCCCATGTGCTTAAACATTCTTTCTAGATGAATAATACAAAAAAAAAATTTTAAAAAAAAATTTTTTTTAGTGTAATTACGTCATTAAGGTAAATACATTAGTTTACACTAGAGTAATTATGTAATTACTCTACACGTAATTACTCTACACCAAATTTTTTTTTTTTTTTTTTTTAGTTTTCAGTACTATAATACATGTTTAACAATATGGGGAAAAAAAAATTTTAAAAAAAAATTAAAAAAAAAATACCCTCCTTTGATTCTCACAGTTCTTACCAAAAAAGCTATTTGTACCGGATCTTTCCCCTAATACACAATAGGGGTATAACTGTAAAATCAAACCTTTCTTTTTTCTTCCTTTCAACTCGAGTACTCATAAAGTATTCACTTTCCTTTTTCTTTCCATCTCTTTATTTCCTCTTATTTTCTTCTCGTTAGTAAACTCGGGAACATAGCGTTCATTTGTGGGGATCATCCTCAATTGTAATAGTTGTTAGTCTAATATGTACAACTGAAGCATTTAACATTCCTTTAGGTGAGGGTATTCCAGGAAATTCTCAATCTAACAGATCTAAGGGTAGGTGGGGGAGTTCTCCGGTAACCTAAATTGGGCATGGTTACCGATTTGGGAGCACAACCGCCACCTATTTCGGGTTGGCCAATTCCTTGTGGAGTTACCGATTTTGGTTGTTGAATATGAACGTTGTTTTTAGTCAAAAATGACCGTTGGGGATGATTTAAAAAAATAAATAAATAACCCCCAATATTATTTTTATTTTTCACACACACACCCTCCCACCATTTATTCTCCATATAAACTTCCTAATTTTACTTTTTTTTATACTACAAGATGGATAATGGTGATCTTGGGTTATACTTTCTACCCGATGATTACGAAGGTATATTTTGATTTTTTTTTTCATACAAAATTTTAATTTTAATGAAAGTTTAGTATTTGCATGTTTACATGCATATTCTATTTTTATTTAGAAAAAAAATAAAAACATTTTTAGGTTAGTCTTAAAAAGTGTATATAGTGATTAAGTCTTTTTAGGGTGGTTAGCATTAAAGTGAGATGATAGTGAAGACTTATTGGAATAAATGTTTGTCTTATTGAGCACCCCTCCCACCCTAAATAGTAGGATAAAGCAAGACAATGAATTCCATGAACTTATCATATAATAAATTGAATCTTAGTTAAAAGATTTTAAACATGTGTATATGATAATAATAACACTAGTTGTAGTTTGAGCGAGTCACAAGCTATAAACAGCCGTAGACTGGTGGTCGACGATGGTGAGGTGATGAAAGAGTATAAAGAGAGAGAAACAACATTAGAGAGAATAGAGACAATAAATAAATGTGTATTTTATATGTTATGTTATATTGTACTCTATTGTATTACATTATATTAAATAGTGAAACCTTGAATTAAAAGAAATAAATTTTATTTAATATATGCATTAAGTTTATAGTAACTGTTAACAATATAAAATATTGTGTGTATCAGTTGTATTTAGCATATATCAATTCCACTTATTAGCATTGACTACCCTATTGACTAGCCTAGTTATTAGCATTAACTAGTGATTGATTTGTTTCCTAATATCTCGATTGTATTCTTGTATATATATTATCTCATAATCAATGGAAAGGACACGTTTGATTTCATGGTATCAGAGCCACTCTCTGAACCTAAACCCTAAAAAATTCCTTCAGCCGCCTCTTTTGACTTCGGTCACCTTGCAGCTTGACTGCCTTCGGGCCTCTTCTGCAAGTCTCCCACTTTACTTTTCTTATTTTATTCTACCTTTCCTTGTTCCCCTACTCCTACTCCATGGCTGACAAAGATAATACCAGTTCACCCTCAACCAAAATTGCATCCTCAACCCAACTACACCATGTGTACTCTGTCAACAATATCCAACAGAAAATCCGAACCCTAGACGGGGAGAAGGTCTCTTACTCGTCATGGGCCAGCTTCTTTCACCTACATGCTACAGCCTATCGCGTCATGGATCACATCGATGGTACTCAGCGCCCTGCTCAAGATGACGAGTCCTACTCGTCATGGAAGGAAATCGATGCCGTCGTCCTTCAATGGGTGTACGGTACTCTGTCCGGTAATCTTTTTCTCAAGGTCCATCAACCTCAGTCCACTGCTCGTGACGCCTGGGTTCGTCTTGAAAACCACTTCCTCAACAATAAAGACACCCGTGCTGCCACTCTTGAAGAAGAATTCAGTAATTTTACCCTGCAGTCCGTGTCATCTCTTGAGGAATATTTCCAGCGCTTGAAAGGTATCTCAGACCAGCTCGCAGCCGTTGATTGCCCAGTCACAGAGAAGAGACTTGTCTTGAAGCTGGTCAATGGCTTACCTCAAGAATTCGACATGACCGGTGCTATAATCACTCAGCGGGTTCCCTCCTGGAATGACGCGTGTGATATGTTGTTAAGGGAACAGAGTCGGCACAAGGCTCGGACTGCAGCCTCTACCCTTGTGGTTGCTGCTGCCGTAAAAACACCACCAGCCGCACCCCCGAGACAAGAAACCCGTGAGCAGCCTTCTAACCGACGTGACCAATCCACACGCAGGGGCTTCTCCTCTCGCCTTGGACAGCCCCGAGGTCGTTGACAGCCTAGACATTTCAGCAATCCCACTCCACCGGGTCCCTATGGTTTCTATGGCCCATCGTACTGGACGGTTCCTCCATGTCCGTATCCTACCCAAGGCACGTGGATGACCCCGTGGTCTTAGTCAGGCAACCAACCAGCCCAGTTGCAGGCACCACCACAGCAGTTGCCTCAACAGCCTCCTCAGGCTCAGGCTCACGTGACCGAGTACGATGCTTTGGAACCCACTGACCTTGCTCAGGCCTTTGATGCCCTTGGAATGGAAGAAGCTGATGACTCTTGGAATATGGATACAGGAGCTACTTCTCATATTACTCCAAATCAAGGTAAAATCTCTACCCCTTCTCCGTTTACTTCAATAGCGTCCATATTAGTTGGTAATGGCAACCGTATTCCCGTACTCGGATCCGGACATTCCACCTTACCTTCTCAGACTTGTCCCTTTAAACTTAACAATATCCTATACAACCCAAAATTCATTATAAACCTGATTTCAGTCCGTAAGTTTACTCGTGATAATAGTGTTTCTGTTGAATTTGACCCATATGGTTTTTATGTGAAGGATCTCAAGGATGGTATGCTCCTGAGCCGCCACAACAGCTCAGGTGATCTCTATCCCTTCACTACCAATGGTTCAGCTGCTGCGTTTGTTGCTTCCCAGTCTCCTAATATTTGGCATGATCGTCTTGGGCACCTAGGACGACCCGTTATGAATTTTCTTTCGTCTAAGCATTTAATTCCTTGTAATAAACTTGATGTTTCCTTTGTTTGTCATGCTTGTCAACTTTCGAAACACAAGCGTTTGCCTTTTCGGATTCTGTTTCTAGTACTCATTTGCCTTTTTCAATTATGCATTGTGATTTATGGACTTCCCCCTTGCTTAGTACTGTGGGTTATAAATATTACATGGTTCTAGTTGATGATTACACTCAATATACGTGGGTTTATCCCCTCAAATATAAGTCCGAAGCATTCACCAAATTTTGCAATTTTCACTCATTTGTTAAAACCCAATTTCACTTTAACATACAAACTTTTCAGTGTGACATGGGAGGCGAGTTCAACAACAATAATTTTCAAAATTTTGCCGCCACTAACGACATGGAATTTCGATTCTCCTGCCCACATACGTCACAACAAAATGGTAAGTCCGAACGCATGATACGTCGTCTGAATGACATCATGCTTTCCCTACTCACCCACGCTTCTCTCCCATCCAGGTTTTGGGTTGAAGCTCTTCACACTGCTTGTTATCTTCACAACATACTTCCCTCCACCGTTCTCAACAATAACACTCCCACCGCCATTCTTTACCGCCGCAATCCATCATATGACCACCTTCGAGTATTTGGGTGCGCTTGTTAACCCAACACTTCCGCCACACGGCTTCACAAAGTTGAACACCGGGCCACCCTTTGTGTCTTTCTTGGTTACCCCGCCAACTATCGGGGTTACCGCTGCCTTGAGTTGTCCACCGACAAGGTTATTTTTTCGCATCATGTCACATTTGACGAGCTAAAATTTCCTTTCCACGCACCCACCACCCCACCACCGAAACACTCTTTCCTTGAACCAATCCCTCCTGCGCCACACTTCTTTCCCACTGCCTTCCCTCCACAACCTCTAACCACCCAACCGGACCACTCCCCATTACACCATACCGGCCCATCATCCCCTTCTCAGCCCACTCCCAGCCCACAGCCCACATTCAGCTTTCCCTCGGCCCATACTTCCCCATCTAGCCCAACCACAAACGCCTCAACTCACCACCCCCCTCACACCCCTCTAACGGCCCAAACTACTTCCGCATCCCCGGCCCACTCCAGTTCCACCTCTGTGTCACCAAACAACTCTCCGGCTCTCGAGCCTCAACCTCCCCCTTCACATCCCATGATCACCCGCGCTCGCGTCGGTATCTCTAAACCTCGTGTCCCTCTTAACCTGGCTAGCCTTACCACATCCACCATCTCCCCACTTCCAAAGTCCCATCTCTCCGCCCTGTCCGATCCAAACTGGAAATGTTCCATGGCCGATGACTACAAAGCACTATTGGATAATCAAGCGTGGGAATTGGTACTAAGACCCCTTGATGCTCCGGTTATTAGGTGCATGTGGTTATTCAAGCACAAGTTTCACTCTGACGGGACACTAGAATGTTACAAAGCTTGACTGGTTGTTAACGGCAAAAGTCAAACTGTGGGTGTTGACTGTGATGAAACTTTTAGCCCTGTGGTTAAACCTACCACTATTCGCACTGTACTCAGTCATGCAGTGTCTAGGGCGTGACCAGTTCATCAACTTGATGTTAAGAACACGTTTCTTCATGGCAATCTCAACGAAACAGTCTTCATGCATCAACCATCTGGCTTCACGGACCCTAACAAACCTCGGTTTGTTTGCAAGTTGCAAAAATCTCTTTATGGCCTCAAACAAGCACCTCGAGCCTGGTATCAACGATTTGCATCTTATATTACATCTCACGGCTTCAAGAGTAGCACATGTGACACTTCTCTTTTCGTTTATCGTAAAGGAGACCACTTGGCTTACTTGTTGTTATATGTGGACGATATCATCCTCACTGCATCCTCGTCCAGTCTTCTCCAGCACTTTATACAAGTCCTGTCTAATGAATTCGCCATGACTGACCTCAGCAAACTTCATCATTTTCTCGGCATCAAAGTCCAACATAATAAAGATGGGATGTTCTTGTCACAATCTTCCTATGCTGCCGACATACTGAACCGAGCCAACATGTCAGATTGCAAGCCAACTACTACACCTGTTGAAATCGGCTCCAAGCTCAGTGCCGATTCCGGACCTCCTGTCTCAGATGGTACATTATATCGCAATCTTGCCGGGGCGCTCCAATATCTCACCATTACCAGGCCTGATCTCTCCTATGTGGTTCAGCAGGTTTGCTTGTTTATGCACGACCCTAGAGAGACTCACTTCTCCTTTCTCAAGCGTATCCTGCGCTATGTCAAAGGAGCACTTGATCTTGGCCTACACATTTCCCCATCCACGTCCACTTCCCTCATGGCTTACTCAGACGCGGATTGGGGAGGATGTCCAGATTCTCGCAGGTCCACCTCGGGGTATTGTGTCTACATGGGCGGGAACCTCATCTCTTGGAGCTCGAAACGCCAACCCACGATCTCTCGATCCAGTGATGAAGCCGAATATCGTGGGGTCGCCAATGCAGTGGCTGAAACATCTTGGATTCGCAACTTGCTTCTTGAACTCGGCATATCCACAAAACAAGCCACTATAGTCTACTATGATAACATCTCCGCCGTATATCTCACGCAAAATCCCGTGCAGCACCAAAGAACAAAGCATGTGGAAATGGATATTCATTTTGTTCGTGATAAGGTTCGAGTTGGAGAAGTTTGTGTGCTACATGTCCCCACCGATTATCAATATGCTGACATTTTTACCAAGGGTTTGCCAAAATATCTCTTCACCAAATTTCACTCCAGTTTGTGCCTTCGTCAGGCTACGGCTCCAACTGCGGGGACCTGTTAACAATATAAAATATTGTGTGTATCAGTTGTATTTAGCATATATCTCTCCCACTTATTAGCATTGACTACCCTATTTACTAGCCTAGTTATTAGCATTAACTAGTGATTGATTTGTTTCCTAATATCTCGATTCTATTCTTGTATATATATTATCTCATAATCAATGGAAACGACGCGTTTGATTTCAGTAACTTATACCTAAATTAAAAAAAAGATAAAAAAACTCAATTTAACAGAAAAATAAATAAAGTTATACACTTAGATTAAAGTAGTAGCAACACCAAAACAAGAGTTTACTAAGAGGTTGTTCGGCAACTTTTGAATGGGTAAATACTGAATCAGTAAAAGGTATGAACCATTTAGACTCAATATAATGTTTAGCTGTTTAGACACAAATATCTTACTAATTCGAAAATATGCTCGCAAAACAAACAAAAATTACTACGTCTCACCAATTTAGATATCTATTCCGGTAAAATAATTCAAACTCAGTATTAAGGAGGTTAATAATTAAGCCTTACTTGGTAAATGGTTGTGGCGTTATTATAATGAAAATCGAGCGTTGTGGAGGAGAGTCGTAGTGTCGATACATGACAACAGTCGAAGTTGGGAGTCGCCCCGGTTAATGGTTCTATTACTCGCGTGTGGAAGAATTGTGTTACTTTTTGGAATAAGCATAAGGTTCAAGGTGTGGGTTTTAATAGCTTGATTCGGGGCCATCTTGGTGATGGTAAATAAATTCGTTTTTGGTTAGATATGTATGTGGGTGAAGTGCCTCTAAAAGATAAATTTCCGGCTTTGTTCCCGCTTGAAAGAAATAAGTGGATTTGTGTTTGTGATAGAGTGCGGCTTCTAAACGGTTCTTCGTTTCTGCTTTGGGATTGGAACCGGCTCCCGACTTCCGTGGTTGAGCTGGAGGATAAACGTAAATTGGAGTTATTGATTCAAGGTGTGTGTCCAGAAGATTCTCAAGATTCTTGGGTTTGGAGTATTGGCAATGATAGTGGTTTTACAGTGGCGTCGATTAAGAAATGGTTAAAGGAAATGGGTGATTCTAATACTGGGGGTTTTGGTTTCATGTGGAGCAAGTGGGTCCCTATCAAATGTAATCTATTTATGTGGAGGGCGGTTTTGGATCGCCTTCCCACAAAGGCGGCTTTGATGAGACGAGGTATTTGGATTAATAATCAACGGTGTGCGTGGTGTGACAGTAGCGATGAGACTATTGAGCATATTTTTACGGGTTGTGTTATCACGGCTGGAATTTGGCAAGGTATTTCGATATGGTGCAAGATTCCAGGTACGTTCTTGTTTCATGTTAACGATTTGGTGAAATGGCACAAACATTGTGACACGTCCCAGACTAAGAAGATGGTGATGCATGGGATTATCATAATCGCTTGTTGGCGGCTTTGGAAGGCGAGAAATGATACTATTTTTTCAGGTAAAGTTCCAAAGATTGTGGATATGCTGGCGGACATTAAGGCTTTGGGTTTTTTATGGTATAAGCATAGGTTTAAAGGTGATGTTGTCGATTGGGATAGTTGGTGTTCTGTTTGATAGCCTTTTAATCAGTCTCTTAGACCAGGGGGTGTGGGGGGGCGGCATAGGAGGGGCATGCCTATGCCGGGCCTCGCTACACCACCCCCTAGGGCGGCATAGCAATGGGGGCGGCATAGGCGGCAATATTCTGCCGTTGGTGCCGGGCCAAAGAGCCGTTTGATTTGACCGTTGGAGGGTGGGCCCCTTTTCCTTTTGTGACCGTTTAAAAAAAAACTAATTTAAATCCTATAAAACCCACAAAATTCTCCCCATTTTCTCACAATCCTCCTCTCTTTTTTATAAAATACTTCTATCTCTTTCTTATTTAAAATACTATATTTAGCAAAATGCTACAGTGAGACAAAAAAACACTGTACATCGGGTGGCACACATTTCAAAAATAATTTGGACTTCGTATAATTTACGGTTTTGCCAAATGTCGATGCCTTTCGTTTTTCACACATTTCATCTCCTCTCTGACATACATGCTCCTCTCACTTTGGGTTCATTTTCCTTCTCACAAACAGATTTCTCTGTGGCAGTTCGCTGTGGCAGTCGTGTGGTGGTGGAGGTGATGTGACAGCGGCGGTGGTGGTGGTGTGCTGACAGGCAACGGCAGCGGCGAAGTGCAGGTGTTGCTACAGCGACACTGGCTGTGCCGTCGTGGCGACGGCGGAGTAAGGAGGTAGGGTTTTCAGGGGTTAGGTAGCGCGGATTGCCGGTGTAGCAGGTGGTGGCTTTCCGGTGGCTTAGTGGTCGGTGGTTGGTTAATGATTTTGGTAAAAGTGTTGTCTATTTCTTTATTCTACTAAATCTCGCGATTTCCCGAAGGTATTGTTCTGTTCGATTTTGGATTAAAGCATTATGTTTGTTGTTAACTTTGTGAGGTACTTTATTTGGGATTAGGTCAGTGATATGAAGTAGAGATGAGATAGATTGAGATAAAGGGTAAATTAGAGAAATACATGCCTATGAATTGGGGTAGGTTTGCAAATTGCAATCTCTTTTGACAGTGGGTTGTTTGTAGTTTGCTTTTGGCTGTGAGGTTTTGTCATGAATTGGGGTAGATTTGTAGTTAATATTATTACACAAGCTTATCAAGATGAAAACACAGTGGGGTTTTGTCATATGTATGATGATTTAAAAATTGTTAAATATGGATTTTTTATGTATAATTATAGACTTTTTATGATAAATAAAACGGCCAAACTTTTCATGAGAAAGTGCCAATCAAGAAGAAACAAAAATTTGCTTTATACATTATGGGGACGGAATGGGATATCACATGGTGGCTCTCTATCTAGCATCTGATGCAGGTTAGTTGATCAATACTGTAGAGTGGGGCAAACCTAAGGTGGTTGTAGACACAGAAACCAACGAAGGTGGTTGTGGGTGTATCGTTGTCGGCGGAGTTCCCATCTGTTTCTGATCGGGTATGATTGTGACAACAATCGGTGGTGGTTTTGGGGTTGTGGTGGTGCGTGAGGTTTTATAGCACTCGACGCCTTGGTGGTCTTCTGTTGAGCCGTGCATCAACCGGTTATGATTTCGATCACTTAGGTCGGCCGTTCAACTGCTTAGGATTTCTATCAACTTCCGGTAAGCCCTTTACTTTTGCATGTTCACCATTTTGTTAGATCGGGTGTCCCTGAATTTGCGGAGGCTCTCTTAGAAATGGCCAGTGTAAGTATTTTAGAAGCATTCATATTTGAAATCAAAATCAACATACGTTGTTACCTCTTTTACATTATTCGCTACACCCTCCGATGTTCTTGAGACTTTGACTCCAACAGTTAGCAAGAGAGTTAAGGTTTTGAGAGAGATTCAAGAGAGGGAGAAGACACACTATTATTTCACTTTATTACGGATGTAGACATATAGTGCAACAACATTAACTACTGTAACAAAACAATCCTTAACAAAAACTACGTGTAAGCCTACGACAATGATGCACTTTTAAACATAATGCAATCAACCTACGTGTAAGCCTACGACAATGATGCACTTTTAAACATAATGCAATCAACCTTCCTCTATCACGGATGCGATGTATCCGCGCCGCAAACTTATACCTCTTATGATTTTGTGATTATAACAGTTCCGCAGCGTAGCGCGGGGTATATTTCTAGTTTTTTATAATTTGCAATGGATCCCTACCAAAACAACCCAAACCCGAATCAAACACCACAACATAATAAAAACAACCCGACTCCAAACTCGTTCACGACACCGGGTTACACGATGCCAATTGATCCAACTTGGGCTACATTTTCGGGTTTCCAACAAAGTCCCAACCCTTTCTCCCAATATTCCCAAATGCACCAAAGCCCCACTACCTTTAACCAATTTAGTCAAATGCAAATGCACCATAACCCTCAATCTTTTACCCAACTTTTACAAACTCCGCCATTCCACCCATCTCTCCAAACACAAACGTCACAACAACCACAATGACAACCCATTTTTGAACCCGAAGATGAAGAAGAAGATGAGGTGGAGGAGGTGCCCGAAACACAAGTGGAACGTTCGAAGGGGAAGGGGAAGGGGAAAAAAAACAAGGTCAAGATAAAGAAGAAGGGTCGTATAAAAAAACCCCTTGGACGAAAATAGAAGAAGAAGCTTTAGCGAAAGCTTATTTGGCTACTTCGAAAGATCCCATCATTGGTAAAAAAAAAAATTTACGATATGTGTTACATTTAATTTTTTTATTACTATACAATAGTTGTTACGTTTAATTTTTTTATTACTATACAATAGTTGTTACGTTTAATTTTTTTATTTCTATACAATAGTTGTTACGTTTAATTTTTTTATTTCTATACAATAGTTGTTACGTTTAATTTTTTTATTTCTATACAATACTTGTTTCATTTTTTTTTCTCTAATATACGTTTTATTTAAAAACGTAGGTACTAATCAAACGTAGGGATGGCAATGGGTCGGGTTCGGGTTCGGGTCGGGTGTTGGTAATCCCATACCCGTATCCGGTTGTAAAAACGTGTCCCATACCCGACCCAAAACCCGTCGGGTATTTGTCGGGTAATTACCCGTCGGGTATCGGGCATACCCATGGGTATCGGGTTTACCCGTTAGTTTGTTAAAAAATACCCGTTGGGTTTCAATTGCGGGTTTACCTGCGGGTATCGGGTATAAATCTCAAAACATGCTAATACACTACGCGTTGGTACTACATACTACTTTAGTGGTAGCTTAATTGTTCATCAACTCCACATAATTAAGTCATCAAAATACATATCCAACTAAATAAGTTTAATTCCCTAGCTACCAAAAGGTACAACTATCAAAATACACATCAACAAAAAATATCATTTTTCAATTTCCGTGAAGCTAGTGAAACTGATTGCTTTTGTTTTCCTTTTCACGTAAGCTAAATTATCTTGTCAATTTCTTATTCCTTCAAACCTTTTTGAACGGTTGTATGAATATTAATTATACACAAGTGAATAAAATATTATATATATATATATATGGATATTGGTTCGGGTATATTTGCGGGTAATCGGGTATATATATATCGGGTAATCGGGTCGGGTATCACTATATCCCATACCCGTACCCGAACCCGAAAAAAAAAAATTTCATACCCATACCCGAACCCATACCCGTCGGGTTTCGGGTAAACCCGTCCCAAATGTTTCGGGTTTCGGGTAAACCCGTCGGGTTCGGATTTTTTGCCATCCCTAATCAAACGGGAGACAGTTTATACCTTGAAGTGGGAAAGAAGTTTCACGACTTGATGGAGCAAGGTGTTTATCGCAAACAAGAGGCGATAAGTTCTAAGTGGAGGAAAATGAATAATACAATCGGGAAGTTCATCAAGTTTTATAACCCGTTGTATGTGAATCCTCCAAGTGGGTTTAACGAGGACATGATATTCAAGGAGGCGATGCGTAGATATGAAGACAAGCATAGAGCTGCTTTTCCTCATGTTCGTGCATGGATGGTTTTGAAGACAAGTTCCAAATGGTCACCGGTTCCAAACGAGGTTGCAAGCGCCAAGCGAACCAAAACTTCAGAGTCGGGCGATTATAGCATGGGAGGCGGGTCCACCGGTCGTTGTCAAATAAATATAAACGACGACCCAGACCCAGAGTTGGAGGATAATACCGTTCGAGTTCAAGAGGAGCCACGACCCATAGGGAGGGACAAAGCTAAAAGGCAAGCGGCGGCGACAAAAAAACAAGCCGCGTCAGGGAGCGGGAGCGGGTCAATGCTTGAAGGTTTGGTCGCTGAATTAGCATCCTTCAAAAATACCTTTAGCGAAACTCAAGCAGAGAAGAAGAAATTGAAGGAACGCGAAGTCGAAGAAAAACTTCGCTTAAAGCAAAAGAGGGTGGAGGAAAGCGCTCGCCAAAAGAATGAAGATCGCCAAATAGAAGAATGGCGAATAATGACATCAGATATCAACGAGTACCCCGAAGCAGACCGTCCCGTGTTGCTCAAGATGAAGGAGATGATCGCAAAAAAAATATAATTCGTAGTTTTTTATTTTAAGTGTTCGCTATGTTTTTTATTTTTATTTAAGTGTTTGTTTTTTTTTAATTTGTAGTGTATGTTTTTTTTTAAGTGTTGGACGTTTTAAAAATTTTAGGAGTACCTTTTTTTTAATTTAAATGTTTGTTTTTTATTTAAATACATCTTTACTTTTTATTTTATTAATAATATTATTTAATAAAAAATCAAAAAAAAAGGAAAAACAATAAATGATGATGGGCCTCTCTCCACACCCCTTGGACCATCATCTCATGGATGCTCCTACCCTACGCTGACGTGGCAGCTGAGGTGGAGGCAAGGCATGGATGATGGGCCTCCTCCATACCCTATGGTCTTAACCATTCAGGTCTGAATCATTCAGCATTTAGACTGTTTTTTCTAGCATCTGAATTGAATGATTAAGTGCTGAACCATTAAGCCAATAAGGGATGCTGAATGATTCAGCTCTTAACCATTCAGAGCCTCTTAACCATTCAGACCATCTTAATGATTTAACATTTAATCAACCAAACAGCCCCGAGTGTTTTGCGTTCTGTTTTATGCAGTGTTTTGAAAACCGGACCGGACCGGCCTCCGGGACCCGGACCGGTCCGGTTCGGGTGGTTGGACCGGTGGTACATCGAACCGGCTGAGAACCGGTGAACCGACCGGTCGAACCGGAAAACCGGGAGGTCGGACCGGAAAACCGGGAGGTTGGACCGGTTTTTGGTATTTTTTTTATTTTTTTTTGTTTTTGGGCCGGTTCGTTGGACCGGTCGGACCTGTCGAACCGGTGAACCGGCCGGGGGTCCGGTTTGACGTCCGGTCCGGTTCTGAAAACCTTGGTTTTATGAAAGTTATGTTTAAAAAAAAAAAATCTATTCCGGTAAAAGCGGAAGGTAACGGCTTTCAAATATCGTGGAAAAGAAAATCCTAGTCTTAATAAATAATAATTTTCCAAATGACTCGAATCTACCACAAAATCAGAACTTTATACATGGTCCTATTCCTGTACCAAAATGTCAGTCACCTATCAATCTCACCACCCGTGACCCTTCCACATAAACCACCCATCACAAATTATAAAACCACCAAAACCTAGCCGTTCAACTTTGGCTATTCATAGTCCCCACCTCTTTCCTCTGACAACCATGTCCACCGCCGCCCACACCACCGCCACCGTCCCCTCCGCCACCCGCCTCTTCGGCACCACCACCACCGCCACCACCACTTTCCTCAATCCCCTTTTTAAACCCCAACCCAAAACGACACCGTTTATCCTAACCCACAAAAACCCATCAAAAATATCTTCCAAAAACCCACTTTCTGACGTCATCTCATCATTTGAATCATACCCAAATAATAAAGATTCAATTTTTGACGATGACGACGACAAACCTCGGGAAGAGTGCGGCGTAGTGGGTATCTACAACGACCCAGAAGCCTCACGCCTCTGCTATCTTGCGCTTCACGCGCTCCAGCACCGTGGCCAAGAAGGTGCCGGAATCGTAACCGCCACCGCCGACGGCGTCTTAAAGTCCGTCACCGGCGTTGGTCTTGTTTCAGAAGTGTTTAACCAATCAAAACTTGACCAGCTTCCTGGAGACAACGCAATAGGCCACGTCAGATATTCTACTGCTGGACAGTCTATGCTTAAAAACGTTCAACCGTTTGTAGCCGGTTACCGGTTCGGTCGAGTGGGTGTGGCTCATAATGGCAATTTGGTAAATTATCAGACTTTGAGGGCTGAGTTGGAAGAGAATGGTTCTATATTTGGTACTAGTTCTGATACTGAAGTTGTGTTACATTTAATTGCTATTAGTAAACAAAGGCCATTTTTTTTGAGAATTGTTGAGGCTTGTGAGAAACTTAAGGGGGCTTATTCTATGGTGTTTTTGACTGAGGATAAGTTAGTTGCTGTTAGGGATCCTTTTGGGTTTAGGCCTTTGGTTATGGGTAGGAGAGGGAATGGGGCTATTGTTTTCGCTTCGGAGACGTGTGCGCTTGACTTGATTGAGGCGACGTATGAGCGCGAGGTGAACCCGGGCGAGGTTTTGATTGTTGACAAAGACGGGGTTCAGTCGCTTTGTTTGATGCCTCACCCGGAGCCCAAATCGTGTATTTTCGAGCATATTTACTTTTCGTTGCCCAATTCGGTTGTGTTTGGGAGGTCGGTTTATGAGTCGAGGAGAAGGTTTGGGGAGATTTTGGCGACTGAGAGCCCGGTTGAGTGTGATGTGGTTATTGCTGTTCCGGATTCTGGGGTGGTTGCGGCGATTGGTTATGCGAATAAGGCAGGGGTCCCGTTTCAGCAAGGGTTGATTCGGTCGCATTATGTTGGGAGGACGTTTATTGAGCCTTCGCAACGGATTAGGGATTTTGGGGTTAAGTT
This sequence comes from Ambrosia artemisiifolia, assembly GCA_032199755.1. Lineage (NCBI taxonomy): Eukaryota > Viridiplantae > Streptophyta > Magnoliopsida > Asterales > Asteraceae > Ambrosia > Ambrosia artemisiifolia. The sequence continues at coordinate 26,519,231 of CM063519.1, forward strand.
GAAGTTGTCGCCGGTTAGGGCAGTTTTGGAGGGGAAACGTGTCGTGGTGGTTGATGATTCGATTGTTAGGGGGACAACATCGTCGAAGATTGTTCGGTTGTTGAAAGAGGCGGGCGCGAAAGAGGTGCATATGAGGATTGCCAGCCCGCCTATTATTGCTTCGTGTTACTATGGGGTTGATACACCAAGCCCAGAGGAGTTGATATCGAACCGGATGAGTGTTGAGGAGATTAAGGAGTTTATAGGGTGTGATTCGCTAGCGTTTTTGGAAATTGATAGCTTGAAGAGGATGTTGGCAAGCGATTCGCCAAACTTTTGTTACGCATGTTTTTCGGGGAATTATCCAGTGTTACCGAGTGGGATCGTGAAACGGGTTGGCGATTTTGTTGATGATGGGTTGAATGGGAGTATCGATTCGATCGATGGCGGTTGGCTTCCAGGGTCAAAAGAAGAATCAAAAGAACAAAATGGAAAGGAATTGGATGTTAATTATGAAGAACAAGATGGTAAAGTTGCAGTTTAGGTTTATCTTTTTTGTTGGGTAATAATTTAAGTGTTTTGATCTTCAGTTATGAAGTACTATGTTTTTTCTTTATATATGGATTTCGGTCATTTTAGCATGAATCCTTTTTATGAAAGAATGATGTATGACTAAAATCTTAAACAAACACCTTCTTTGAAAGATCTTGACCAAAACAACCGAGTCGAACGACTTTGGTTCTTATATGGTTTTCGTTTGACTTTGTTTTCTCTTTTTGGGTGTTCATTGGTTTGGGTTTCGGTTATCTCAATCGATCATTTTCCAGTCGTTCTAAATTGAATTAAAATTGGTACGAACCGAAGGGAGATTGAATTCGGTTTCAGGTTAAACAGAATGTGAACAATCTTGGCGTTCGTTGCTACAGTTTCCTCGTAATATGTTTTTAGTAGTATAAGGTTTGCTATTCAAAATAGGGTTGCGGTACAACGAGTTGCCCGTTTGCCTCCCATCTTAAATTCAAGTTTGTTTTTCTAATGTAAAAACTAAGAGAATTATCATATTCAATAAATAAGAAAATCCTTTGCCTAATATGATATTAATGTTGAAAGAAAATCGAATATGATTTGGTTCACATTAGAGGTTTAAAGGCTTAAAAGTATATTTTTTTAGCAGTGTTAGGCCCGAGTCATCCATCTTAGAATCAATGCCAAATATAAAGTTGGTCCACGGAGAACGAAGCATGGATGTAAACACATTCATTTCTTAGATTTGACAATTGGAAGAATTGAATAGATTCTGGTCAATGTTCACAACTACTTTTAGTGACACGGAGAAAAGATTAGATTAATAATTCTTTGGTGGGCCCTTGTTATTTTCTATAGAAATGACGAGTGGGTAACGTTTGTGACTATCGCCGTAAACGAGTCGAGCCTGAGCTGAAGAGGCTCGAGCTCTAGCCCAATTAACTTATGAAAGCTTAAGCTCGGCTCGAGTCGAGCTCTGTCTTCAAAGTTCGAACTCGGCTCATTGGTAGTTTCTCATGCTCGAGCTTGGCTTGTTTATTATTTAATATATTAGATCAAAAATATAAATAACATGCTTGATTAGGCTTACGAGCTCGATAGTTGTAACTCAGGCTCGTCTCGTTTACTAAACAGCTTTAAATGAGGGGTAACTATTATTAAATATTGATAAAACAATATTAATTTGAGGCTCGACGAGCCTAACAAGCTTCACAAGCCAAACTCGGGCTCGATAAATAAACGAGCTTTGTTTCAGGCTCAATCATGGCTCGGGCTCGATAAGGCTCGGCTCGTTTCGAGCTTCTTCTCGAGCCGATATTGAGAAGCTTGCAAGCCGCTCGGCTGTGTGCACCCCTAACTAAAGATCCTCGCCACGTCTCCATTGAGGTTAACAAACCCCACGTAAAATGATTGTAAACCAAATAGGGGTATTGAAAACTCAAAACATTTAGGATGGGTCAGGTATCACAAGTATAAGATACAGTTTTTCAACAAGTAATATTAAGATGATTATTAGAACATGTGTTATGCCCAAAACATTCTCTATTGTTTTAGACATTTTTAGAAATTAGATATTTCTCCTAATATTTTTAATCTATTTTAACAACAAAGTTTTAACTAGAGTCGTCACAACTCATTCCTTCTATAAACCTCTTTCTTTTAGAGAAGGATTTTAAGGTTTTATTAATCAAGTTTAACACCACATCTCATTCCCCAAAATAGTGATCAAGTTTAGGGGCTCATTTCTCACTCCGCATGTTTGTGGACTCACTATCATTCCCTATATCTATCACCCGTATTACTTGTTAATGGTTGCGTTACGTCGTATCTCGTCTTCTCGAGGCAAGAGCAAACTGTGAACACTAGAAATCCGTTCATGACGTTATATCATGAGCTAAGAGGGGGCTCTTGTGGAGTTGTAGAGGGAGGATGAGAGAACCCTTAATTTTGTGGGTTAAGTTTTCCCGTATATAGAGAACAATTGGCCCAAACACTAATGGGCTGTAAGTGGACTAGGTGTGATAAGAGACTATCGTCTAATATTCAATTTGATCTTTTGGTTGGGTTTCCCTTTCTGAATGAGAACAAGAATCAATATTTTATAATTTATACATTGAACCAATGTTTTCAATTGATTTAATCGTTTGTGTGTTTACTTGGCTAATTGGTTGTTCCTGCACTTGTAGCTAGTTTACCTTAATAGTGTTTTTGGTGATGTTATGGTATTAACTATTAAGCCAAGCCGATGGTATTAACTATTAAGCCAAGCCGATGCATAGATAGGCGAAGGAAAGACCCCCATTTCACAAATGATTAACTACCATTCCTGCAATTTTACGGAAAAATTCGGGTATATAAGTGTATGCTTATGGAAGGATGACGTACTATGATACTTTAGGTGTTGTCGAGCCTTGCTTTGGTATCTTGTTTGATGGTTGTACGAGCTAAAAATCTGTTACATTCCATTTTGTTTCCCATCCTAGTCTTTCACAATACTTCGTATGGGACTTAACCCAGAACAAGTTGGAGTTTGGGCGAATCAATCATCCAAACCTACAATAGTTAGACGAAACTAATATAAAGAAAGTGCGCGAAAGAAGTGGAAATACGACCCCTGTGTTTATGCGTGGAAGAGCCCTTTGAACCCTATGCCAAAACCTTTCCTCTTATCTCATTATTCGTCTTTGCTGTGGGAGATCAAGTCCCAATCGATAAACACACAGATTTGGAATAAGCTCTCCAACTTTATTAATCAAGAAAATAACTCAAAACTTGATACTTTTACACCTCTACCACAAGCTTGATAGATGATGTTTATATAGGAGTTGTTCTATGCTTAACAATCCTAATTGTAATACAAAGATGAAAATACTAAGACTAATCCTATTATGATTCTAATAAGAAAACTATCATTATCTTCAAAAACAAGTCGGTTCCCACAACCAGAATCTTCCGATCGATCAGGCCCATTTGCTCGGGTCCTGTTATATCCGGCCCATGTGCTCGAGACGGATTAATTAGCCCAACAATCACCCCCCTAATTTCCGACTCGAAATAGGAAGTTCTTCGACTCCAAGTAACTCTCGCATTTCTTTAAACTTTATTCTTGCAAGAGCTTTGGTTAGAATATCAGCTCGTTGTAAATCACCTCTTATGTGCTCAACTCTTACTTGGCCTCTTTCAATACACTCACGAATGAAATGATAACGTGTATTTATATGCTTGCTCCTTCCGTGAAACACCGGATTTTTCATTAGTGCAATGGCCGATTTATTATCAACAAACAAGACCACCACCCTTTCTTCCACGCCGGTTATTTCACTCAACAATCCTCGCAGCCATAATCCTTGACATGACGCTACAGTTGCAGCCATAAACTCGGCCTCGCAGGATGACAATGCTACCGTATTTTGTTTTTGCGAACACCAAGTAATCGGTGACTTACCCAAATAAAACACATGCCCGGTTGTGCTTCGACCATCATCTCGATCCACATTATAGCTACTATCACAAAAACCAACCAACTGTTTGGTTTTCTCTCGACTATATCGGACTCCAAAATTTAGTGTTCCACAAATATACCTAAATATTTGTTTCACAGCCATCATGTGTGACTCTTTCGGCTCCTGCATATATCGACTTACTAATCCCACTGAATATGATAAGTCAGGTCGAGTGTGTAGTAGATACCTTAGACAACCAACCCGTCGCCTATACAAAGTAGCATCAACCGGTTTTCCTTCTTTATCCAGACATAACTTCACTCCTGGTTCTAATGGATATTGAGTTGCATTCGCATCTTGCATCCCAGCATCCTTCAATATCTTCAAAGCATAGCTCGCTTGATTTATTGTGATGCTTGTTTCTTCTTGCTTCACCTCGATGCCAAGATAGTAACTTAACTTTCCCAAGTCACTCATTTCGAACCTATCCTTCATTTGTCTCTTGAAATTGCCGATTTCATCTTGCCTTGAACCGGTTACCAGAAGATCATCCACGTATACTGCAATGATTAAAATTGAATTGCCCGATTTCTTCACATATACGGCTTGCTCGTGAAGACACCTTTTGAAAGATAATTGTTTTAGTACTTTGTCTAGCTTTGTGTTCCAAGCTCTCGGAGCTTGTTTGAGACCATAAAGCGCCTTCTTTAGTTTATAAATCTTTCTTTCTTCACCTTTCCTTTCGAACCCCTCTGGCTGAGAAACGAACACTTGTTCTTCGAGCTCTCCATGAAGAAAAGCGGACTTAACGTCTAGGTGATGCAATTCCCATCCTTCATTAGCAGCTAGTGCGATTAACATTCGCACCGTTTCAATACGAGCCACCGGTGCGAAAACTTCATCATAATCTATGCCATGTTTTTGCACGTAACCTTTTGCGACTAGGCGAGCTTTATGCTTATTAATCGAACCATCCGGATTTCTTTTGATCTTAAAAACCCACTTGACTCCAATAGGCTTCGCTCCCTTTGGAGGTTCAATCAACTCCCAAGTATCATTCTTTTTTATTGAGTCGATTTCCTGCTTCATCGCTTGCACCCACTCCTTCGATTCTTTGGCTTCTTGAAAAGAGTTTGGTTCGCCGTCTTCGATCAAAAGAAGCTCCTGTTCGTTGCTTTCTGCTGCGTTTCTCGAGCTAGTCCCCATGACAAAATCATTGTACTTTGATGGTATAGCTTTAGCTCTTGTGGATCGGCGAACATTCCCAGCCGTTTCAGCTTCGGCCTCTGCCTCATTCGGACCTTCATTTTCTGTTTCATCAGCATGCTCAGCCCCATGTTGATCATCGCTTTCCACAACAGCCTCGTCCGAATTCGGATTCGTCATACCACAACCTGTATCAATCTCACCATACCATTCAATAATAAATCTTCCTGGGTCCAATTCTTTCTCTTCGGCTTTCTTACTTGCAATATGATTCCACCCAAGTTCTTCATCAAACTCAGCGTTTCGGCTTATGACAATTCTTTCTGTATTGGGATCGAATAGGCGAAATCCCTTTGTACCTGATTCGTTTCCAATATAGATCAGCCGCTTGGACCTATCATCGAGTTTTGGGAGATACGGTTTGGTTCCCGTAGCATATGTGATACTCCCACAAACTCGTATGTCATGGAGCTCGGGTTTCTTTCGTTTAAAAACTTCATAGGGGGTTTGATTTTCTAATGCCCGAGTCGTAACCCGGTTTATTAGAAACGTGGCATGCCTCACCGCTTCTGCCCACATATAATTTGGTACATCTCTTGCTTTCAAAATGCTTCGGGTCATTCCCATTAGGGTGCGATTACGCCTTTCCACAACGCCGTTTTGCTGAGGCGTATATGGAGTGGTTAAGTGCCGAGTTATGCCTTCGTCTTCACAAAATTTTGTAAATTCGTTTGATGTAAATTCGCCTCCTCTATCTGTTCTGAAGGTTATAACACTCTTCCCCGTCTTTTTCTCGACCAACACTTTGAACTTCTTGAAACACTCGAACGCTTCACTTTTTTCCTTCAAAGCATACGACCACATATAGCGTGAGTAATCATCAATCAATACAAATACGTACCTGTTGCCCATTATAGAGGCAGGAGTGATCGGTCCGCATATATCCCCATGCACAAGTTGAAGTACTTGCTTTGCTCTAAACTTGGCTGTTTTCGGGAATGGTTTCTTCGTTTGCTTTCCCACCAAACACGACTCGCATAGCTTATTTTCTTGGTGAAATCTTGGTAGTCCTTCAACCATGCCTTTCTTGGCCATCAATTCCATAGACTCGAAGTTGATGTGCCCCATTCTAGCATGCCATAACCACGCTTCATTCTTGATTTCTGCTTTAAGACATACCGGACTTCCAACCCGAAGTTCGATCTTGTAGAGCCTATTTTCGGACCTTGTGACTTTCATCAGCAGCTTTCCATTAGAGTCATGCATTGTGAGCCAATCATCTTTCATACGGATGTCACATCCTCCCTCGGTAGCTTGACCAAGACTTATTATGTTGCTTTGTAAATCCGGTAGATAATACACCCCAGTCAATAGTCTTTGTTCACCCGTTCTTCCTTCAATGATAACCGAGCCTTTTCCTTTTATATCAATATACGAACCGTCTCCGAATCTTTCTCTTCCGGTTATGCGTTCGTTTAATTCTGAGGAGTAAGCCCGAATCCCAGTCATGTGGTTGCTCGCTCCGTTATCAAGGTACCAAACCTTTTTATTTTTCGGCTTAACAAACTGACTCGGGATAACCTTCTCCTCATTGAGAAACACCTCCTCTACTTCATGCTTTAACATAAACAGAGCTGGATCAGATTCTTCATCCCTTTTCATGAGATTTGCTTCGTGCTTCATCTTCTGTTCGCGTCGCTCTGGACAGTCCGAGGCAAAGTGACCATATTCATCACATCTGAAACATTGAACTTGTGCTCGGTCTCGACCTTTTGCCTTCTTATCTTCGGTAGTATTGCCGCCTTGTTTACGACCTTCACGGCTGTGGTAATTCGCTCGACCCCTACCCCGTCTTCTATTCTGTCCACGCGACCCGTTTCCACCATTAAAGTTCCGAGTATTATCCTTATCCGATGACCTGTTTCCTTCGGATTTTTCGGACCTCCCGAACATTAATTTCCCTTGATTCTCTACTGTCGTTTCAACTCCCTTCATCCTTCCTTCAAACGTTTTTAACCTACCAATCGCTTCCTGAAACGTCATGGTATTCAGATCAGCGAATTGTTCTATCGAAGCAACTATAGCGACATACCTATCCGGGACGGCTCCTAGTAGTTTCTTGACTAGCTTCTTATCATCATATATTGCACCCAGGCCGTTGGATTCGGTTACAACTTTGCTAAGCTTTGCAGCAAACTCATCGATAGTTTCAGTAGGTTTCATCTTTAATTCCTCGAACTCGCTTTCCAACGTTTGTAACCTAGCTTCCCTGACTCTCTCCACTCCTACATACCTGGTTTTCAACGCGTTCCAGATTTCTTGGGCTGTGTCGTATTGAGAGACTTGGAAGACTAGGTCTTCAGGAATTGCTTGGAACAACAGTGCTATCGCCATATGATCTTTCCTGTCTTCGACCTTGGCTGCTGTCTTCGGCTCGATTGCTTCAAGTATTCCATGGACTCGGAACACTGCCTTGACCCGTATTGCCCATATGTTGTAATTCGTGGCTGTTAACATTGGACACTGGATCGTTGCTTTTGTTTCTCGCACCGGCGGCGGTCGACTTGCTTCTCCGTCTGCCATTCTTCTTCGATCTTTTCTTCTGCTGTAAGTAACCGAGAATGGTGATCCCTGCTCCTCTTCCAGCCCGTTGGTCAAAGAGCTTCTTGACACCTGCTTCTTCTACGGTTGATTGATCTGCAAACTCTTGCTTGACCCGTAACAGCAGCTTAAAGATCGGGTACCTGAACCTGGTGCTCTGATACCAATTCAAGTCCCAATCGATAAACACACAGATTTGGAATAAGCTCTCCAACTTTATTAATCAAGAAAATAACTCAAAACTTGATACTTTTACACCTCTACCACAAGCTTGATAGATGATGTTTATATAGGAGTTGTTCTATGCTTAACAATCCTAATTGTAATACAAAGATGAAAATACTAAGACTAATCCTATTATGATTCTAATAAGAAAACTATCATTATCTTCAAAAACAAGTCGGTTCCCACAACCAGAATCTTCCGATCGATCAGGCCCATTTGCTCGGGTCCTGTTATATCCGGCCCATGTGCTCGAGACGGATTAATTAGCCCAACGGGAGATATTCCCCAATCAAAGGCATTTAGACATGGTGGTTTCTTTAGTACCGTTGAATAGGAGTAGGAAAAGGATACTAAACTGTTCAATCAGTATTCGTCTTCTCTTAATAAATTTTGAGTTTTACGATGGGGCGGAACTACTTTGAATCAGTCCCAAAGTGCCCCTTAGCCTCAGCCCACACAATGACGTAAGTAGCAGCGTGGACAGAAAAAGTCTTCTTTTTTCAACTCCAATCCCTCGGATTGTCTCACAAAGAGGCGAATTCGTTGTTCATTGCTTAGGAAGCCTACACTTACGGTGACAAAGATCAGGCATAGATGGAATACTTATATCTAGAAGAAACTCCATCTAGTCGGGTGTAGGTTTGGGTTGCCCCCTTCAGAGTTCAAGTATAAAGCCCTTCAAAAGCCTTAAGGCGCTCTATCACAAGCCATTCAATGAGACAAGCCAGCAAGTGCATACCTAAGTTTAGGTTCTATTGATGTTCCTAGTCTTACTCGTCCCAGACCTTGACAACTATTTAGCACAATTGACAGGGGTGTCATGCCTCCTCACCAACCAATTGGTAGCTTCGAACAGAAAGATACTAGGCCAATCCATATTCCCATAAAGATACATCTGAAGCCTAGGAAACAAGTACGGATTCGTAATAGCTAGAGCGATGAGCGAACCGGATACAACAAGAGGTTATGTCAAGACTGGAAAACTCGAAATTAAAAATGAACCGAATCAAATTCCTATTTTTAATTAGGTTTTTTATTTTCTATAATCTGTTTAGGGAGTGGTTCGAATTCAGAATTTGGGTTTCAAAACAACGAATTTACAAGTTCCAAACTGAATCGACTTGGAATCCAAGTATATTTTTTACTTAAATTAAAGATAAAACGAATATAATACTTTCTCAACAGTGTTCTAGCTTCTTATTTTTGTTTGTGTTATAAGCTTCATATTCACTTTTCCTTCATGTATTTAAACTTAAAGAGTTAACACTAACTTTATATTAAGACCGTGAAAGTCGCTACTCACTAACCCTCTAGAGCATGTCCTTCCCATCTGCCATCTTTCATCTCTAAGTTTGTCCCTCCCCCTCGAATCTGCTGCTGGAGTTCACACAGTCTCACACCACTTAGTCACTGACTAGACGAAACAAGACGCATGGAAACGCAACATTTAAACACTTGTATATATGGAAAAAACATATGTATAAAGTTACATTTTATTCTTTTCTTTTGATAAAATGAAGCATGCTACAACACGGATAGAGAACCATGGCATCATGTTTGCTTTTTCTTAAAAATCAGTTTTGTAGTTGGGCTCAACCTGGATCACCCGTTTAAGCCCTTCACCATGGGTTGTGAGCTCTATTCCTGCCCTTCTCAGGGGCGTCTCCACATCGAATAAGGCAACCCATGGATGTCAGGTTGGTGAGTTATTCAAAATGCTTGACACAACGAATTTAATATCAAAATTTGAAAGTTTAACTTTAGTTTAAACATGTTCGGATTTGTTCCGAGTCACACACAAATATGTATAGGTAAACATGCAGGGTTTGGTGGACATGACGGTTCACAACGAATTACAAACTACGTCTATCGAGAATAATTTCTTCATATCTTCTTTAGTCATACTCCTTGCTTATGTTAGTTGTGACTTGTGAGATGTTTAGTCGAGTCACAGTAGAGGTGTAAAAAGACCGTTTTGGGCCCATCAAGCAGGCTCATAACCCAACCCTGCTCAACAAAAGAACCGGTTTTAGCCAAACCAGTTTGGGCCTAACCCAACCCGATTGTTCCTAAGCAATTTGTGATTTCAGATTTTCACACTAAAAACCCGGTTTGAGCCAGAAGAAGTTTGGGGAGTACAAAATACTGGTTTGGCGCAACCCAACCCAAACTGATTAGTGTTTTGGGAATTTTAGCCCATAATTCGATTCCTAAACCGAACAAGTCCAAAATGAAAAAATCGATCTGGCTCGTTCATAAACAGAACCGGTTTGCTTAAGAAAACCAATTTGTACACCTCAAGCACATAACACATTTAAGTCATTTCAGCATTGAAAAAACAAATTAGAAAAAAAAAAACTTTGTATTGGTTTTTAGGCTGAGAGGATACAATTTTGGGTTGTTTGTGGGCCGCTTTCAACAAATGCTAATTTTCATTTTTTTAGTATCAGACTGTTTGGTGTTTTTGTCGATTTACTCTACCTTTTTCTATGTAATTGTGTACAACAAGTAGAGCAAGCACCACGCAGAGCCTCTTAAGACAACCCATAACGAAAGGCTGTTAAGAGATTTCGTGGCGCCTTCGGAAAGATTTTATCACAGGTTCATGGGCAAACCTTACAAGTACAAGAAGAAACCCAAGAAGAAAACTAAAAACGTCCAGCATATGAAATCAAGGATTAGAAAACTAAAAGACGGGCGATAGGTGTTTTCTGGTATTCGAACCAGACCAAAACCAAAAAGCATATATAGCAACCAAAAACCAGACAGGTCAGTTCCATGTCCATCCTGTTTCGTGCTAAAAATGACATTTCAACCAACACCATCTCGTCCGTGAGTCTGTGACCCATAAATCTGAAGTTTGCACGTTAAGTAGGCCATTTAAAAGGACCAAATTTTTCTTATATATCTATCTATAAGTTTAGTATGAAAAGATTATTTTTTGTTATTTCTGTCCATCATGCAAGAAATAAACCATTTTCAAACAGTCAAAACAAATGAGCTGGCTCATCAAGCCACCAGCTAGATGTAGATTCATCATCCTAGACAAGCTCGATCATAAAATTCAGCTTTGTTTTCAAGCAGGGACAGCTCGCTTGTTAAGCAATCTATTCGGCTACTCACATTTTGCCAGTGGCGAAGCTTGACCCGAAGGTTCGGGGGTTCGGAAGTCACCGGGGGGTCGGAAGTCACTAGTTTCGGGGGGTCGAAAACCAGTTTCCGGAGGTCGAAACCCTATATTTTCAAAATTTTCTATACGAATACTATATAATCGGAACTTCTGCGCGAAAATTCGGGGGGGTCGGCCGCCCCTCCCCGCCCCTACAATGCTGCGCCACTGCATTTTGCGCCAAACACGACCATCCAAGGCGCAAAGCATAACAACACTACTAAACATTAAAATTCCATGTCCAACTGATATGATGCAACAAAGTTTACCCACCCAGCAACCATATACAAATAGGTGAAACAAGCATAACTTCTAAATTCAAAAAAATACAACCAGAATTCAAACCAAGTTTAACTCCCATAAATTTTAATATCATGAACAAAAAGAAAAGCTTTAAAACACCAAGTAGTGTGTGTATATGAGATCAACAAGAACTTAAATATAAGTAACTGTAAGGACAAATCCAGGCCACATATCAAATGCAAAGGTAGAATTCGAATTCAAACACACCTAAATTCCTCCATAAGAATTCCAGTTTTACCATGCATTTGATATACACGGCCAGAATGGTCCTTACGGTCTTATATTTAAGTTCATACTAGAACCCTTCTCTCGCTATATGTAATATAAATGACTGAAAAGCTCGATAGAATATATTAGAAGATGCTAACAGAACCCATGCCAAAAAGACACAAAAAACTAATGAACGAATGCACTGGTGATATATATGAAGAAGACATAATGGTGATAGTATGAACAAGCTCAGCACCTTAAGGTTACTAGGACCCACCAGGCCCTATTGGTTCGAATCAGGTTTGGTGGCGGCACCGCCATTTTGATGGTGGGACTGCTGCTGGTTTTGCTGTTGCATTTGATGAGCATGTTGTTGTTGCTGCTGCTGTTGCTGTAGCTGGTACAGTTGTGGGTTAATTGAGAGTTGAGCAAACTTAGCAGCATCCCCGCTTAGTTCAGCGGTAGTCATTTTCAAACGATGAACCTCGGCAGTCAAAGCCTCGTTTAATGCTGCCATAAGGTTGACCAAATTGTGCAGGTCAATATATAGGAAAAAAACCACTGAAATCGGTTTATGAACGGACCGATGGACTAGTATTACACGAAGAAAAAATAACCATACCATCTCGAAGCTGGGTCTGCTGTTCCATAGCTTGCAGACGAAACTTTAGCTCATTATTTTGACTTGTGAGCCCCGCTGAGTCCCTCTGTACGATAATCAAATTAGTGAATACAAACACAAAAATGAAATCTTTTTTCAGAAAATATGCAACTTTTTTCGAAAATAGTGACTCTTTTTACAAAACTTAAACAAAAAGCTCACCTGCAATAAGGTAAGTTGTGCAGATAATGTTGTTGCTTCAGTCTGTAAAGTTTGAACCTTGTGTTCTAGTTCTGTAATGTAGCGCATTTTCCGTTCTTTCGATCGAGCAGCAGATTGTCTATTAGCCAAGATCCTAAGACCACAAAAAAGTACTTCTTAAGGACGCGGAAATCAATGCGACAAACAAGAAATTTGCAGGTTCGGTCGGGTTTCAAATCAAGGCTGTGAGCATATCTTGATGAAAGGGTCGTGTTTGGGTCAACATGGAGTTCATGGGGTGACCCGTTTAACACTTTAACCCACTTACTTTATATATATAAAAATATAAAACTCATTTCATAGTTTATGCCAAATTCGTAAGGCAAATGAGTATCATGATTTATAGTTTAAACGTAATTATTTTCTATTTATGATTGTGAATCTGTATATCAATATGCAAAAAAGTAAAACAAAATAACTTTTTTAAACTTCAAAAATCACCAATATTTGTCAAACAAAAATCTATATCAAAACTTTGTATATACTTCCAAACCTTTAAAACAAAAGCACAATAGATACAAATCATAAGTCACATACCTCTTTGCTCGTTTTGGATCGGTTAGAGCTATTTCAGCAAGTTTGTCATTCGCCATGATTTTCTTGAGTTCAGCTCCAGTAAACTCACCATTCCCAAACTCCAAACTAAACGTATTTGAATTCGAGTCAATAGAATTGTTAGGAGATAGTTGACCAAGTTGACCACCAGGGGAAGGAGGGAGCTTAGGTGATTCATCACCAAAGTTCATCCTCTCCATCATAAAACTATCCATTGAAACACTTCTATAATGCCTTGTTGTTGGAGCAATGTCTCCACCTGCACTCCTTTTAACCCCTTCTCGTTTATTAGTAATCGAACTGATTCCCGATTTTCTATGATTCCCGCTTTCATTCACACTGCTTGTAGCTTCGTTATCACTGCTCTCACCACCGGTTGTCTTCGTGCCACTAGCTCTGCTATCCAACTCCTCACGATTATCGGTCCCTTGTTTTTCATCCGTTCCAGATGAATTTAATGTGTCAAGATTGTCTAAATTCATATAAGCGGAAAACAAATCGTCCACAACTTCCCCTTCAGATTTCCTCTCTCCCATTCCCTCAGCATTGCTTTCGTTACCGCTTTTCTCCCAACTTGTTTCCCGTTTAACCAACTGTATCGGCTTTGACCCTTGGCTGTTCGACGCAGCCCTGTCTAAAGTATTTGGGTTCCTCAATGGTATCAACGGTGGCGACGACTGCAACATAGTCGAGAACCCAAATGGAATATCACTATTCGACCGCCTATGCGCTTTACGCGGTGGAAGATTCTCACCCGTTCGGCTCAAACTTCCCCTCCCAAAAGGGGGAGAAGGCGGCAACAACGAATGCACATTCGAATTCAAATTCCCGTCACGCTCATCCATCGACACATCATCCACAACTTGATCAGGCGAACGTGCCGAAGGCGAGTCACGATACGGCGACGGGCTCAAAGGCGGAAGCGAATCAAGAGCGAAAAACGCAGGCTGCGACAAAGATCTCGAATGTGACACCCCTTGACCATGACTAAAACTCGGCGAACCCCCAATCTTATGACTAGTCCCTAAACCTTGAGTAACCGGAATCTGCGAGTAAGGCGAAACCGGAGGAAACTGCGGATGAGAAGGCGGAATCCCTACTCTTTTACCACTAACATCAACACTATAATTGGGTGAAAACTGTCGATTCTGACCCCGAAACTGACCCGAATTCAATTGAGGCACATCAAGATTAAAACTAGGTTTTTGTGACTGATGTTTAGGTAGTGATGATGATGAAGTCCCAAATGATGATTGTACTCTTTGTATCATATCAGTATTTCCTTCACTATCACCCATTTATCTTATTTCTTTTTTTTTTCTCTTTTTTTTTTTTTTACAAATCAATCAATAAACTAACCTAATCATCAAAACCCTAACACAAATGGGGAAACAATATACAAAATCACCTACAAAAAAAAAAGATTCAATTTATAACCATAATGTATAAAACAAAGCATCAAGAATCGAAATGAAGCATAATAAAACAAAACCCAGATAAAATTTAAACAAAAGAAAACATTTTTATAAAATATATAAACAGTTTTACCGGAAATGATAAGGACTGGAGGAGAATAGGCGTAATGGTGACGGAATTGAAGAAGTGTTGTTTGTTTGTTTCTCTCTCTAGAAAAGATTTTTTTTCTCTCACTAAAATTAATGATTGTATGTATGTATGTATATATCGGTAAGGATGACGATGACTTTCTACACGGATTTCATGACCGCTACTACTTACGCGTGAATTTAATAAGTGGAATTTAATGTGAGTTTGAATTTGGGGTGAATTTGGGTTTCATTCCGACCGATGTTTGACTAGTAGGTTGGTTAATCTTAAGACATATCTTCTTCCTCCATCACCGGGATATAATTTAGCGCAAATGAAGTTATTATATGTTTTATTATTAAATTAATAATTAAAATGTGTGAGGCTAATTTAGGGACGTAACTGGTGCAGGTCTTGTATCGAATGAGTATTATAGTAGGTATCTTTAGCAATGAGTTTTTATGAGATTTAAGACTATCTGTTGTGGCTAGAGGTGAGCAATGGCTCTATCCTCTCATATTTAGTCACGTAAGCGTTTAGTTGGCAGGGTGATAGAGCTCTATTTCGCTAGCCTGATGGTGTTATGGCTAGAGGTGAGCAGCAGCTTTATCCAGTTTTTATTTATTTTTTATTTTTTTAAAACTTTGTTATTTTAAATTTATAATAACTAAATTTGTAACACAAATTAAATAATTAACGTAAATATTTCATTAATAATAAAATTAAAAACACATACAATAATAAAAAAAATAAACTACTTCAAACAAATAAACTACTCTTCCTCGTCGATGTGTTGTTCTTGTTCCATCTCGTATTCCTTCACGAGACGCGCTTGTTCTAGTTCAAATATCTTTCGCCGAGGCATTGGTATGTTGCTAATGTCCCTCGCTAAAAAGTCCATGTCCCTCATTCGAACTTTATGAACTTTAGCTTTGGCCGTCATCTCCATTGTCGACCTTATTTTGGTTATTTCCCCCGAGAACTCCGCATCGGCTTCGTTAACAGGTTGTTTACCTTTGTTTTGTTCCTTCCAACGGGGCGACCAAGGGGAGACGGGGGAAGACCCTCATCATTGTTTAGGTCAACCCACACGTGATCATCCGAGCTTGTAGAGGAGATGTACCCACCCGATGAAGACGTCTTGGCTCGCTTTGATGATGAGTCGCCGCTGCCTTCGCTCATGTCTTCAACAGAAATTAGCTCCACCCATTTGGAGCAATTACGTAGGATTTGCCACAAATAGTCCTCATCCCACGTCTTGTTGGTCTTGTACTTGCACAAGACCTCCTCTTTCCATTCGTTACAAGTAAATTGATACACGTCAAGATCACTTGACCCGCTCGCTCGCACTCGAGCGGCGTTCCTATTATGAAGGTTCATAAACAAACCACATATTTCCTAATCTCCGCCCACCGGCCGGAAATCATATCGGCCGAACGCATAGTGCTCCCGACTTGCTTATGAAAAAGGTCTCGGATTCGACGCCAAAAAATCTTAGCCTTTTGATAATCGGCTACATAAGGAAATAAATTAATGTTAAAAAATAAAATACGTATATTTAAAAAAATATATATTTAACAAAATAATACATACCCGCTTTTCGGTCCTCCGATACTTCAACCCAAGCCCGACAAAGGGCTATTTTTTCGTCTTTGGTCCAAGGGGTCACTTGGCGCCTTGGTCGAATATCTTGGTCGGGCGATTCACCGACCCTACCACCACCCCTAGCAACACTTCGGCCGGCCGTCCGTCCTCGGCCACCACCTCTACCACCTTGCCTTTGAGTTGTTGGTGGTTGTGTATCCGGGACTAACTCCGGTGAAAGTGAAAGCGGTGGAATTTGGCTTAAGTTAACTTCGATTTCGTTCGTTTGACTATCATCATACTCTTGACCATCAAAAAAATCCATTGTGGGTTGGTAGCAATTTTGCCATTGTGAGTCCATTTTTTTGTTTGCTTGATTTTTTGAAGTGTAGCTTGATAGAATATTGTATTTGATTTGTTTTGGTGAGTTAAAATTACACTTTTTTGTATTTAAATAGGACAACTAGCCGTTAGCCAACGGCTAGTTTGACCTCGCTAACACACGCGAGCCCACTAACGGCCAGTAGCTCGCGCCAGCTCTCACTCAACCATGTTATGGATCCAGCTAGCCAGGTGGATTGTTTTGTGGCTCGCGGCTAAGCGCTCGCGGGCCACAACGGATAGTCTAAGTTTAAAAAAAACTCATAATAAAAGGTCTTGTTTGGAGAAAAATCTCTATATTGAAAAGCTACTAGTATTAGCGTTTAAGAAAAAGCACCTACTAGCTACAAACTTTTAATGAGTAAATGACACAAATACCCATTCTATCATTAAAAAAAACAAAAAAACATGCATATAAGCTTTTAGCTAATGTCCATTTTGGTCATTTTATTCATTTTATTAAAACTCCAACTACTTTACCAAACACTAAAATATATTTAAAAATTTACAGCTAACAGCTAGTTTTGCCAAACATACCCAGTGTATAGTATTGATGTTGAATGTTAGCTGAAACCAAAAAAGAATACTATATTGTACTCCCTCCGTTCCATTTTAGATGTCATTGGGCCTACAAACAGACTTATTAAGAAATCTTTGTTTTTATGTTGTAAAATGACAATAATATCCTCAAGTTATTATTTCAAATCTTTAATTGTCTTTTGTCTTTTATGGGCAAAACTGAAAATTGCTTACACATGGACAATTTGAGACAACAAAAGGTGCAAAAATGGACATTTAAAATGGGACGGATGGAGTATATGTTTGGTTGGTACGGGTATAATATGATACTATTGAAATTCTTGAACCATTATATAGAGATTTGAAACTATTTTCATGATTTTTTCCTTTTATTAACCGATCCTCTTTCATTTTTTATCACCTTATTTATTTGGGTTTAGGGCTGTAAACGAACCAAACGAACACGAACAAGGCCTTGTTCGTGTTCGTTTGTTACGGAATTAACGTGTTCGCGAACTGTTCACGAACACTTACCGAACGAGATTTTTTGTTCGTGTTCGTTTGTTAAGAAAATAACGTGTTCACGAACTGTTCATGAACACTTACCGAACGAAATTTTTGTTCGTGTTCACTTGTATTTATTTGCTAAATTTAGGTGTCGGCCAAAAACGAATTCAAACAAACACAAATAAATGTAAACGAAGACAAATAGGCATTACTGAACAAAATCGAGCATAAACTAACACGTTAAATTCAGAAAATTCGCATTTTTCATCGCTAACATTGTCCGCCCAGAATATACTAGTCCAATTACCCAAATATACGTGACATAATCTTGATCACATAATGTCTTATAAAAACACAGAGGTATCATATTAAACTAGAAATCCTCGTTTAATCCACCAAAAATAACAGTTAATCAAAATAGTTAAAGTAATATTAACATGTGATACACTAATATATGTTAAATAATCTACCACTGGGAAATTTGAAATACTTAAATTAAATATAAAAAATTAAAAACCCTAATGAACTATTAAACAAAAACAAACATACACGAACACATTACCGAACGTTCATGAACATAAACGAACGAACGCGACCTCTGTTCATGTTCGTTCGTTTAGCTAAACGAACAGAATTTTTTGTTTGTGTTCGTTCGTTTATTAAACAAACGAACACAAACGAACTTCCCGCCGAACAGTTCACAAACTGTTCGCCGAACGTTTGGTTTGTTTACAGCCCTATTTGGGTTATTATTGTTTTCCTTATAAAATAAAATCTTTGATAGCAATTTCTTTATGGTATTAGAGCCGTTCGATCACCGCTCAACACTAAGCCACCGATCATAAAACCATGGTCGGTGACAACACCGAAAAGTCTTCAAAGTTTGATGGAAGTGTCAAGCGTCATTGATCACAATTCCCCTTACTACCTTCACCCACTGATTATCCAAAACAGTGTCAAATAACACCAATATAATGTCATCGACAGCAATCACCTATACCAGAAAAACTCGTAACAACAAAATAAATAAATAAAAGAAAACAATAACACCGAACGAAAAGCAGACGTAAATCGTTGAACCACGCACGCCCGTTGTAACGTGTTGTGACACCTGGCAAACTCGGGTTAATATTCCTAACAATTACTTAAGTCTACCTTAGCAAAACATTTACAAAACATACTTAACTGGGTCAGTTGAGTCGATTCGATGATCTGGGGATCACTGGTAGTCGAATTACACACATATGTACAAGGGTTGGTGATTCGGAGGATCACCGAGTAAAACGCACACACACGTGAGTCTCGAGTCCCGGGAGTTGGTGAAATAACATAAAAGTGTGATTTGACGGGTATTAAATGTTTTACGATCATTATATAACGTGTCGATATGTGTATACGTGAAATTATGTGTTAAAATAGCAAACGACTCTATGGAAATCTGCCACCCCTGGGGAGGCTACTAGCAAAGCTACTCGTGTGCATCAGGAGACTACTAGCTAGCTACTCGTGTGCATCAGGAGGCTACTAGCTAGCTACTCATGTTCATCAGGAGGCTTCTAGCTAGCTACTCGTGTTCATCATGAGGCGACTAGCAAAACTACTTGTGTAGTGCAGAAACTAGTCACCCAGAATGACTGGGACAAGTAGTAACAGCTATTAATATCATACTTGACTTGTTAAACATCATTTGTGCAACCATAACTCACCCCAAAGTGCTTTCTCACTATCCTTAACCTCTGTACACCCGTTTTTTGCCCTAAATCCACCATTTCCAAGCTTAAACAACCTTTACAAGCAAAGATCTAAGGTGTGTTATTCATCCTAAACCTTTGTTAAATTGTTATTTTGAACCCTAAAGGTCCATACCTGGTTTGATGTCTTCTTATCATTGAAAACCTTTGAAAAACAGTTCAAAACTAGATCTAAACATTCCTTTGAGTTTTTGATAAAAATACAATCTTGAAATGGTTTTAATGATCTAAAACGTGGGATTTCTTGTGTGTTTGTTATAAGAATGATTTAGAGAAGTTGTTAGGATGATTATCTAGGAATTTGAAGCTCGTTTGATGTGTTATATGACTTTTATGAGTTTTGACCCGTTTGAGGATTTTAGGAGAATCTAGGATATGATATAAAACATTTTGATGATGACTGGAACGTGATTATGTGATGAAATCAGATTATTTGCCATTTAGGGTAACATATGCATGCACTTGATGTGACTTACCCATAATATTATCCATTTTGGGAAAACTTGCAATTAGCATGATAAACGAGATGATAATTGGGGCGTATTGTTAGGGTTGGGTTGTATGATGATTGTGGATTGATTGGGGTGTTTCAATATGTTTCGGATCTGATTTAGAGGGTTTCGCGCGTCGAAAAAGACAACAGCTTGCAGAGCAGGCGACTAGATAGCCAGTAGCTTGTCAGGAGGCAACTAGCCTAGCTAGTCATGTGCCCTGGAGGCGACTAGCCTAGGTAGTCTCCTGTTTTGATGCTAGTTTTGTGTTTTAGTAACTAGTTGGGTGTTTTGAAGTCGGTAGTGTGTTTTGGAACCCTGTAACATGTTTTGACGTCCAGTAAAATATTGTAAACCCCGTGGCATGTCTAGAAACCCCGTAACACGCATTATGACTCATACGAGCATTACATGAACTAAATGCTAGGTTTTGTGAACTATTTGTCATATAAGGTGCGTGTCTACATGTGATTGCTTGCAAACTTACACTTAACTATTAATCAGGTATATCGGTCACCAACGGGATATCGGGTCTTGTCGTATGTGGTCATGTCAAACATTAAACACTTTTACAAACGTACAAAGTCATGGTATTGGACAACTAAGGGTTATTAGACAAACAAATCATCGGTCAAACACTTATAGGCTATCTATGGTAAGTTTCCAGTAGTCGGACTACCATAACACGTCTGATTTACTTACTTACTAGAAGACGCAACCTAAGATGAGTTTCACATCCCCTCTTTTACTGTTTTCCGTTTTTTTTTTGGGGGGGGGGGGGAGGGGGAGGGGGACATGCTGGCAAACCTTAACTTTTTAGACCAAAGTATTACATTATATCACATGGGTACTAGGCGACTTTCATCTTAAGTCCTTTCTAACTTGTGAACCATGAATATGTGGATACATACTGGGAAAAGTATGAATAGATCTATTGGGCCCGGCAAGCCCCACTCGGGTCGACTGGAGGTCGAACGGGTGCATATATGTCCTATCTAACTTACGACACCGAGTGATGACCGGTGGCGGGTATTTAAGGCAACTTACTAACGTTAAGCAATGGTTCATAATGCTTTAGTATCATGTAACGATGTCTAGCTAGCATAAGGTATAGATGTAAGGATTGTCAGGTATGGTTTTCAAACGTTTACTTACTTATGCAAACACAAAACTCTGTGAACTCACTAGCACTTCATGTGTTGACTAACATAGCATGTTTTCTCAGGTCGCTAAGGTAAAAACACAGATTAGGCGCGTTGGGTTTGCACTGTGTCTCATCCGGTTTATGCATCATGTTAAACACTATTTCAAACTGATGAACTATTTCATTTACATTCGGTTTATGGATTGTAACTTTAAAACTGTTTCTGCTGTATCATGCTTGGTTAAGCCTTAAACTGTGTGGTTGTTATTACGTTGTTTTCATATCATATAGTTGTCGTTTATTGGGACCGTTGACTTGGACCCTGGTACGTCACGTGTTAATGTGAAAAAAAACATAGAAAGAATAACTAATTCAATCTAGGACCTGCGCGTAGCAACAAACCTTTCAAACAGGAAAAAATAGACGCGTTGTGACGGGCCTGTCAAGTGAGAAAAAATAGACGAAAAGCATTTAACCCCACACGCATGTTGCAGCATGTTAACTTACAGGATTTATAACGAAACATAAAACGAAAAACTTGCGAAGATGAAAAGTGTGAGGGACCAAAGCTGAAAGTAAAAAAGTGTACGTTGGGGGTTAAATCGTAAAAGATGAACAGCTTTTGATTAAAAGTAAGAAAATCAAAGGGGATAAATTGCAAAATGAAAAGTTTTGAATTAGAAGTGAAAAATCAACTTAAAAAAAAACAAACCATGGGGAACAACACTATATAACATAAAATAGTTGTAAATTAATAGTATGTATACGTGTGATGCTAATTTAGTGATGTGACAGGTGCTGGTATTGTACATAACAAGTATTAGACCGTATAATATCGATACTAAAATTTAGTTAAAACCAAAACAAAATATTGTATTGTATATGTTCGGTCAATACTAATATAAAAAAATTGTTAAGTCCTGAACCACTACCGTATGAGATGATAGCAATGGTGATAGCGAAATTAAGTTAAACTTTGTGGGTACCATATCGCGTATAAATTTGCGCACGTATTGCTACTATTTGTTTATAGAAAGATATTCAGGGTATAGCAAGTATAGTTGATACACAACAAAAGAAAATCGTAGTTGATTACTATATGGTTATAAAAATTTGAATTGTTGTAAATGGTAACTAAAGTATTAACGTATTCAGAAAACTTATTGAATTGTTGATTTCAACAATTGTTGTCAACTAAAACTTAGGCTTTTATATAAAAACTAGATTATATACAGAAAACTTTTGAAATAAATAAAATTTAATATAAAATGATGAAATATGTGTTATGATAGTAACATAGAAATTTAAAGTACTATAATATGAGAAAAAAAAAAAAACAATTTTAATCATGTAGTGAAGAATAAAATATATATTAAAAAGAAGATGTATGTTTGGATAAGAAGCAGAGCTAGAAACAACTATTGTAGGGCGTGATTAAGGCGGTGGTCTTGAAGGTGTGACTTTTTTAAGGAGTGGTTGCTGTTGATGAAAATAAAATTCCTGGTTTGAACATGATTAGTGACTTGCCTAGACATGATTAATAAATTATCTGAACACATTGTGTTTTTTTTCCTGTATGAACAAAAACCCACAATTTTTTTTTTTTTTTGTATAGCACTATGGTACTCGTTGGAAAGATAATAAAACGTTTGTTAATTTGGTGTAATTTTTTTAAGAAAAAATATCATATATATAAAAGTTATTAACGTTTTAAAATTGTGGAGGAAACATGAGAGAGAAAAAGACTTTTGGATAGAAATAAGGAGAAGGATGTCACGTGACACATCCAAAGGGGGAGAATGACCTTTTTGAGTTTCATGTACGATTTAGTGATTTGGTTTATTAATATATATAGGCATTTTACTTGGCTTAGACCTGGTGTACTGGGCTTCATGTATAACGCCCTCATCTGATGTGGACCAAAATGGCGCCCCCCACACCATTACGGGGGGGCTCCATTTTCAAAAAACTGATTCTCGCGTTATACAAACAACGCCCGAGACAAACTCCCCCCTCCAATCAGAAATTGACACCTCATACTATCTCTCTTTATTATTATTATTTTATTATTTTTTTAATTTAAAAGATATAATAAAATATTAATAGGGGCTTTATAAATAAAGCCCCACCACTACACCCATTTTTCACTTTATCTCTCCATGCTGACTCAGCTGCCACGTGGACCAATCAAAAAGGGGGGCTTTATATACAAAGCCCCCACTACGCATGGTCTTATAGTGATGAATTAAAATTGTATATGTATTTTTTTGCTATTACCTAAATATTGCTATTAATGATCTAAGTTATTACAAAGACAAATAAATGAGTATAAATGGACTATGATTCAATTGTAATGTTTCCACCAATAATCGCAAGTAGCTATAAGTGTGTTTTTCTTTCTAGATGACCGCCCCTTTCTCTTTAGGAAGAAAAGATATTTATAGTAAGAATGACTCGTGTTCAATTGCTCGTCTTGAATGACAACTCATTTTTGCGGGCTCACGTCTGATGACCATTAGGGAATTCAGGAATTTCATGCGATGAACTTCTCTTATTGGTTGGCTATCTCTGTCAGTTTTTCTTACTGCCTTAGGCTGATTGGTAGGAGATCATAGAGCAGACAATTCTCTCCTTTGATTAGATAGACGTCTCTTTGTTGTCTCCTTACAGCTGGCAGATCTAGGTGGCGCACATGGCCTACAGAAACTTTCTGTGATTTTTCTTAGGACTATATGTATATGTATATGTATATGTGTGAGCCTCGCGTGGGTACGTATATATCTCTTCATATATAAGAAAGTTTAGATGAAACTAGACTTTTTGAAAGTATGAAAGCATTATTTTCAAAAATCTGACTACCTAAAAGTGAGAAGCACGTGATACAAACCTTGACTTACAGGGTCAAACAATGTTGCATCCTTAGTTCAAAGTTGGTTTGAATTATGTTGAAACTCAAAATCAATATTTCTAGATTTTAGATATATGTTTTTATCAAATTCTAGTTGGATTAGTTGAGACACTTTTTGGTATTAATAATCTTGTTCCTATCTAACACGTAATACGTTGGGTTCGTAAATTAATGCTTCTAAATTGTCACACGTTAAAATTCTCCAACACCTATCCCAAACTAATCCGACATGAGATATCTAATACTCAGGGCCGGTCCTGAAAATTCAAGTGTTCGGGCCGAGCTGTAAAAATTGTGCCCCTTAGCTTTAGCTTTAGACCTTAACGAAATAAATAATGTAAACTATTTTTAAGCTACGATTAAAGTAATATCAAATTTTATTTCCCGCTTAGGTTGTAGTCTAACGGTAGAGGGAACAAACCCTCTTGGGGGAGGTTGAGAGTTCGAATCCCACAAAGGGTGAAAATATAAATGGGTGAAAGTTTGGCAATTAAAAAAAATTGTTTCATAACAAAAATAAAAGTAAAAGGAAGTCAAAATCAACCGGCAAAAAGCAAAAACAACTAAGTGTGAGCCCTCTTAATTTCATCTTCTTCATCCTCTCTAGTCCTACACTCATTAATAAGCCTGCAATTTTTTTTTTTCTCAAACCATTTCATTTTCTTCTTTAATTTTTAACCTCTCTCAACATTTCTTTACTTTCTTTTACTTTCTGTTTTATATAAAATACTTGCTTAACAATTTTGGAGCTCAAACATAGAAAAATCAATCGAATTAAGGATATCACTGTTAAGAAAACTTGAATTACCGGAGGGTCAATTTGCCCCCGATAAATTGGGCCCGGGTCGGGAGTCCTCCCCGCACCCCTTAAGGGCCGGCCATGCTAATACTCCAGTACAATTATATCAATTTTAGACTGTCTGTTATGGCCTGCGAGCAGCCTGACGCAAGCCACAACTTTATCCACGTGGGCGGCGCTAACGATAACTACCTGACGCGAAGGACTGTGCGAGCGATGGGACGTGAGCCAGCTCGCGTCCGTTAGCGGGCTGGCCACACGTTTAAAATTCAAAATAATTAATTTTTTCACCAACTTTATGTATTATCCCCCCTATATTTTACCTATTTATTCACCATTCTTCTTCTTCTTCTTCAACCAAAATTCACACAATTCTCTTCACAACTCAACCTACAATCTTCAAACCTTCATCACCATGGTGCAGTGGACAGAAGAAGAACTAGCACTCGTGATCGCGTACCAACAAGTGCACGGTCAAGGTGCTTCGACAAGCTGGGGATCACCGAACGCTCGCGGGCCGCAGTGGCATCGGGTGCTAGCCAAGTTTGGTACCCTTGTCGGGGGGTACCAACCGTACCAATGACTCCATCTCCCACAAATTCGGTGACTTGAAATCGAAGTGTAAAAACTTCGAACTCGCGTACAGGAAGGTGAGGAGAGATCTCCCCGGTGAGAAAGAAGACGTGCTCCTTGCCTTTACCCACGTGTAGTACCGTCGCAAGGTTGGCCACCCCTTTCACCACGTTTTGGCGTGGCAAATGTTGCGCTCGGGAGATCACCGACTTTGAGGGTTGTACCATTGATAGCTGTTCACGGCGATTTCGTCGATGAGATCATATGCTTCCTGCGGCCTTTTGTTCCCAAAGATTGCTCCTGCGGTTGCGTCAAGAGTCTGCCTGGCTTGATTTTGTCAACCTATTACAGAAAGAGGAAACTTGTAACCAAATTTCAAGCCCATGGTGGGGAGATTTTCTCATCATTTCCTTGAATCTCTCCCAAGCCTCGTAGAGTGACTCTCCGTCTTCTTGGCAAAAGGTGGTGATGTCATTTCTTAGCTTTGCGATTTTGGCTGGGGGAAAGTATTTTGAGAGAATTTTTTTGGCAAGGTCAGCCCAAGTGGTAATGGAGCCTGCTGGTTGCGAGTTCAGCCATGCTTTGGCACGATCCTGTAGTGAGAAAGGAAACATGCTAAGTCAGATAGAGTCACGAGTGACGTTTTGCAACTTGAAAGTATCACAAATTTCGAGGAAATTTGCGATATGAGCATGGGGATCTTCATCAGGTAAGCCATGAAAGGTGCAGTTTTGTTGTATCATGTGGATGACATGGGACTTACTTTCGAAGTGGTCGGCATCAACGGTGGGTCTAGCGATGCTAGTGCCCAAAGCGTTGATGGAAGGTCTAGCAAAATCAGAGATTGTTCTATCAACTTGTGCCATTAAATTTTTTTTTTCTTCTAGCTCAAAAATATCTTTCAGGTTCTTCAAGTGGAGGTATGAGTATCGACGAGGGACGCAAGTTCATACACTACCCAAGAACCTTTAAGATGAGATTTTTAACAAAAAATTGATAAAAAGAAAAATGTAATTTGTAAGAAAACTTTTCTCTAAACAGTTGTGTCCCCGAAAACGGCGTCAAAAACTTGATAGCCTGGGGTTTTAAAGACTTAAACTTCTTTTTTTTTTGTAAAATGGCAAGTTCCCGGCGTGAATGCCAAAAACTTCGTGAAAATGGGAATTAAGTCGAAAACAATGGTGTGACACTTTCAAGTTTTAAACATATAGTCGAAAACAGTGATGTGACACTTTCAAGTTCCAAACCCCACACAACAGGCAAGTGTGCCTATCGTGAGTAGTATAGAAATGAACAAGTACCGAGTA
This sequence comes from Ambrosia artemisiifolia, assembly GCA_032199755.1. Taxonomy (NCBI): domain Eukaryota; kingdom Viridiplantae; phylum Streptophyta; class Magnoliopsida; order Asterales; family Asteraceae; genus Ambrosia; species Ambrosia artemisiifolia. The sequence goes on from CM063519.1 coordinate 26,545,818, forward strand.
TCGAATCCAAGGACACGATTTTTACTACTCAGCTTCCTAAAAATTACTAAAATAGTTTTTAAAGTGCGAGAAGAAAAGTAGAAGAGAGATGTAAACTGTAAGAGAAATCAATAGCTAAACAAAGGTGTTGCTTCGGGATCTGATGTTGCCTTGTATGAAGCAATAGTAGACTCTTGTTTAAGTGGTGTGTTTGAGATGCCCATTACCACATTACTACAAAAACGATTTGTGTTCTTAATGTTATTACGAGGGTCTTCATTTCTCGTTAAGATCACCTCTCAACAGTGAGAGATAGATTGACCAAGATTATGTGCACCCAACCCTAGAGAATCCACCACCTAAAGTTGCGATATTGACATTTAACAACTAGTTTCTTTTATGAATAACTTGCAGGTGGCCGAGTATGGCTGAATAAGCTACCACTTGACATCATAGGGGAGTCGTGGCTGTCCCGCTCATGCTCATCCCTACTAGAATTAATTAATTTTTCAAAAAGTGATTGGCCTGTCACACCACGCCAATGGCGGAAACACGTGGCGCAACGCTCGAAAGCATATCAAGGTCAAGATTTACATAAACTATATTTAATTAGGAAAGATCATTTTATTAAGATGTCGAAAATAAGTATCTTGTTACAATATTTCATAAAACATCAAACAAGAAGTTCATAAATGGGGTTTTCCGTTTAGGTTCCAACCCGATGGTAACAATAGATGAAACCCCGACAAGTATCCGACATCCCGAATTCCACCGCACTAGCCCCATATCTATTCAGCACTTAGTTACCTGAAAAATATGTTTGAAAAAAGACGTCAATATATAAAATATTGGTGAGTTCACAGGTTTTAGTTTCGTAATAACAACATTTTTACACCCTAGGCAAATCCATCACAATTTGTGGCCTTTGTAAGGAGTAGCTAGCTCCTACAAAATACGATGATGAGCAATCCCTTGAGTCCCATAACCAAACCAAGACTAATAAATATGCCCCGCGATCACCAGTTGTTTCTCGGCAAATAACAACTTAGTTCAGAATACGTGCACCCCAGGCATACGCCGATGCATAATCGACGTTATCGATTAGGGGTGGGCCTTGTCAGGCACCAATAGTACTATCCAAATATTCCTTCGGTTTCATTTCCCTGAATTAATGGTTACAGTAGCGAGGACTCAACCCCGAGTGGCGAACATACAACAAAACTCAAGTACTCATCATGCCACTCATCACATTTTAACCTTTGAAAACATTTCAACATGTGACAACATTTGACAACATATCTTTCCCCCGATTAAAACAGTAAAATGGGGCCGTGAAACTCACCTGAAGTATAGCGTGCAATCAAATAGCAGAGAATAGCAAGTCCATGGTCAAGCACCTACAAACGTCCTAGTGCGTGTAAGTCACTAAGTCTATAGCGTGTGTTTTTCCGGCAAGTTGTACACCCAACTCCCAACACCACCATTTACATATAATTCCCCGTTTAATTAAACATATGTCCTAGGTCCGTTGGTGATGGATTACCCTCGTTACAAGTTACATTTATACTTTCATGAATATTAATTAACTTGTATAATATTATTCTCGACTCGACTCACTTGACGTATAATTATTTTCCCATTAAATAATTATACTAAGATCTCGTCGATCGATATAATATTTTCAACACTCGACTCGACTCACTTTACCGTATATTTATTTTCCCATTAAATAAATATACTAGGATCTTGTCGATTCGACATAACGTCTTCCACACTCGACTCGACTCACTTTACCGCGTATTTACTTTCCCATTACGTAAATACACTAGGATCTCGTCGATTCGATATATATATATATATATATATTTTCTTAACTCGACTCGACTCACTTTACCGTATATTTACTTTCCCATTAAATAAATATACTAGGATCTCGTCGATTCGATAATATATATTTTATTGTCAAGTTCATACGCTTGTTTTAAACGTTTAATCGTTAGATTATTTACGTTATTTTTCTCCCACGAATAAATTCCCAACACTTAGGAAAGTGTTATGTATTTTTCACCCGAATTATATATTTTAAGTCCTTTAAAATATATGTTCTCACTTTCTCATTTGACGTAATAATACAAATACGGATTTGTCCGTTTTTACGTCTTAGTCCGTTAATACGTCCAATTCCGATTACTTAACATACATATATATTGTTAATTTTTCAAAGTTTCAACATTATGTATTCTTGAAATTAATCACCTTTTAATTTCTACATATATTACTTGGAAGTTTATAAACATATTGTATTTTTATTACCAAGACTTGGTTACTTAGATATATAAAATGCTCCAACATTTTTATATCCCCATTTATATAAAGGTGTTCATTTTTATATAAGTTTCCACCAAGCTTTTATTTAATCTAACATTTTTATAAAAACTTTTGTTTTTATATATTTCCACATGTTAGAAAATCTATATTCTTATAAAACTCCATTTTATAAAAATACACTTTTATACAAGATACATATGTATATTCTCTAGTATTTACCAAATCCACCTTGGAAAGTTACCATTTTACACTTTTGACACTAAACCTTCCATAGTTATATTTTTAGATACAAGTTTCTAAAAATGTCATTTCAAGTCCCTCAACTTTTAAAGTTACTAAAATAGTCCTTTAACTTATAAAAGTTACATTTTTCCATTCAATCTTTCAAGATTAACAATTTTCTACTAAACTAGTGGACTTTAATTGATTAACTTTGTCATGTTAGTTTATTTTTATGTTCCAACACTTTTAATAGTCTTTAATCATCTAATTAAGGCTACTAATAGGTGTAATTAGTGTATTTTGTCCAACATGTCCAATTTACATTTTTTTCAAGTGTGTAGACTTTGAAAATGTAAAATTTGTGTAACTTGTTTTCTAACAACATCAACACTATACATAGTCTTAGATGCTTATGTTATGATGATCAAAACTATATTTAAGTTCATTCAAGTTCCAATAACAAGTTATCTTTAGATCACCATTTTTCTTAAGTCTTTGGGAACTTTAATAAACTACAAGATCAATACATAACCATCACCAACATTTCGGCCCATACACACCATTATAACACCATTTTAGTCTTTAAAATCATATGTTTTATCATGTAAAGCTTTATCAAGTTAACCCCTTGTACAACTTGCTTCTAGATAATAAACATAAACTTTTAAAGACAAGAACAAGATCAAGAATACTTACAACTAGCACAAGGCTAGGGAAGCTAAGAATACTTGATTTTGATGGGGTTTAGTGTGTTCTTCCTATGTGGTTAAGCTCCAAGCTTAAAACACACAAATGGGGTTTGGAAATAGGATGTTTATGAAGGAATTTGGAGTGTTAAAACTTGAAGGTGAGTGTGTGGGTGTGCTTGTTTGTTCACGGCAAAGAGAGGAAGAAGAAGAAGAAGTTTTTGATCAACTGTGGTGTATTGTGATATTTTATAACCTTATCATATCTTTGTAGATTCACATGATCTTCTCATAATCTCCCAAGATTCAAGATATCTAGCACTAGATTTTGTGATCTCATATAATATGTAGAAGTGTACTAGGATGAATCTTGGATGGATTATAGTAGGGTGTTTTGGCTGAGAATTAACAAGGAAAAAGGAGGATATGTGTGATCTTCCCAAGTACTCAAAATCTCATATAATATTTCATCAAAATCCATCCCATAATCCTTCATGATCTTTCTTAGATATTGTGGAGTGTTTGTAAAAAAATTAATATTTGAGTATTGTTAAGGGGTTGGGGCCAGTTGGGTTGGGTGTTTTTGTGGGGTCCACAACATAAAATATTTACTAGGTAGCTTGGTTATTATTTAAACATAACGTTCGGGTATTAATCGGATTTTAATTACGCGTTATTCGGACATTAAAGTAGCCTCAAGTAACCCTTAAACATAGCCTAGTTTAAGTGTTGGTTGATTAGTTAGGCTTTCGTTGGGTGAAATTATAAGTTATACGCGTGTCGGGTGCGATACGCGCACTTTATTCGTTACCAGGAGATTTGTATTTAGAGTTTTCATTTATGGTTTTGGAGTTCCAAAACACATTATATTTCATGAAAATACCCTTTATTTTATATCCTGGGTGTCCGGGATCCTTTTCGTTTATTTAATTTTTACCGGGTAATCACCAACGTCCATTCCGGACAAGTTTATTCGCACATGATTCCATCATGCTTCAACATTAAACGTGTGCATTCCTATGCATCTTATGGGGAATTTGCTATTCTCTAAGGCATCAGTTAAATTAATCCAATTAATTTAAATATGCACTTAAACCGTTAATTACGTATACTAATTACGTACGGAAACACATCGATTTTCGCCGGATGTTACACTATTACTAATTGTGCGGGAATATAGTAATGGAAGAAAATAAAGACCGTTTTCTCCCAACACGGGTTCACCAATTATTGGGTTGCGCCAAAGCTATCACATAGACCATGAAGCTATGTCGCATAATGTCACACCCTCAAAATCGACTTGCGGAGTTTTACCGCGAGGCGCATGACAAACCAGGATCCAAGTCAACGATCACAATAAACAAGTCTAAATGAACATATGCAATTTCAAAAACATAGTTTAAAATTCCCAAATAACAGCGGAAGCTTATTCTCAAAACATAATCAAAAGTAATCCAAAATATTCAATGTTCGAAAACCATGCAACCCTAACTAGACGCCGTGCAGACGCGTGCGCCCTAGTCTCGTAGTGCTACCTTAGCGACCTGAGAAAACATGTAAGAGTTACGTCAGCACAAAAATGCTGGTGAGTTCACAGGTTTGCATAATAAAGTACTAAGTTCAACCTGTCCATACTATATAAAATTGTAAACCAAAGTACGCTAGCTAGGCGTATGTTTTGTTACTACTACGATTGGAAAACCATTACTAACTCGCAAACCAGATGTTGTGCCCGAATAGTAAACCTGTTCCTGTTTGAGACAATATGCACCCGCCCGGCCCTCCAAGCCGACGAGTGGGGTTGGTCACTCCCAATAGATCTATTCACATTTCCCCGTTGTGCTAACCCGCACATTCATGGTTTCCCCCGGGACTTCCAAAGATCGTATAGTAAACCATAGAAACCCATAGTATGACAGTTGTTACCAAAACATAAGTTTAACACATGTTTTCTCCCCCAAAAAGTGAAACCAGTTAAAAGTGGGGCCGTGAACTCACCTTAGGTTGCGTTACTTCGTAATATGAATAAGATCAGCAAGCTATGCTAGCCCCGTAAAGCGGCGACCTAACATGTGACAGTTACAAGTACTTAGACTAATAACCCGTAGGTTAGTTTGTCCCTAGTTGTCCAGACCATAACCAAGTTCGTTTGAAAACACTGTGACTGTTAAACTAACCAAATGTACAAGACTCGACATCCCATTGGTGACCCGTGACTCCCCGTGTTATACTTGCACCCTCAAACATACAATCATGCAAACACACTTAACATACGTTAAAGTCCAACAAGTTCTAGCACATAGTTCAATTATCACATAAATAAGTCCGAGCACATGATACTAAGTTATTAGGTATGATACGGGGTTCCTAGCATGTTCCTAGGTGTCAAATCGGGTCTCGGAATGCTAAAATACACTTACAGCAGCAGTACAGGCGATTAGGAAAAGTCAACTAGCAATTACGTAGGTCAACAGGCAATTGTGAGGGCTAATCGCCTATATTATAGGCGATTAGGGTCATGTGGTATGCAAATCAGGAGTTATTAGGCGATTAGGGTCATAAGACATGCAATTCAGGACTTAACTAGCAATTAGGATCACAATTGCATGCAACGAAGGCAATTAGCTCCCAATCACCTATGCTATAGGCGATTAGGCTGCCTTAGCAGGCGATTAGCCTCCTAATCGCCTATAGCATAGGCGATTAGGGTTCATAATCGCCTTCAGCACATCTGTTCCGGTTTTTCGCGCGTTTAACACTCCAAATCAACTCCAGAACGTGTGGAAACATCAAATATCAATCAAACAACCATATCAAACATGTTTCAATCAAAATCCTTCGTTTAACCTCGTTCTACCAGCCCTGAATGCAACCATGTTTCCCAAAAATAATACACGTAGCATGAAACATCACATTAACATGCATAACCGTAACCCTAATGAACAATTACTCAGATTTCATCAACATGCTATCATCATCAATCTGTAACTACCTTAATATTATGTTAACAATCCTTTTTGAATCACAATAATCCTATCTTTTAATTATAATTACACATACAACATGCATAATAGCTAGAATCCAATTAACAACGATTATTAACGAATTTCAGAAGACACAAACGTTTATAAACAGGTCTGGTCCATTAGGGATTCAATAAAAACGTTAATAAAGGTTGCATGAATGAAAACCACACCTTAGGTTTATGATAGATTGATGTAATAGGCTTAAAAACGTGTAGTTTGATCCAAAATCGTGTTCCAGAGGTTGTGTGTGTGTTGGGACGAGTTGTGGGACGGCTAGGGTTGTTATAATGAAGTTTTGGAGGTTAAGTGTTGTATTTATAGTCGTTTTTAGTCGCCAGGTACGTTGCAGGCGATTATGCAGCTTTTACAGGCGATTAGGGCTGCTAATCGCCTTCACTATAGGCGATTAGCCCCCATAATCGCCTAAAGGCAAGCCTAATCGCCTAAAGAAGGTTGTTACTCGCCCTCATATAGGCTATTAGGGTCCCCTAATCGCCTATAGGGTCTGGTGCAGCGTATTTTGCGCGTTAAACTCCGTTTTAACATATGTTAACACATTTTCACATACCGACAAGTCACATAATAATTGTAAACACATAATACTTGCAAACAAACACATTCACACTCGTTCACCAATTCCCGGGACTCGAGACTTGTATGTTCCCTATGCTTTGACGATTCTACGAATCATCACCCTTTGTACACTTGGTTAAGGACTGACATCTAATGATCCTCTAGACCGACATCTAACGATCCTCTAGACTAAAATAGCAGTTCCCGAACCATAACACGACTCAACTAACCCAGTTAAGCACAATATACGCGTGACTCGCTAAGGTAGACTTTGATCTAGACAATGTTGTCAATCTGAATTTGTCGGGTGTCACATCATCCCCACGTTAAAAGAATTTTCGTCCCGAAAATTGCACAAGTACCGAAAGGAATAACAAAAGAAACAGACAAAAGATAGAAACCAAAAGAGAGATTTACCCGAGTTGTCACATCATCCCCACGTTAAAAAGGAATCTCGCCCCGAGATTCATTCAGCTGCAGTGGTAACATATCTCGATTCGAACGCTTCCTTAGGAAAAAGATGAGGATACTTAGACTTCATCTGATCCTCCCGTTCCCAAGTGTACTCTGGTCCCCGGTTCGAGTTCCAACGAACCTTAACAATGCGAATTTTGTATGACGTAGGCTACGAATCTTGTAATCAAGAATCTCGACAGGTTCCTCCACAATCCGAAGACGATCATCAACCTTGATCTCTTCCAGTGGAACAATAAGAGACTCGTCAGCCAGACACTTCTTTAAGTTAGATACATGGAAGACGTTATGTACGTTGCCGAGCTCCGTCGGTAAATCAAGTCGATATGCCACCGGTCCAATCCGTTCCAGGATCGTAAATGGTCCGACATACCGAGGGTTAAGTTTGCCACGCTTCCCAAAGCGTATGACGCCCTTACACGGTGAAACTTTCAGAAGTACTTTGTCATCAACTTGGAATTCCAATGGCTTGCGACGCTGATCGGCATAACTCTTTTGCCGATCACGTGCCGTTGCCAACCGGTTACGAATCTGTACGATCTTTTCCGAAGTTTCGTACACTAGCTCAGGCCCAGTGAGTTGACTCTCACCCACCTCAGCCCAACAAAGAGGAGACCGGCATTTCCGCCCGTACAGTGCCTCGAACGGAGCTGCCTTGATGCTCGTGTGGTAACTGTTGTTGTAAGAGAATTCTACTAACGGTAGGTGAGCTTCCCAACTTTTGCCAAAATCGATCACACATGCCCGAAGCATGTCTTCTAAGGTTTGAATCGTGCGTTCACTCTGACCGTCAGTCTGTGGGTGATAAGATGTACTCATGTCTAGCTGGGTACCCAAAGCCTTGTGCAAAGACTTCCAGAAGTGAGAAGTAAAGTGGGAGTCACGATCCGAAATAATAGAAACCGGCACGCCATGCTTAGAAACAACTTCCTTCAGATAAAGACGAGCCAACCGATCCATGGTGTCGGTCTCCTTAATAGCGAGAAAATGGGCTGATTTCGTCAACCGATCAACAATCACCCATATCTTATCATTCCCGCTCGGTGACTTAGGTAGTTGCGTGACAAAATCCATCGTAATCCGTTCCCATTTCCACTCTGGAATTTCAGGTTGTTGCAAGAGACCCGACGGTTTCTGGTATTCCACCTTGACCTTAGCACAGGTCAAGCATTTGCTCACGTATGAGGCTATATCCGACCTCATGTTTGGCCACCAGTAGAGCACCTTTAGATCTTGGTACATCTTATCCGAACCAGGATGAGTGGAATACCGGGACTTGTGAGCCTCATCTACGACAAGCTCCCGAAGTCCCCCGAATAAAGGAACCCATATGCGTTCTGCGAAGTAGTGCAGGCCATCAGGCCTTCGCTCGAGGTGCTTGTCGGCACCGTGCATAGTCTCAGCTTTAAGGTTTTCCTCCTTCGAAGCCTCTAACTGGGCAGAACGGAGTTGGTCAGGTAGAGAGGAATGAATGGTGAGCTGCAATGCCCGAACGCGACGAGGATTAATTGATTCCTTCCTGCTCAAGGCGCCTGCTACCACATTCGCCTTGCCAGGATGGTACTTAATGGCGCAATCATAGTCGTTCAGGAGTTCAACCCAACGACGCTGTCGTATGTTCAGATGTTGTTGGTCGAAAATATGTTGGACACTCTTGTGATCGGTGTAGATGGTGCATTTGGTACCGTACAAGTAATGTCTCCAAATTTTCAACGCGAATACCACTGCACCCAACTCTAAGTCATGGGTGGTGTAGTTCCTCTCGTGCACCTTGAGTTGACGAGAAGCATACGCAATCACTTTCTCGCGTTGCATCAACACGCAACCGAGACCACGAATAGAAGCATCACAGTAAACAACGAAATCGTCAGTGCCTTCAGGCAAGGACAGAATAGGAGCAGAACAAAGTTTAGACTTCAGTTTTTGGAATGCTGACTCCTGTGGTTCACCCCAGTCGAATTTTCTATCCTTCTGAGTAAGAGTAGTGAGGGGTTGAGCGATCTTCGAGAACCCCTTAATGAAACGACGATAATAGCCCGCAAGGCCTAGGAATTGCCGCACCTCAGTTGGCGTCTTTGGTGCTTCCCAGTCCTTGATCGCTTCTATCTTAGCTGGATCAACATGAATTCCTAGTTCATTAACCACATGTCCTAGGAATTGAACTTCGCGTAACCAAAAGTCACACTTTGAGAACTTAGCGTAAAGTTGTTCCCGTCGCAAAAGTTCCAAAACCAAACGCAGGTGTTCCTCGTGTTCGGCCTTGTTCTTGGAGTAAATCAGAATGTCATCAATAAACACGATGACGAACTTGTCAAGATATGGTTTGCAAACGCGGTTCATCAAATCCATGAAAACTGCCGGTGCGTTAGTGAGACCGAAAGGCATGACCAAGAACTCAAAATGGCCATAACGTGTACGAAAGGCAGTCTTTGTAACGTCAGCTTCCCTTACACGCAACTGGTGGTAACCGGACCTCAAATCAATCTTAGAGTAGTAGCTAGAACCCTGGAGTTGGTCGAATAGATCATCAATACGTGGAAGAGGATAACGGTTCTTGATGGTCACCTTGTTCAATTCTCTGTAATCCACACACAATCGAAAACTTCCATCCTTCTTCTTGACAAACAGAATCGGGGCTCCCCAAGGGGAAGAACTTGGTCTGATGAAACCCTTGTCCAAGAGTTCCTGCAACTGACTGGACAATTCCTGCATCTCGAGAGGTGCAAGACGGTAGGGGGCCCGAGCAATAGGAGCAGCGCCCGGTACAAGATCAATACTGAACTCAACCTGACGATGGGGAGGAAGACCAGATAAATCATCGGGAAAAACATCAGGAAACTCGCGTACAACAGGAATATCGTCGATCTTCTTCTCGTCGGTAGAGGAAACAGATAAAAGTGCCAAAACAGCCGAATAACCCTTCCGAAGATACTTAAGGGCTTTCATGCTGGAAATGAGGCTTAGCGGAGCACCGCCCTTGATACCGTACACAGAAAGAAATTCCCCATCAGGGAGAGGAATCCGAATAACCTTGTCGTAACAAACGATCTCAGCGCGATACAAAGACAACCAATCCATACCTACAACAACGTCAAAACTACCCAAGGGTACCGGCATAAGGTCGATGGGGAAAGACAAACCCGACAACTCTAGTTGACATTCCCGAAGGATACAAGTAGCTTCAATCTTTTTACCGTCAGCCAACTCAATTATATACTTAGCCTCTAATGGTACGGGTACTACATCTAGCAGTCGACTAACCTCCAGAGATATAAAACTTTTATCGGCACCGGAATCAAATAAAACACTAACAGAGCGATTATTGAGAAGGAACGTACCGGTAACTGTGTCAGGATCCTGTCTAGCCTCCGCGGCTCCAATGACGAAGGCACGTGCATTTCTGCCACCGCCCCCGTTGTTCCCGTTACCGTTTCTATCCCTCACATCCCCGCCCTGCTTTAGTTTCGGGCACTCCTTCTTGTAATGCCCAGTCTCCCCACAGTTATAGCAACCCTGTTTCCCCGTAGTTCCTTGAGCAGTAGGAGCCGGGGTAGTAGTTGGGGCCTGGGTCGATGGAAGTGTCGCCCGACAGTCTTTAGCAAAATGCCCAAGTCGCTGGCAGCGATGGCAACGGTTACGGTCGCAGTCCCCCTGATGATGACGCCCACATTTGTTGCACTTAGGTAATTTCCCCGCATAACCACCCGGTTTGGAACCAGAAGAAGAAGAACCCCCGCTATCAAACCTCTTACCCTGTTGTGTTGGTGCTGGCACAGATCCCTTCCCCTCATTATCCCATTTACGCTTGTTATTCTCCGGGGCCTTGACAGTCGAACCCTTAGCAGGCAAGATACCCTCATTCACCTTCAAATTTGTCATCCTGTGAGCCGGTCGGACCACATCTGAGTATGTAGGAAGATTTCCCGCAGCTACCAACCCTGCGATCTCTGGTACTAGCCCCGAGATATAGTGTTCAATCCTCCTGTATTCTGGCACATGCAGATCAAGACATAGCACTGCCAACTCATTACGCCTTACCGTATACTTTTCAATCTCTGACCCGGTCATCTTGAGGTTCCACACCTCATGCTCTAGTTTCTGAATTTCTTCTCTTGGACAGTACTCTCGCTTTAGTAGTTGAACAAAATTTTCCCAAGGCATAGCATAAGCCTCCCCTATACCCATGTTCTGGGTGATATTGTTCCACCAGGTCAAAGCAACATCCTGGAATAACGCAGCAGCATACTTAACTCGATCCTCTGGGAGACAGTTACACATCATAAACACTGACTCCACCTTTTCCAGCCACCTGAGCAAGCTCACCGCACCCTCAGTGCCAGAGAATTCCTGGGGCTTACAGTCCCGAAACATCTTGTAGGTACACATAGGTGGGGGTGGGTTAACATGACCACCTGAAATGAAACACATAAGAAACCACGGAAGATGTAAACAAAGTTCACCAATGAGGCAAAAGTTGATAAGTCAACTTACCACCACCATTGTGCTCTAACTGAAAGGCAGCTTGCAGCAAGTTGTTCAGATCTTCTTGTGTTAGGTTTACACCTCCACGACCACCACCACCACGCCCACCAGCGCGGCCACCTCCACGTCCTCCTCGTACTCCAGACATGATTCTGACAAAAAGGACGAGAAAATTTAGTTTCACAGCTAATGATAACCACTAGCGTTCACAAGATCAAAGCTAGATCCAACCCAGGACTATCCATTCAAACTCAGAGCTCACTAGGGCTTTCATGCATTTCGGTTTATGATTTCGTGTGCACCCGAAATGATAAACCGCTCTACATGGTCCTCCAAGTGTTCTCCTAGTTCAAAGTTCAAATCACCGGACATAGACTCTTAGCTATACACCGTAATGCTACGGTAGTTTATGGCAAGTGTTTCTATTGGAGTATGAAAGGGAGATGTCCGAGCCTTGGACAAATCTCAAGAGTACACGATTTACCCCAATATACCACACTGCCTAGAAAGCAAGTAACCCGACATAAGGGAGAACGGATGATGTAACACAGAAGGGTCAGATGATTTAGAGACACCCCGACAAGCCCATACGTAACCCACCATAACGTTTAGTAGTATGTGATCATCTAGTGTGTGCGACTCGGCTATAGACTAGACTCTACATGCAGTCCTAGTTCACTATAACCTGGCTCTGATACCAATCTGTCACACCCTCAAAATCCACTTGCGGAGTTTTACCGCGAGGCGCATGACAAACCAGGATCCAAGTCAACGATCACAATAAACAAGTCTAAATGAACATATGCAATTTCAAAAACATAGTTTAAAATTCCCAAATAACAGCGGAAGCTTATTCTCAAAACATAATCAAAAGTAATCCAAAATATTCAATGTTCGAAAACCATGCAACCCTAACTAGACGCCGTGCAGACGCGTGCGCCCTAGTCCCGTAGTGCTACCTTAGCGACCTGAGAAAACATGTAAGAGTTACGTCAGCACAAAAATGCTGGTGAGTTCACAGGTTTGCATAATAAAGTACCAAGTTCAACCTGTCCATACTATATAAAATTGTAAACCAAAGTACGCTAGCTAGGCGTATGTTTTGTTACTACTACGATTGGAAAACCATTACTAACTCGCAAACCAGATGTTGTGCCCGAATAGTAAACCTGTTCCTGTTTGAGACAATATGCACCCGCCCGGCCCTCCAAGCCGACGAGTGGGGTTGGTCACTCCCAATAGATCTATTCACATTTCCCCGTTGTGCTAACCCGCACATTCATGGTTTCCCCCGGGACTTCCAAAGATCGTATAGTAAACCATAGTAAACTAACCAAATGTACAAGACTCGACATCCCATTGGGTCCCCTAATCGCCTATAGGGTCTGGTGCAGCGTATTTTGCGCGTTAAACTCCGTTTTAACATATGTTAACACATTTTCACATACCGATAAGTCACATAATGATTGTAAACACATAATACTTGCAAACAAACACATTCACACTCGTTCACCAATTCCCGGGACTCGAGACTTGTATGTTCCCTATGCTTTGACGATTCTACGAATCATCACCCTTTGTACACTTGGTTAAGGACTGACATCTAATGATCCTCTAGACCGACATCTAACGATCCTCTAGACTAAAATAGCAGTTCCCGAACCATAACACGACTCAACTAACCCAGTTAAGCACAATATACGCGTGACTCGCTAAGGTAGACTTTGACCTAGACAATGTTGTCAATCTGAATTTGCCGGGTGTCACACATAACCAACTGTTGGCTTATCACTAGGACTAAGTATAAAGACCGTACTGACTCTAGTGAGATTTTGATAGCCGAGGATTAAGCCACAAAGTTTGATTGTTTCCAAACACAAATGGGCCAATTTCTACACATGGGGTTAAGGTTAGGTTACAAGAGCGTGGGTTCTTAAACTCCACGGTTACACTTATAAGTCCCTCCATTTTCTATCAAAACACCCACACGTCCAAATACTAAGTGATTGATTAGTTAATTCATCAAACAAATTAAGAAGTAGTAGAAAAAATTGTTAAGAACACCAAACACCGGTTTAAACAAAAATAAACTATTTATTTCATACCAAGTTCCATCTTCACCCTAGAAACATCAAGAGAAATCTAGCCTAGCATGGTTGATATAACAAGCTCATAAGGTTGGTTTTGTGTACAAAACATGGTGAGTGTTGTATGGAGTTTTCTAGTGGTTTTGGGTGATTTCAGTTTGTTTCTCTCTCAAATGTGATGTTTATGGAGTGATCCCAAGCTCCGAAGGACACCTACAAGTCCCAGCGATGGCTAATACTTCGTGTAGAAGATGGAGGTTTTGATGGGTTAAAGGATGCCAAAGTGAGGAGTGGAGCTCTCTATTTATAGACCTCCCAGCAGCAGCTGCTGCACGCTCGTGCTCCTAGGGGTGGCACGCCCATGCTCGGCATCTGGTACTGTTGCAGAGTCCTTTCCCGTATAATCTATCTGTCTGGTGGCTGGCACGCTCGTGAAACTCAGTTCGTGTAACTGTCTTGTCAGTTATGGTTTGCTGGAGCCTTGGAGAACACGCACTTGAAGTGCACGGTCATGCACCATGGTGGGCACGCCCGTGCAGGCTGGTACAATTGACTTTTTGTTTCCTGTTGACTTGTTAACCCGGGACAGGTGTACATCTTGAGCATGGCCGCGCTGCATCTGTAACAACTCTCAAAGTCTTTAATTCCTTGCCTTTTAGCCGTTTTTCACACCTTTTCACTTCTCTACCTCAAATCCTGCAATTATCAACAAAGAAAAATAAATCATGATAAAACTAAGATAAAAACATGATTTTGGGCGAAATGGGTAAAAATTTGCTTATAAAACGTGTGCAATTCTCAGCACATCACTAAATTAATTAGAAGTTAAATATTCTAGTCACAAAAGATAAACAAGACAATAATCAATAAAAAATAAAACAAATAATTTAAAATAAAATATTATTGAAAACGTTCCCAAATCCAAGAAGAAGACGATACTAGTTGTTACAACCACTGAAGATGACCACATTCTTTGTGGGGAGTGTAAACTTAATGCTTGCTCGTAAACCCATGAGAAAGCATATAGATTGCTACTCGTCCCTTGAATATAACTAGGGCTGTTTGGTAGTCTCTGAATGGTCATTAATAGGCTACATCTGAATAGTTCATAGTCCCCTAATGGTTGAGATGTAATCTTAAGTATGAATGGTAAACAAGCACATCTTAATGGTTGCCTATTAACTATTCAGACTTAAGGTTACCTCTTAACCATTCAGATGTTATTGCCCATTAAGAGATAGCCTTTGAATAGTCAATAAGAGGCTACCAAACAGCCCCAAATAAACTTGACCCTCGAATTATTAAAAAATGAATGATTTAAATGGTATTTCATCATGATAATGCCTTAAATGCATGTGAAAATGGGGATGATTATGCATGAAAATTATATATAAATGATGGCACATCAACGGTTCAATCGATAAAAAAAACTCGGTTCAATAGATGGTTTATGCTTCAGTTGAAACAACCATTGATTCAAAACACCTAAAATCGAAAATGGTGCTTCAACAAAAACATAAATCGTGAATAAAAAGTTAGAAAATGGAATTTTGTGGTTGCAACATTTTATCAATCAATGTTGCTCTCACCCCTAAGTATCCACTTGGTTTACTCAAGTTAGCGAAGACCTTAGGTAGTCGCACCTTGACATGGAACAAAGGACTATTAGTAAATTTCGGTAGAAGTTCTCATGGCAATGACACGTATACAATAGAGAGCAAGCCTATTGTCACTAGAAGTGTCAATATGACACATTTAAGATATATTTTGAAAAAGTAAAGTTGAACCGCTTACTAAACCATAAATAATGGTTCGAACCCTTTTTTTCTTAGGTTAGTATACTTGAATGAGCTACGCTTAACGTCGTGGAGTTTTTTTATCAGTTCTTTACCAGGTTTGAGACAAAGGAACATAAACGACTTTGTTTATGGTCGTACCTAATCCCAACTAGTGGTTTTCTTTGTAAGCATTTTATAATCCTTTTGTTTTTTTTTTAAATTTACCTTTAGAGTAAAATCTCTGGGGACGTAATGGTTCATTATGAAGCCATGAAGGGAGTCAGTATAGGTGATGTGGCACGGGATGCGGGATAAATAGGAAGCAATAACGATAATACCATCTTGAATTAGAGAAAACATAAAGAAGGAATTACTCCGCCAATATAAAGAGGAACAGAGCTATAGGAACCAAAATGCTGGAACACCACTATGTGGCTTCGGGACTGGACGATAGAGTTGGGATTTCCCAATCTAAACCCTTAGGGTGCGTTTGGTTCGTGGAATGGTTTGAATTTGGAATTGGAATTTAGGTAGGAATTGGAATTAGAAAGAATTGGATTTGGAATTTAAACATTCCAAAAGGATTTGGAAAGGGTCGTTCTAATTAATCCCCCCAGCTTCTAAATCAACCCCTTAATCTAAGCGCCTCGCTTAGGCCTAAGCGAGGCGCCTGGGTTAATCTTTTTTAGGAATCTCAGTCTTTATGTCTAATCAGGTAGCCAGACGCCTCGCTTTGGCCAACGCGAGGCGCCTGGCTGCCTGATTAGACATAAAGACTGAGATTCCCCTGAAAATGATTAACCCAGGCGAATTGTGAAGTCCGTTGATCAAATGGTTGATAAGCAATACAGAGACATTAAAAAAGGTTTTGAAGAAAGCCTAAGAAAAACAATGAACCACCACAAGAAGCAGCCATTGCCTGATAAGTTACTTCGGAAGGTTAGCAAACATGCTCTTCAGCTGATATACGAAGAGATCGACCGTCTTCAAACGTCCATGCGTCGTTACCATAACACTTGTGGATGCCGGCTTTATAATAGTTGTGCTTTGCCATGTGCCTGTCGTCTCGAGCAGTTACAACTTAATGGTAATTAGTACTAGTGTCCATATGATTTTACTACATAATTTATTACATGATTTAACTTTATAGCATATGTTATTTTTTCAGGTCAGGAAATCCATTTGTTCTCGATAGACGTGTTCTGGAGGAAGCTTGACTTCAAACCTGCGAAGACTGGTTGCGAAGATATAAATGTAGATAAGGTGTGGGCAGAATTAAAGGAAACGATTGATACAAAACCAGTTTTTACCCAATTAAACTACCTGGACAAATTTGCACAAATCGTCACAGGCAACTACTCCCCTAATAAACCGCCTGTTGTGCAAAAGAAAACCCGTGGTCGTCCAACCAAGAAGCAGCAAGAACACAAGAGAGAACAATCTGCAAGAAAGAGCTTGCATATGCCGGTTGAAGAAAGTGGGTCCAACGAGGAGTTTGAATTTCCCCGGCACAGCTCTTTCGTACCATCACAGGAGGACCTCGTACGACCTTCCCAGTCCCAGCCATGCCCTCCTTACGAGCTTCACCGTCACAGCTCTTACATACCGTCATCGTCCCAGGGGGGCAGCATTTGGGATAAATTCAATTTCCCGTTGCTTCTGCGAACAAAAAAGTCAGAGAACTTAGTAAGCCAATATGGGGATAGAATTCCATCTGTGTTTCACCCATATATATCTAAAATAACGAATGTGAGACCTGATGGTCATTGCGGTTTTCGAGCGGTAGCTGTGGGGTTAGGGATAAGTAAAAATGAACATATGTATGTCCGAGGCCAAATGCTACTCGAGTTGCGCAATAACGAAGCCTTGTGGAGGTCAATCATTGATCCGGAAAACGAAGGACATTATCAGCGTCTCTGCGATAGTATTTGTTTTAGAGGGGTGGGAGAAGCCCCAGAATCGAATTGGATGACGACGCCGGATGCGGGATTTCTCATTGCACAGAGGTTTGGTGTTGTTTTTCATACACTCGACATTAAAGGTTGTGATACAGTTTTCCCTCTATTTTTAGGCCCAAGTGGTGCTCTACCACCTGTTGAAACGGTAGCAGTTTGCTTCGTGAAAGATTATTATTATTATTATTATTATTGTTGTTTTATTATTAATGTTATTATTATTATTACTAATATTATTATTATTATTGGTTTTATTATTATTATTATTACGATTATTATTATTATTATTATTATTATTATTATTGTTGTTGTTGTTGTTGTTATTATTGTTGTTGTTTTTATTATTATTATTATTACGATTATTATTATTATTATTATTATTATTATTACTATTATTATTATTGTTTTTATTATTATTATTACGATTATTATTATTATTATTAATATTATTATTATTATTACTAATATTATTATTATTATTACTATTATTATTATTATTATTAAAAATGTTGTATCGAATGATAAGATGTGAAAAGGAGGGATGAGCCCGATACGGTATTGGTTCGGTATCGGTATCGGTATTTTACCTTAAAATACCGATACCATACCGATCCCCTACCGATACCGAAAATACCAAAACCGAAACCCCTAAATGTGGGTACCGATACCGAACACCCTAGGTTAGGTACGAAATCGGTATCGGTTTCGGTACTCGGGGCTATATGCGAAAGACTGACATCGACCTGGTATGATGGTCTGTCTTCCGCGTATTTAACAAAATTATTTATTATTATTAATATTATTATTATTGGGTCGTTCTAACAAAATTATTTATTATTATTATTAATTAAAAATTATTGTTTACATAGATATGGAGGCAGGTTTTTCAGACGGGGCTTTTGGTGGTGGAGATGACGCTGGGTCGTCTGCACCGGGGCCTGCGCCGAAGAGGAGTCGACGGGCTCCACCACTGGACCCCTTACAGGACCACCCGTACCTGCACTTTGAGGAGGGGTATAACGATGCGCGGCGCAACTGCACGAAGCTGCGTCATATGGCTGTCGACCCTCAGATGTACATCAGTTGGCCTCTTCTGGAGAGGGTCGGCGAAACCGAGAGGGCGAACGACTTTGTGGGGTTTGACACTCCATGGCGTCGTCTCTTTGACATAGACCAGGAGCCTTCTTACCGGGCGTTGACGATAGAGTTTCTGTCGTGTTCGAGGTACTGGATCCGTCCCAGAACTCGAACCCAGCTGAGACTTTTCGCCCCATCCGATTTCGGTTGGCGAGGCACTGGCAGCAGCTGACCTATGAGGTATGTTATTTCAATTATCTGTTATTTTATTATTATGTTACCAAAGTTGTTAATATTTACAATTATTTTTTGCAAGAGTTTGCTGTTGTTTCGGGGTTGTACACAGCCCCGGAGACTGAGACTGCTTTGTACCGGGACGCTCTCAAGAGGGAGGATAGGGCGACCCTGGTCAGATTTTGGAGGTACATCGCCACTTCGCACTTTGGTGCGAATTTTGCGAAGGCGACGTCGATTAGGGACCCCCTGTACTATTACTTTCAGCATGCGATCGCCACCTCTATCGCAGCACGGGGGAAAAGCCAGGAGAAGGTCAACCAGAGTGACCTTTTCTTTTTATACTGTTTGATTATGCGGCAGCCGTGCAACCTAGCCGCGTCCCTGGTCGAGTACTTTAAGTGTTGCCACCTGCGCCACGCTCGCTCACATCTCCATGGCGGGGCGTTTATCACTTATATCGCGCGTCGTCTGGGGATCTCGCCAGATACTGACCCTCAGCTGTTGCCCAAGATCCCATCGGTGGAGCTCGGTGACGCCAATGCCCAGAGCATGGGGATCCTGTTCGCGGTCTCGAAGGGTGTACATCGGTTTTGAGCTATCGAAACCAAGAGAGCTTTTGAGCCGGCCCCCTTCCTACTTTTGCTGATATACCGCCCTACACTGAGTTGCGTCCGGGATATCCTCTCCTGGTGGACATGGCGGGTTACGACGACGATGCTGACGCTGACGACGATGACGGCCCCCCACCTCTTCCGCCGCCACCACAGCAGCAGTACCCCCGTCATATATATGATGACCTCACTCCTATTGCGCGTTACGTGGCAGAGGACATCGATCGCCGCATCGGTGAGCTCCGGGAGATTCAGGAGTGGACGGTCGACTCGATACAGGCGATGGCCTCGCATTGGCAGGTAGCGTTACGCACACCACCAGGGCGTGGACCAGCACCGGGGGCCCCACCACCACCGCCGCAGTAGACTTTTTTTACTTGTATTTTTTTTTTGTATGGACAAACTTATTATTATTATTATGCACTTGATCTTTTGTTTATATATATGTTGTCTATTTTGAATGTTTAATTGTCTAATAAATATTAAACCCATAAATAATAAATGAACTAACACCAAATTATAAATTGCAAGCCAGTAAAACCAATGAGATCAAAAAAGTAAATATCCGATTATAAACGTTAAAAGATCACTCAACCCTTTCAATCCCAAACCAAATAAAACTTGAATGTTATGAACCAAAACGACGTCACCTTGACCATCAACCACTATATTCGTATTAAGTTTCGCGAATTCTTTCAATCTTTCTCGACAAGGTATTCTCCGTGAATAGTTAATCCACTCACATTGACAATCGAACACTTTATTAATAGGTTAAAGTTAGTATTACTTGATTAATTATAGTTTGATTATGGTTATCACGTTGTTTTTTAAATTTAAAAAATAATTAACCTAATTAAATAATTAACTTAAATTAAATAAAAAAGTTAAAAAAAAAAACACTTCAAAACAAACACAAAAAACCACCCAAAACCCTCCCAACACCAAAACTGTCCAGGTTCATCCCCCCTAGTGCCAAGCGCCTCGCTTTGGCCAAAGCGAGGCGCTTGGAACACCTTTTTCAAACTCCCATGCAACCTCGTATACAGACTGACATTGATTTGACTGAAGCGCCTCGCTTTGGCATAAGCGAGGCGCTTCAGGGGGGGTTGAAATAGAAGAGAAGGGGGTGCCAATAGACGAACCCATTGGAAATTGTTGGAATTGGAATCTCAAATCCTATATTATTGTGTTTGGTTGGTTAATAAATTCGAATCTATCACCCTTGCACCCACGACCCGCATCGTTGTGACCCGTACCGGCCCGAACCGTTTCGACCCGTACCGGTCCGTACTGTTTCGACCAGTACCGCCCCATACTGTTTCGACCAGTACCGGCTCGTACTGTTTCGACCAGTACCGTTTCGACCCGAACTGTTGATACCTCTATCGTTTCGACATGTACCGTTTCGACGTGCACCGTTTTGACCCGTACCGGTTCGGGTTGAAAACGGTACCGGTCGAAACCGGTACGGTCCGAAACAGTTCGGTCCGTAACGTTACAGGCGAAACGGTACAGGTCGAAATGGTATTGGTTGAAACTGGTCCGAAACGGTACCGGTCGAAACTGGTACGGTCCGAAACGGTTCCGTTCGAAACGGTACAGGTCGAAACGATACCGGTCGAAACGGTATTGGTCGAAACTGGTCCGAAATGATACCGGTCGAAACTGGTACGGTTCGAAACGTTACGGGCGAAACGGCACAGGTCGAAACGATACCGGTCGAAACTGGTCCAAAATGGTTCGGTCCGAAACGGTACCGATCGAAACTGGTACGGTCCGAAACGGTTCGGTCCAAAACGTTACGGACGAAACAGTACAGGTCGAAACGATACCGGACGAAATGATATCGGTCGAAACTGGTCCGAAACGGTACCAGTCGAAACTGGTACGGTCTGAAACGGTACCGGTCAAAACTGGTACGGTCCGAAACGGTTCAGTCTGAAACGGTACGGGTCAAAACTGGTACGGTACGAAATGATTCGGGTCGAAACGGTACCGGTCGAAACTGGTACGGTCCGAATTGGTTCGGATCTAAGCGGGTCGCGTTGAAATGGTACGGTTCGAATCGGTTTGGGTCTAAATTATGCCAACCGTTCGAAGATTCCAATAAATTGACTTGAATGCCTTCTAATATTAGAAGGATTTTGAATTCCCTTAGTTAAAGGAATTTGAAGGAATTCATACCAAATTCCATATTACAATTCCTTTGTCAACCAAACACACAAGATTGGAATTGAAATTCCAATTCCAACAAATTCAATAAACTAAACACTTAAAGAGTTGGAATTCAAATTCTGATTCCACTGAATTCCATTTAATTGATGCGAACCAAGCGCACCCTTATTGAATACGGTGGCATTGTCGATGGTGTAATCATGGCATACTAGGCATTTCTGACTTTTGTAAGGTTGATGGTGATTGGCTTGTTATTTTATGAACGACTAACTATTCTAGCCCTAGATACATATATACATGCAATTTATAGAATTTGAACTCTTTAAATCTTCGATAAAGGAGAGACACCTTCAGGGCCGGCTATGACCCAAGCCGTGGAGGCCAACCGGCTTAGGCCCATTTTCATCGGGGCACAATTTTTTTTTATTTTATAAAATTCCTATATATATGTGTGTATTTTTTTAAAATAGAAAAACTCATTTACACTTAGAAGTTAGGCCCAATAATAATCGGTTCAAAACTTAAAAATTAATTACTCAAGAGCCCATAACATTTATTAGCCCAATACCTATTTAACCTATGGCGTGTTTGGATAAACTTATTACTTATCTCTTTTTCCACCTCCTTCTCTCCTTTTTCAAAAAGTCACGCATTCCTAACTTATAACTTATCTCCTTTTCCACCTTCTTTTCACTTTATTAAAACCCAAAAAGTCATTTTCAAACCATTATCCAAACACTTTTAAAATAATTTATGACTTTTTGAAAAAGTCATAAGTAGGTGGAAATAAAGAGAGCCAAACACCCTCCTAATAAAAAAAAAATAAAAAAGCATCGATGTTATATTCATACGGTGGAAAAAAATAATAAAAAAACGTCGATATTATATTCAGACGCACCTGCAAAAGATGAACATTGAGAGTCGAAATTCCAAATTGCAATTTATGAGTTGAATGTCTAATTGTTTATCATCATCTAGATTGTAATTTTGTTTTAAATTTAATATTTAAGATTTCAATTTTTTTTTCTAACAGCTTTAAGATTTTAGTTACAAAAATCGTCTTTATGTTTTTTTATAACTTTCAGTGTAGCATATTTACTTTGCTGGGTACTTAGGTTTTGTGTATCTTATATGTTTGTTGCCGGATTGATGAACTATTATTGCAATTAGGTGTCTTGTTGTGCCTTAAAATTGGGTGTAATTACTTAATTAGGTAATTTTTACAAATTTATAATTGGAGGTTTTGTTGAAGTAGCCGTAATTGAGCCATAATATTAATTGTTAATTATAATAATTGAGTAATTGTTATAGCTTTGAATTTGGATTTATTTTAGATTATTTAATTCGTTAAAGCATTAGGGGCATATTTTTTAATGGCTTGAATATGGTACATAAATACCTAGGGACGCCTCTGGACACCTTATCACCAAACCAATGATTGGTTTGTTATCAACACGACAAAATAGTGATTGTGTTTAAATAAGTAACTCCCAAACAACATATCAAATGGAAGGGTGTGTTTGGTTCGACTTTGTTAGGGTGCGTTTGGTTCGTATGAATAGAATGTAATTCAATGGAATTTGAATTCCAACTCTTTAGGTGTTTGGTTAATTGAATTTGTTGGAATTGGAATTTCAATTCCGATCTTGTGTGTTTGGTTGACAAAGGAATTGGAATTTGTTATGAATTCCTTCAAATGCCTTTAACTAAGGGAATTCAAAATCCTTAGAATATTAGAAGGAATTCAAGTCGATTTATAGGAATCTTCGAACGGTTGACATCATTTGACCTGAACCGATTCGAACCGTACCATTTCAACGCGAACCGCTTAGATCCGAACCAATTCAGACCGTACAAGTTTCGACCCGAACCGTTTCGTATTGTACCAGTTTCGACCGGTACTGTTTCGGACCGAACCGTTTCGGACCGTACCAGTTTCGACCGGTACCGTTTCAGACCGAACCGTTTCGGATCGTAGCAGTTTCGACCGGTACCGTTTCGGACTATTTTCGACCGGTATCGTTTTGACCTGTACCGTTTCGCCCGTAACGTTTCGGACCGAACCGTTTCGGACCGTACCAGTTTCGACCGGTACCGTAGTTTCGATCGATACCATTTCGACTGGTATCGTTTCGACGTGTACCGTTTCGCCCTAAACGTTTCGGACCGTACCAGTTTTGACCGGTACCGTTTCGGACCAGTTTCGACCGATACCGTTTTGACATGTACAGTTTCGCCCGTAACGTTTCGGACCGTACCAGTTTCGACCGGTATCGTTTCGACCTGTGCCGTTTCGCTCGTAACGTTTCGGAGCGACTCGTTTCGGACCGTATCAGTTTCGACCGGTACCGTTTTGACCGGTACCGTTTCGCCCCGTACCAGTTTCAACCGGTACCGTTTTCGACCCGAACCGGTACGAGTCGAAACGGTGCACGTCGAAACGGTACAGGTCGAAACGGTTCGGGCCAGTACGGGTCACAACAATGCGGGTCGTGGGGGCAAGGGTGATAGATTCCAATTTATTAACCAACCAAACACAATAATATAGGATTTGGGATTCCAATTACAACAATTTCGAATTCTTTTGGAATGTTTGAATTCCAAATCCAATTCATTCCAATTCCAATTCCTTCACAAATTCCAATTCTAATTTCAAACAATTCCGCGAATCAAACGCATACGGTTACGGTAAAGGAATGGATGTGTAAGCAATTGTTTTATTTATGTTAATAGAATGAATTCGTTATTATACAGTTTTGCAGTCATTCTCCCATTTACAAATGATAAATTACATTATCAAAAAGCTGATTTTTTTGTAATCAGAAAAAAATATTTTTATTGCCATAATACGTTTAGATGATGATTTATTAAGTAAAGCAAACTAGTTGTGGTTTGCATGACTATTTTCTCGAATTATATTATCTCTCTTAAAGTCACAATTCATAGTATATTTGTTTGACCTTTCAAAAGAACAAAATCTTGATTGTGTTTTCACTGAATCAAATGATCCATTAAAAGGCGTAACGACTAAGGGTGTGTTTGGTATGGAGTAATGGAATGGAGAAGGTAATGGAATGGACAAAGGAATGAAATAGATGATTACCATTCCATGGTCTTGTTTGGTTACACGTAAGAATGGAATGAATCATTACTTTGTATTGTTTGGTATGAATGAAAAGACAAAGGAATAAAATCGGTTGTGGTGAGTGGTGGTGATGGTTGTTGGCAGCGGGTGCCGGCGAAGGTGGTTGGTGGTGGTTGGTGGTGGCAGAGGTAGTGGTGGTCGGTGGTGAGGTGGCTGTCAGTGGCGACGACGACGAGGGGTGGTGGGTGGCGATGTCCGGTGGTGATAGTAGTGGTGATAGTGGTGGTGGTCGGTGGCGGCGAGTCGCGACATGGAGAGACGGCGACAATGAGTGGTGGCGGCGGCGGTTGGCGGTGGCAGTGGTGGTCGGTGAGTGGCGATGGTCGGTGACGAAGCGTGCCGGTGGTGCCGGTCGGTGCTTGGTGGTAGGTGATGGAGGTGGAGGTGGAGGTGGTGGTTAGTGGTGGGTGGAGGTGGTGGTTAGTGGTGGGTGGCGGTGGTCAACGGTGGTGGTGGTGGTGGGTGATGGCGGTAGTCGGTGAGTGGCGGTGGCAGTGGTCGGTGACGGAGAGTGGCGGCGGTGGTCGGTGGTGGGGATGATAGGTGGTAGTGTTAGAGGTGGGTGGTGGTGGTAGTCAGTGGTGATGAATGGTGACAGAGGGAATGGAATGGAAAAAAAACAGGGGGGTTGGATGGAATGAATTTGGAGGTTTTTAGAGAGAATGGAATGGAGGAGGTAATGGATTATTTCATTACCTTGACCAACCAAACACCTTTTTTTTCATTCCATCGTAATGGTCCATTCCATTCCGCCTCTCATTCCCACGTACCAAACGCTACCTAACGACTTTAAAATCTATTTCACACAATCACACCATACAATAATTATTGATTTTAACGAAAAATCAAGTACACTCCACCGACAAGTTTCCTAACATGTTTAGACAATTTGTTAAAGGAAGATATTATAACGGGAAGAGATAACGTACAAAGTTTTTTAACGTAAGAAGCTTAAGAAGCAATCTCAGCCATTAGATTAACAAGATGTCTGGATGCAGATTAAAAACCCTAATCATACTTGGGTTAAACTAACCAAGGGTAAAATAGGAAAAACCGTCTAATTTTTTTTCAAATCGTAACAACAGAACTAATTTGAACCCTGATTTTTCATCGTTTTCAGATCGATTCATGTTCAGAATGATTACACAATTCAAAAACAAAAAAAAATGTAATCGAACGAAAACGTAAGATCAAATAATCATATGAACAATTATGAATCGTAATAGTTGTCGAAATACTCTCGATTTTGTTTCAATAAGGATGATTAAACATAAAAATTAGGTTAAAAAAAGTTGCTGAGCAAGATGAAGTTGGTGAAAAAACAGAGCACTTTTAAATCTCAGACGCACTCATCAAATTTACAAACGCACTCATCAAAATTTTCAGACGCACTCATCAAAATTTCAAACGCACTTATCAAAATTTCAGACGCACTCACTAAAAAGTTTGGAAGCACTCATTAAAAATTTAGAAGCATTCATTAAAAAAGTTTGGAAGCACTCACTGAAATTTAGAAGCATTCATTAAAAGTTTGGAAGCACTCATTAAAAGTTTGGAAGCATTCATTGTTTGTTAATTTTTGCAGAGGATTTTTGGTCCAGAACATATTTTTGGACGCACTCGTTATTTAATAATTTATTTTGAACGCACCTTTGAAAAAAATGAAAAACCACCATATTGAAAGTTACAACGCACGTTACAACAATTTAAACACACTTTTGATAAGTTGATGAAAATAGTCAAACACGCCTTTAGAACTTTCAACCCACAAAAACAAATAGTCAAACGCACGTCCAAACTTATTTCATTTAAACGCACCCTTTTCAAATTGTTTCCTACCAACCACCCAACCACCTCTATTTTTCTTCTCTGTTAACTCAACCCCTTAACTAAAACCCCCTCACAATCTGGTAGTGCTCCTTTCCAATTATTTCTTGTTCTTTAGCAACAATCTATCTAATCTTATTATGGTATAGGATCTTGTATCTGAACAACAATATGATGATGGGTACTTGTATTTGTGGGGGTGACATGACACCAGGTAGTAAGAATAATGTGCTCTGTTTTTACGATGGGTAAGAAAAGAAAAGATTTTGAACATGATGGGAATTATAAAACGTGCGTTTATTAGGGAGGCGGAGAGAGAGGGCGGTGGGTTATCACACGGTTCTGCTGGTGGTGGTGGTGGTGATGGTGGTGGTGGTCAGATCTTGATCGGTTTGTTTCAAAATGAGGATGAGTTAGGTTTAGAACAGGGAAGATAGGTTTAATTGTGGTTTAACTGTGGCTAGGTTAAATTGACAGATGTGAATCTCTGGTGGCTTCTTACACTTCTCACGTTAAGAAACTTTATATCATATACTTTCTCTACAATAATTTTTTTTTTTAAATTGTCATTGTCAATACATTCGATATTAACGGACACATAATTTCGTCATGGACTCATGGGTGTCGAAACCTTTTCGAATGTTTATCACTTAATTTTGGATTTTTCGATCTTCTTTAGATCAGGTTGGATCACATAATATTAATTTAATATTACAGTGGCAAAACTAGAAATTTTTGATAATTTTTCAACTATAAGTAATGGTATATTTCCTTTAAACGCAGACCATAGTTTGATTACTACTCAAACTCCCTCTAAATGATAAAAATCTTAAAAAATAAATAAATAAAGTGATAAAATAATAAAGCATACAATCTTTATATATATATACTAGATCTTTGCCCGCGTTAACACGCGGTTCACCAACATACAATTATTTTGAGCGGTAAAACGTATAAAAAAATATAGTAGAAATATTTTGTTAAAATTTAAAAGAAAACAATACACATTTTATTCAAATTTCACTAAATATTTCTTTATACACCACGTTTTTTGTTTTAGTCTTGACATTCCCATCAGCATCAAGTATAAGTAACTTCACACCTGCCCTGCTTTTAACTCTTGACAATGCGACATAAAGCTGGCCATGTGAGAATACAGGGTCTCTTAAATACAATCCAACCTTTGATAGAGACTGTCCTTGGCTTTTATTGATGGTCATTCCGAAACATACGCTTATTGGGAATAAGATTTTTTGTACCAATGTTTCCAGATATGATTTCGGCTTCAAATGATATCTTTGTTGTTACGTCACTTTCGGATCATGATGGTTTGATTTTGAATTGTTTGTTTTTGGTTTTTCATTGCGATTGATTCCGACCATCTGTTTTGTTTTGGATTTTTAGTTATTTGCTCACATGGTTATTAGGTGCTCAAAAATCCTCATTCTCATCTAGCAAGATGCACTAAGCAATCTAGTTTTTATACTTTTCCACCATCTCATATACATTCATTCAAATAAACATTTCCAATAAGATAGATGCAAGGAAAATGCTGACAAAATATTACTATTTTTAATCATATTTTCCAAAACTTGGTTGCTTTAAATGTATACTTTTCTACAAACAATACCAAAAATCTACAAGAATATATTAAAATACACCAAACCAATTGTTGCTACCTATAATAATCACTGATTGGTACATTTCATTTTGTCAACACCAGCAGCAATCCCATCCAAACTCCGACCTCCAAACGAAAAAACGGTGTTAATATAGTAGAAATATTTTATTAAAATTTAAAAGAGATGGTACATAAAGCAAAGAACGAATGACATTTGAAACCGTACTACCATCACCAGCATGATTTACATAATCATAATTTATTTATATTCATTTTATAATAAAGTTGTCCATGAACCTGTATAAAATTAAAATTAGAGAAATATAAAGTTATCATCCTCTAAAACAAATGGTGACCAGAAAACAGCAAGCTAACCAGTACCATTATTCTGCTCATTGTATCTCCATTTCCTAAGTTCACTTTCTATTGCCTCCTTTACAGCTTCAGCTATTTCAGCCATTTTTAAAGCATCACTAAGTGCAGCTTCAATATTCTTAGTCTCTTCCATGCTTTTCTCCTGTTTCTGAACTGTTAGTCTCTTTTTTTTCTTAAACGTTTCCACCTAAGACATCGCGGTTGCCACTTTTGCATTGGCTGCTTTCACTGCTTCCTAAGCTTTCTTATTCAAAGCTTCATATTCTTGAGTTGTCAGAATAAACTTCTCAAATTAAACTACACAGAACCACCATAGTAATAATTTATATATATCACAATTCACACAGTCAAATAATTCAAAATAAACTAACCAAATACCAATAGAGAATATTATCATACCTTAAACACAAACTTGCTCTTATTAACTGCAGTGGTGCAGCAAATTTTGCAGCTCATTGTACCCGTCCCAGGCCACCACAGATTATGTATCTGTCCCAAATATTACAGCAGTCTTTGAAGGCCCAACAAACACAAACTTGCTCTTAGTCCGTTGCTGCTCGATCATCTGTTTTCATGGGTTAAAAAATAACCCAAAATTTGCAACAAAAAAAAATACATAATTCAATCATAATAAAAAATGTATTAGCCTGTAGGTCAAACAACAAATAGTTGGACTCGGGTTTAACAAAAATAAGCAAAAAACAGTTCACAAAACAAATGAATTTGTAAGGCTGGTTCAAAAAAATAAACCCAACCACAAATACTTTCAAAGCGGACAAATAACAATTCTGTTGGTGATTTATTTTAAATTACTAAATTAGTCTTTGTGACCAAAATATATTTCAAACGGGTTTAAATCGCGACGGTTAGTTACTTTGAGCTAGAAGATATTGGCCCCTAAATAAGCGTACTACTGCACATTGTTATACTAAACTACACTAAACTGCACATTGTATATACATTACAATGAATGTTTGCCTATATGATCCATTCAGCCTAATTGATCCATTCAACCTAATATCATGATGCGATCACTCTTAAATCAAAATCATAGGTGATACCAAACACATATATTGAACACATTAATATCCAAGTTACCAGAGTATGTGTGTAATCATCCCCTTCGTCAGCCTCTATATCAGTGTAATCATCCCCTTAATCATTATCCAGATCTAATCATCAAAACAATGAACAATCTTATTCTTCTAACCTAATTTTAAACTACTTTGAGGCGCTTATTTATTTACCTACTTGCTTACAACAGTTGCAATAAAAAGAAAAATATCAGTATAAGAACTTACAACAATTGCCATTAGCTCTTCTAGCAACTCCTCAAAATAGCGCAGAGGCTACTCCAACAGCAACTGTTGTCCTTGCAATGTAAGGTATTAACTCACGAAGACTTCCACTCGCATCACCACCACCTTCCAGCTATTAAAAAAAATTAGTAGAAGAAAAATAAAAAATGATATATCATACATGTAATACTGGTTTCAATGTCAGGTGCTTTCAGGCAGTTGCAAGTCCTCGACAAACAGGACATAAGAACTCCCTCGGACATCAGATATTAATAAAATAATTAATTAATTATTGGCATCATATATGACATTGAAGATCACCTACATTACATACCTGATATGTTATAGACATGTGATTTTGATCATTTGTGAGCAGAAGATGTTGAGAAGTTGGATACTTACCATTATGCGTGTGTTTGAAAAGCTCGTTGCCTCGAGCAAGAAGTTCTTGATTACATATAACAAAAGATCTCCAAAAGTTGCCTGAAATTAAATCACCAGAGGATCATATTCAATCTACAAAGAGTTCATAAAACACCATAATACTCGTAAATTTAGAGTAAAAATAAATATCAAATTCAAGAATGTAGACAAAATAAATATCAAATTCATAGTCACTTTTAACAAAAGAATTGTACCTTGCTATGAACCAAATAAAATACAGCGGCAATAAAATGAACTATAACATGTTTAAAACTCAAACCCATTAATAAAAAAATAAAATTAAAAAAAAATCACTAAAGATTGTCACCTACTCACCTCGTGAGGCCAATAATGCTTCAGTTCAGTTGCTAGTAGTAGCTTCAGCCGAATGCCGAATATCAAACTGTTCCGCATTATTGTTCTGACCTGATAGCCATTTTTTCGCCCCTGCAACTGAAAACATCACATTATTTTTATCAATCCACTCCCAAGAGTCTCTCCCGATCATCAACGAACATTCCTGCAACATGTTTTCTAACTCCACTTGCTAATTTAGTTCAATCGGATCTGAAGGAAGCTTCTTCCATAGCTACTGCATCAAACCATGACCATCACTGCAACAAATCCTAATATGAGCAAGTTCAAAAAAGAAATTATTTCCATTATGGAGTTATACTTACCTTGCTCCTCAGTTGTCGTCTAACACCATGCCTTATAAATGACAAAACATAAATAAAGAATGTTATTAATCTTCAACAGTTATAGCTGCAAGACTTATGGTGGAAGCACAATAAGCTTCAACAGTTATAAATGCAAGACTTATGAAACATATTCTAAGGCACATAAAATTTGTCACCATGAATCATAGCCAAATATGAAATTTGGAAAAATAACATATGACAAAACAGTCCAAAAAGTGCTTATATAATTGTAAATTAAGTTCTAATAAAGTTTTTAAAACAAACAAATCTTAACAGGCGTGAGACTATGAAGATCCTAACAAAAACCGCTATTATATTTCATTAATCGATATGAAAATCGCTATCTAATTTCATGAATTATAAACTATAATCATATTAACCATTTTCTTGTAAAATATCTACATCTCAACAACCTCTAGACAACCCGTGAATAATCAAGTTAAAAACTGTATTAATATTACAATACCTCCTCCACGAAATCCAATGGATTGTTCATGGGGTCCAACATTAGAAACTCGTGAGGATTGACCGGTGTTCCCCTCCGTACCACTGATTATAAATAAGTAATTAGAACTATATAATCACACAATTAGTTTATTAGAGCTACAGACATAAATAATATCACATTCATCTCAAATGACACTATGACAGTTATCTTACAATAACTTTTCGAGTTTTTCTGTGAAACGATAGTGCTTATGTATGTCTACTTATTTGAAGACGAAATAAGATCGAAATATTTTGAGATTGAAATGGTCTGACCATTGAAGTTCATAAACCCCTAAATTGAAACCTAAAAGCATAACAATCCATTCGTAGCTTTCTTAAAACATCAATTTAACCATAAATCGTAACCTTAAACATAAAACATAATTCGAAATCTAACACTTAAACTGTGACACCCGGCAATTTCCGATCTACACTAACGTGACTTCATGATTTAAAACCAATAAATAAATAAATATTTATTTCAAATATTGCTAATTATTGAGATTCGGAAGTTACTGATCGTTTTAACGATGGAAACAGCGACCGATTCAATTAACGCGATTTAAACGCGTGTTCTGAAAACACGCGTCGGACATCGAAAAGAATTATATTTATGCTCGGTTTTGTATTTCGAACAAAACCGACTACTTTTTATAATTAACTTTGGAGCCTAAATAGAAACCGAGACGTTTTAAGTTTAGAACGGGTTCGATACGCGGTACAAGTCACCTACTAACATAACCCTACCTATATAAGCATCATATTCTTCATCTTCTTCTCATTTCCCACCTAACAAAAACCCTAGCCACACACACACTCTCTCTAGTCTCTCCCGCTCGTCTCTCTCTACTCTCTCTCTAAAAACCCTAAAACACTCCATCACTCTCTTTCCCTCACGTATCTCTCTCTTTCCCTCTTCGTTTTAGCGGCAGCCGGCCACCACCAGGCTAGGGTGGTGGCGGCGCAGGTCTGTGGCCCTGAAAGCACAAGCAAACAACAGTATTAGAGGCGACAGAGGTGAGTTGTGGGGAGTCTTGGTTCGACTGTGGTTATGGTGTGGTTTTGGGTGTCGTTTTTATGGGTTTTAGAGTGGTGGTACAGATCGGGTGGTGGTTAATAGGTGACCGATGGTGGTGGGTTTCAACAGGTAGGTGGTAGCTGTGTTGTGGTTGCAGACCCGAAGGTTTTCGGCTCAGATCCGGTGGTTTTCGGTGGAGGTCGTTATGGTGGTTGCGTGGGTATGTGGAGGCCGATGGTGGTGGTGTTCTCAGGTGAAGGGTGACGATCGGAGATGGTGGTGGTTTGCTGATTTGTACAGATCTGATCGTGTTCGGGTCTCAGGTCCGACTTGGTGCTTGTGTTCGGGTCTCGGGTCCTTGGTGCAACTTTGGTTCTGGTTCATGGATGGTGTATTTATGTATATATAGAAACCATTTATTTGTAATTATCTCCTAGTTATTAGGATATTCGGTTTCCATAGTTTGATTGTATCTTTGTATTATTTATATCCTTTGTTTCAATGATAATATCAAGTCTTTGATAACTTTCATGGTATCAGAGCAAGGTTGCTCTGAACCCTAGCCGCCCCCTTTCTTTTCTTCTCTGCTTCGAAACAAACCTGCTCCTGTCTCCCAGCCATGGCCGACGGTGCAGCAGCCCAACAACACCCTCAAGCCGACCCTTCCAAACCTGCAGGAAACTCCCTTCATCCCGTATATTCTGTGACGAACATTAATTCTAAAATCAAGACCCTTGATGGTGCCCGAGTTTCCTACAATGCTTGGGTTCGTTTGTTCACTCTCCATTGCCGTGGTTATAGGGTAATGTCTCACGTTGACGGTACGCCGCTTCCGGCTGAGACCGATCCCAGTTATAGCTCCTGGTTGGAAATCGACTCGATTGTCATCCAATGGATCTATAACACGTTATCAGATGGTTATCTTGGTCGAGTTCTGTATGGCGAGCCCACTGCTCGTGAAGCATGGCTTCGTGTTCAAAAATTGTTTCACAACAAAAAAGGCGCGCGTATCGCAGCCTTAGAACACGAGTTCTGTAACACCCCGGACCTAGGGCCCAAAAATTTTCGCACAATATTATTATATAATTATTAAATGACCAAAGATAATAAAATGATTAAGTATAAATGAATACGAAGCCGAGCTGGCGAGTTGGATAATTATTTTGAGGAGAGGAAATGATATTATACCCGTTACGTGACCGGACCGACACCCGATAACGAACCCGGACTCGAACCAATATGGTGAGTCACCAAGGGAGGACACTTGTCCTCCCCTTGTGGTGACACCACTCACCTCAAAACCACTTATCAAATGGTTTTAAAGAAAACCATTTAACTAAAACCATTATAAAAATCCCAAACCAAACCCCCTACCCCTTTCTCTTGTCTGTTAACCGAAACACACACAAATACACAGGAGAGAGAGAGAGAGAGTTCAGAGGGAGGATGGCCAACCACCACCGCTGACGGTGGTTTCCGGCGGAGCCACCCCCAAATCATGTAGCCCCCACCCCCACCATACTGATTGCACCTTACAAGAACCTCGAGAGAGAAAACCGAAGAGAGAGAGAGAGAGAGAGAGACAGACGCAGAGAGAAAGAGACTCGATAAAGATGGAGAGAGAGAGAGAGATCGAGCAGAGAAGGAGGGAGGCAGCACAGAGAGAGAGACAGAGGAGAGAGAGAGTTGATCGAAGGAGGAGCTCTGTTATAGTTATGGCAGCGCCGGTGACTTCTGTTCAGGTTAGGATTCCGAAGAGATGTCATGTTGTTTAGATGATGATTATAAAGGAACAAATCTGTAAAAGAAGATTAACGGTGGTGGTTGTTGAGGTGCTTACAGGCGGCGGCTGAGGGATAGGTTTCCGATTAAGGGATGCAACTAAGGTGGTCTCGGGTGGATTGTTTACAGTAGGAGGAAGAGGGCTGTTAGTGGTGACCGGATTAGCCGGAGCGAGTACAGGAAGACGAATGAGGATGATAGTGAGGTTATTTGGGTTTTAGACATTGTAAAGAAGATGGAGGATCAAGACTGTTGACTTGGTCAACAGAAGTCAAAGGGGCTGGATGCCGGTCAACAGATGAGACCGGAGAGGTACGGACGAGAACATCTAAGTTATATTATTATAATCGTGTATGACACGTGTGGGACGTTAATAAGTATATTAGACCCGACTCGACTAAACTCGGTTAATAGAATATATGCAAATGTATGTGTGTATAAGTAATCAATAATAACTACTAAGACGAGAAGATGGTCGACTATAGAATTATACTAAATATTATGTGCGATATAAGAATAACGTTTGAAACATTAGACATATGGAAACTCGGACAATTAGACACGTGAATGGAACATTCGGACAAGTAGTATGGACATTTATTAAGATATTGAGACATAGGATATTGGACATAAGGTGAATAATACGGACTTTAGTATAATTTGGTTATCATATGATATTGGCGACTAAGGCATTAGACTATGGACTCGATTAGTTATGACATAATTGGACATAAGGAACCGAGTAGTGCCTATGACTATATTATAAACTCGACAAATAGAAGTTCGGTTAAAGAACCTAAGTGTGCCCACACGTGTAACCACGGTATTGGTTACACGCACTAATGTTTATAAACTTGAATAGTATCGAAAGATGGAATCTTGACTTGGAAAGCTATGTGATTATGTGAGACGCTACTAAGGTGAGTTCGTGTACTTCCCCTTTTTCTGTTTTACTGTTTTGGGGTGAATACATGCTTCTGTTTTATAAAACTGTTGTGATGTGACAAGATACTTGGCTGCTGGATACACTTGACACTCATTAACTCAGAGGTGAGCCGACTTAATATATGGGTAGTACTACTTGGGGAAACCCCCACGCAAAGTGGACTCGGGACGTAAGGGCCCGGGAAACCCTCCACGACGGTTATGGAACCATTGCGGCATATATTATGCCTTGTAGATCTATAATAGCAGTAGATAGATCTAGTGTTAGGGTTGAGGTGTTGCTTGTACATCACGTGTGTTAAACTATTTAAACTGTGTAAACTAGTTTATGAAATGATAAACTGTTTTTGGATCCATTGAACTACTTACACGGACTCACCGGCATATTTTGCTGACCCATCTCTTTTTAAGCATGTGTTCAGGTACTGCGGATGATTGGATGGCAACACAAGGTATATGATAGCTAGTAGCAGATTAGAGGTTATCTGGTTAGAAGATTCGGCTATATGTGTATTGCGGTTAGAGCATCTAGAGATAAGCGGGATAGAGTTTGGATCGACTAAGGGATTACACTGCTTCGACGACCGCCGCGCTTCGTCTTCGCATTAGATTTAGTTATATTTTAAATTGTATTTTTATTATTTTGCGACTAAAACTTGTACGAATATTAATTATTAGTCGTCGTTGCTTCCGTTGTGCAAGTCTGTTACCAAACTGTCGTAACGTCCAGGCCCCACCTGGTCGGGTTGTTACAAGTTCGCTAACATTACTCTCAAGTCACTGATGATACTCGGCTGGTTCTACAAATGGTCCGAGGTTTACCCGCCGAGTTTGACACCATGGGCTCGATCATTAACCAAGCCCTCCCATCTTGGGAAGAGGCTTGTGAGATGTTACGTAATGATCAAAAACGTCGCGCTGCTCGCGAACCTCCTTGACGGGCCATTCGTTGTTGCTGCTGATCAGACAACCCGTGAACCACCACCTTCCGCCCCTACACAGCCACCTCAACCCCCCCGTGACCCAACCATGAACCAACAGACCCAACAGAACAGGTCCCGTCCCTCATCCTCTCGTACTTCAGGTCGTCGGTGTGGCCCCAATACCCGTAATCCTCCCAATGCTTCATCCTACCCACGTAACCCTTACAGCCCACAATCCCCTGCTACCCCTCCACCTTACGCGTATTGGTCGCCACCACCCTACTGGACACCGCCGCCGTGCCCCTACCCCACCACCGGCCCATGGCAACACCCATGGCAACCCTACGGCCAGCCTTACACCTCAGCCGACCCATCACAGCAGCAACAAACCAGTTCCACAGGACCGGCCCAACCCAGCAGCTCTCAAGCCCAAGCCCACTATACAGACTTGGATGCACTGGACCCGACCGAGATCGCTCAGGCTTTTTAGGCTCTCTCTGTTGACCCAGATGATGAAAACTGGGATATGGACACTGGTGCCACCTCTCATGTGACTCTCGATCAAGGTAATCTCTCTACTTTATCTCCGTATTCTCACATAAAGTCAGTATTAGTCGGTAATGGTAATCGTTTACCAGTCCTTGGATCTGGCCACACGTCCCTTAAAACCCAATCTAAAACTTTTCACCTTAAAAACATCCTTTACAACCCTCACTTTATTAAAAACCTTATTTTCGTTCGCCAATTTACTATTGATAACTGCGTGTTAGTTGAGTTTGATCCTTTTGGTTTTTCTGTGAAGGACTACAAGGATGGCACGCCCTTGAGCCGCCACAATAGCTCAAGCGGTCTCTACTCATTCACCAAAGACTCACGAGCAACTGCTTTTGTCTCCTTCTCCTCTCCCGAGTCATGGCATGAACGCCTTGGTCACCCGGGACGCCATGTCATGGATTTTCTTAGTTCTAAATGTTTTTTGCCATGTAATAAACTTGATGCTTCGTATGTTTGTCATGCTTGCCAGTTATCTAAAAATAAAAGACTTCCATTTTCTGATTCTATTACACATACAACCATGCCTTTTTCCATTATTCATTGTGATTTGTGGACTTTACCCGTGCTTAGCACCGCAGGTTACAAATACTATATGGTGCTTGTTGATGACTTTACCCAATACACTTGGGTTTACCCACTTAAATTTAAGTCTGAAACCTATACAAAATGTACTCATTTTTACTCATTCGTTCAAACCCAATTTAAGCTTAAAATACAACAATTTCAATGTGACATGGGGGAGAATTCAACAACCACAAATTTCTTGAGTTTGCTAACGAACACGGCATTCAATTTCGGTTTTCATGCCCTCACACCTCTCAACAAAACGGTAAATCCGAACGCATGATTTGTCGCCTAAACGACATCATGCTATCTCTCCTCCTACACGCACCTCTACCCTCCAAGTTTTGGGTTGAGGCAATTCATACCACGTGCTACCTCCACAACATTCTACCCACAAAAACCTTAAATAACCTCACCCCTTGTGTCGCCCTTTATCACCACCACCCTTCCTACGAACACCTTCGTGTTCTTGGGTGCGCTTGCTACCCCAATGAAACTGCCACCCGCCCTCACAAATTACACCCGAAATCTTCCTTATGTGTGTTTCTAGGCTACCCTGCCAATTACAGAGGCTATCGTTGTCTAGAAATATCGACCGGGAAAATCATCTTTTCCCGCCATGTTACCTTCGCTGAAACAATTTTCCCCTTCACAAACTCCCCTGACCCCAAACCGTCTCCCACGTTTGGTGACGACACTCCCAACCCATTTCCTTTTCTCACCTCGTTTGGTCCTAATCCAACTCCACCTACGGCCGACCCACCTTCCCCACAACCTGAGCCTACACATCCACACCCTTCTCTCTTTTCTTTTGGGCCTCCCTTGTCACCACCTCAGCCCACACCCACATCGTCCGAACACTCTCCACAGCCCTCTATCCTTGGCCCTCACCCTTCCACATTCCACCCTTCGGCCCATGCACCCGTTAGCCCACCGCCTCACTCCCCGGCCCATATACCCGTGAGCTCATCGCCTCACTCACCGGCCCATTCCTCTGGTCCGTCTTCTGGCCAACCTCCTACACCCCTCCCCCTATCAGTACCACTGCTCCCACCACCCGATGACCACGCGCTCTCATGCAGGTATTGTCAAACCCCGGGTCCCCTTTAACCTTTCCACTATTGCTCCCACTGTCTCGCCTTTACCTAAATCTCACCTGGCCGCCCTTAACGATCCAAACTGGTACGATGCTATGAATACTAAATACAAAGCTTTATTGGAGAACCATACGTGGGATCTAGTACCGAGACCTACCTGCGCCCCGATTATCCGGTGCATGTGGCTTTTTAAGCATAAGTACCTTGCCTCTGGTCAATTGGAACGGTATAAAGCTCGGCTTGTGGTTAATGGTAAGAGCCCGACTGTTGGCATTGATTATGATGAGACTTTTAGTCCCGTGGTGTAACACCCCAACTGATGGCGGAATCATCGAGGTGTCACGTAGTGACGATTGTTCAAAAGCACATGGTACTAAAATGTAAATATATTATTGAATAATTTAAATTGTCTTACATAGATGAAATGGAAAACAAATACAAAAGTCTGAATGAAACATGAAAATTGAAATAACTTATTAAAAGCAAGCACTAAAGTCCCATGCTATAGTACTAAGATCAAACTGCACCTGAAACATGTACAAAATAGGTTTGGTCAACATAAGAAATGTTGGTGAGCATTCCTAGTTTTAATACATATAGTAAGTTGAAAAAGGTATACAATTCAAGTGCAAAGCTACAGTGCAAATATGTAAACTATGTATCATACAAATGAGCGAAATCAACCCTGTGACTGTATAATGTACTAAATGAATGGCGGTGTACTTATCCAATAAATGGATAAAAACTTAACAATGACCACGGATTCCCCGATGAAAAAGGGGGAGAATCAATCTAGGCGGGTTGTCAATCCAATAGCGCTATTCAATGTTAAGGTCGGCTTGTACATGGTTAATGATTTCACTAAGTACAAATGTATTCTACATGTAATGTCTAAGCATAAAGCACGTTTGTAAGCAAATGCACATAGTACTAGAATTGTATTGTAAAAATGTGAACTTGTATGTGTAATTTGTATAAGTGTACATGTAACACCCCAAAAGTGAATAAAAACAAAAGGGGGATAGGAAATACTCACCGTTTGCGTAATAACTTGAAACTCTACCAACAACGAGATGTGAACTAGGATTATCCCAGAGGATTAACCTAAAGGAATAAAGTATGTGTAAGGGAACGAACTTAGAGTCTAAGTTTTCTAGGATTAGGCACTTAGGGTTTCTAGACTAGAATTTGGGGATTTTGGGGTTTTTATGAGGACATGTAAAATAATTAAAAGTGTAAACAATGGAACGACTTGAATTTAAATAATACGACTTTAGGTATTATCGAAATAAAAGTGGAAATAAAGGGAAAAAGTAAATAATCAAATAAATGTAAAAGTTATAAGTCATTGAAATATTAGAAATAATTTTAGAATTATAGAACTCAAAATATTGATATTTTCTTTGAATTTTAAATTGATTTATTAACATTAAAATGCAATAATTAGGATTTAAATACAAGTAAGTGTAAAAATATTATTTTTATTTTAAAACAATAGCTAGTATGTGGTATAAGTGAAAAAATAATTTTAAGAAAATTATTTTTACATATTATTTTTGTTAAAACATATTTTATTTGAATATAATCAATTAAATAGGATTAGGTAAAATGATATTTTTTACAGAAAATAAATTTACCAAAACGTTTTATATGGTTAGAAATAATTCCACAAAAATTTTGGTATTAAAATGATTAAAAATGAATTTTCTATTAATTAATTATGGTTTAAACAAAATAAATACATTAAAAATAATAAATATTTTTTTTGAAAAATAAAATATGGAATATGAACTTTAGAATTCTGATAAGATATGATAATTTTTATAAAGTTTTTGGATTAAGTTTACTATGTTTAATAATTAAAATAAGTTTATAATAGTTATTAACTAAAAAGCTGAAAAAAAAAGAATCAGATTCTGTTCCATGTAAGAATCGAACTTGGGATCAGTTCTGTGTGACTATAGCGCCCAGACCAGTTGGTCTGCGTGCTAATTTGTTATTTAAATTCGATTTATAATATAAATAAAGACAACCTGAAAGCATCAGAATCCCCAATCTAAGTTTTATAAACCCTAGTTCCTAAATCAGACAATTGATCATGAATTCGTAACAGATCGTGAACAAAAGCATGGGGCTTTTATTCCCCATTATAAATCGACTGTAAAACCAAAATTTATTGGGTTTTAACGTACCAGAATAGTGTTGAATTCGCACACAAAGACCCGAACACAAAAGCTTCAATTGGGAGAGATTTAGAACGTGAAAGAGAATTATTTTGGGTGGGTTATGATCGAAAAACATGTCAGGATTTATAGGTGTGCTCAAGGTTGGTCAATAACATCGAATTAATGGTGATTGATTCGGGTTTTTGGAAAGTCTATAACACGCGTTTGAATCGATAAAATTAACCATTAATCTGGTCGTAATATTGAAATTAACAGTTGTCAATGACGAGGATGATTGTGTCGGTCCCAAATCAATCATCAATTCTTTCCAAAACAGATTCAGGCGCGTTAATTTTTGATTCAAAGTGTTGAATGTAATGGGTTTTGACTTTCTTTGTTGACTAGTGTGGTTATATGGGTTTGTTTATGTAAAAGATGTTTCAATAGATGTCACTAAACATATAAGTGGTGTAGTGGTTGGTTGTAAACACTTAGGACACGGGTTCAAACTCGGTTCCAAGCATTTAATTTTTTTTTTTAAAACTCATTTTTTGAACATAACAATATATCATTTCATTATTAATATTACTATTATCATTATTATCATAAAATAACGATTCGAGCAAGTAATTAATAGTTGTAAGAAATAAATTCGCAACTTTTACTATTGAATCGAAACTTCGAAATACAAGGATTATAAATGTAAATACAAGAAATAAAAGAGACCAAAGCGGTAAAAAAATAAGTAAATAAATAAAAACGAAAGGTGACGGATGTCACACGTGGTTAAACCCACCACTATTCGTACCGTCCTCAGCCTAGCAGTTTCTCGTTCATGGCCCATCATCAACTTGATGTGAAAAATGCCGTTTTACATGGGACTTTGAACGAAACGGTATACATGCATCAACCCTCCGGATATGTTGATCAGAATAACCCAGGTTTTGTTTGCAGGTTAAATAAGTCACTCTATGGCGTAAAACAGGCGTACCGCGCATGGTATCAACGGTTTTCTAATTTTATTCTTCGCAGTGGCTTTACGAGCAACATTTGTGACACTTCTTTATTTGTTTACAAGCTTGGGGACCAAACAGCTTATCTACTTTTATACGTAGATGATATCATCTTAACTGCATCTAATACAACATTGTTACAGAAGTTGATTGGCATGTTGAAAGCTGAGTTTGCTATGACTGACCTTGGGACATTACATCATTTTCTGGGGATTAAAGTGGATTACAAGAACGGGGGTCTATTTCTGTCACAGTCTACTTACGCTAGTGAGATTCTTCACAGGGCAAATATGACAAATTGCAAACCTTGCAACACGCCGGTTGACGCTGGTTCTAAGCTGAGTACCGAATCTGGTGCTCCTGTTGTGGATGGTACTCTCTATCGCAGCCTCGCTGGCGCGCTTCAGTACCTCACCATCACTCGTCCCGATATTGCATATGCTGTTCAGTAGGTTTGTTTATTTATGCATGACCCACGGGAGCTTCATTTTCAGTTTCTAAAGTGTATTTTGCGTTATATTCGCGGGACACTTGATTACGGCTTACACCTAACTCCCTCTTGGTCCGTTTTCTTGACTACATATTCGGACGCCGATCGGGGTGGGTGTCCCGACTCTCGTCGCTCCACCTCAGGTTATTGTATTTACTTAAGAGATAACTTGGTATCCTGGAGTTCTAAGCGGCAGCTGACTATTTCTCGCTCCAGTGCTGAAGCTGAGTATCGTGGCGTCGCTACTGCTGTTGCTGAGGCCAGTTGGATTCGCAATCTTCTTTTGGAACTTGGCGTCTCAGATAAGCAGGCTACCATTGTCTATTGTGACAACGTTTCGGCAGTTTACCTCACACAGAATCCGGTGCAACACCAGAGAACGAAACATGTTGAACTTGATATACATTTTGTTCG
Source organism: Ambrosia artemisiifolia (assembly GCA_032199755.1). Classification (NCBI taxonomy): domain Eukaryota; kingdom Viridiplantae; phylum Streptophyta; class Magnoliopsida; order Asterales; family Asteraceae; genus Ambrosia; species Ambrosia artemisiifolia. The sequence goes on from CM063519.1 coordinate 26,588,353, forward strand.
TGATAAAGTTCGAATTGGTGATGTTCGTGTTCTTCATGTTCCCGCTGACTATCAGTATGCTGACATTTTCACCAAAGGGTTATCAAAGCAATTGTTCACTCGTTTCAGATCCAGTTTGTGCATAACGGTTTGAACCAGGTTTAGATTAAAAATAACCTATAAACCCAATTTTTAGACCATTAATATTCAAATTGTATGAATCTTAAACCAGCTGATTATTCATGGTTGAAGTCCAAAATAAATGTAACAGCTATCTTTTTGTAGATATTTGAACAATTGAACCAACGTTTTACGAAGAACGAACACTATATCTAGTAGTGACGAATAAAATCATAAATATGTAGATTTTCTAGATATTATAAGATACACGCAACATAAGATAAATCTTAAATGATTAATAAAGGTGTTGGTCTCAGTTTGGAAAATGCCATTATGAAGAAAATATTTTTAAATAGACTGTTTTGCTTATATTATACTCCCGTATGGCCGTATCTATTTATATTAATTAATAATTAATTTTTTATACGGCAATAATTAAATTTATTAGAATTGCAATTACCATGCAATAAATAAAATTCTAAAATATAAAATATTGTATGCACAGCCCCCAACAGGAGCCTATGGTTATATTAAAAATATATAGCTGCTACATATTTTATTACATTACTATTTTTTATTGAATAAAATTTAGTAAATAAATTTTTTGGTCTTCAAATATCTTGTGACGTGGGGGCACATCCATGGTGCATGGCCACAATAATTGATTTCTGCAATAAATAGTGTTTTTAACACAATCCATCTAATCTAATAATACATATTTATAACGTTATTTTCGATAAGCATTAATCAGGTGGGGCTGACTATATGTGTTGCTGTTCACTTCTAGGACAACTTTATTCTCTTATCTTACGTCATGTCAGCGTCTACTTGACAGTTTGATAAAATTGTTGGTCACTCACCTGATCCCGTTATGGCTAGAGGTGAACAGTGGCTTTATCCAATTTTTTTTAACTTTAATTTTATTTTTTTAGGTTTTCTAAATTTGTATAATTTATAATATTAATACAAAAATAAACTTAACTAAAAATGTTTTATTAATGTTTACAAGAATACTTAGCTATAAAAAACTAAAACTAATCTAATATAAGATCATCGGTACGTCTAGCCCATAAATGCTCGACTAATTCATTGCGAAGGTTTCCGTGTATCTTACGGTTCTTGATATTGTTTATGTTGTCGAGTTTTTGAATATCGGCGATTATCGTTTGGGCACGTCAACTTGGTAATTTTGACATATCGCCATGCATTGGTCCTCCAATATAATGTTATGTAGAATAATACAAGTACGGACGACGTCCATTTCCCTCTCTCGTGTCCAAAACCTTATTGGGTTGGTTATCAAAGAAAATCTTTTTTTTTAAGAACGTCGAACGCTCTTTCAATATCTTTTCTTGCCGACTCTTGTTTCTTTGTAAAGTACTTGCGTTTGTCTTCAAGATAAGACGAGTAAGCTTGAACAAGTGTCGCCCACTCATTGTAAATACCATCGACCAAGTAGTAGTCGTACTTGAAATTTACGTTATTAGCATAAAACGATCAGGGCGACTCAACCCTGTCGATGAGTTCATTGAATATAGGTGATTGGTCGATAACATTTAGGTCATTATTTGACCCAGCTACTCCAAAAAAAAAACGCATGCCAAAACCAAAGATCATGCGAGGCCACAACTTCAAGTATAATACTTGGCCCAGCGTGATCACCTTGATGAAACTGACATAGCCAAGCCGTAGGACACATAGCCCAACCAACATGCGTACAATCGAGACTACCAAGCATACCGGGAAACCCATGTTTTTCACCATGAACATCGTATATTCGTTGAATATCATACATTGTTGGTTTACGCAAATATCTTCGTGAGTAAATGGATATGATCCCTACGCAAAAATGTATATATTTTTAACGATATTTGAGAATAAAAGTGTAAACAATATGTGGAAGGTAACTAAAATATATATAGATATATACCTTGACAAAAAAAATGAAGTGACTAGCGTGCAACTTTTTCAGACATGGTAATATACTTATCCATTGCGTCCGACGAAAGCCCGTATGCTAGTTGCCAATTAGCGGCCGTACATTTTATACGGAGGTGAACCCTAGTCGACCCCTTGCGTCTTCTCTTTGTTGAAAAAAAAAGATAACGCTCCGACAAATCATTTGATAGGCGCATCAATAATTGCCTGCTCATTCGAAAGCGTCGCCTAAAATGTTCTTCACTGTACACGGGCTCCGGGCTAAAGTAGTGTCGTATCAAAGTTTCGTTTGCTCCCTCTCTATCATGATCAAGCGGTGGTTGTCTGGTTAGCGTGGGTTTTCTTCGTCTTCGAGATCGGGCCATCAAGTATTCAATCGTTATCCTTCCCACTTCCATAAACAAATCGTCTTCTTCAGACGAGTCGGACGAAGAAAAATCATTCCATGCCAAAGCCATTTGTAGAGAGTGAAGAGAAAAAAAAATGATTATGAAAGTGTGAGATTTGAAATTTTTGATCAACCTTGCCAAAAATAACAACAATACCCAATGGTCGGCCGCCAACGGTCGACTTTGACCAGTCAACGGTACAATTTCATTCGCTACCACACCCGAGTAGATCATTGATGTGAGATCAATGGGGTATTTGGACAAACACAAACACTGGACAAACATTGATAGGTTGTTATAATATAGGTATCCAGTTGTAGGAATACTTATTTTATACACTGGTTTATTAGCACGTAAAGCTAAGGTGAGTTTCACGACCCTTTTTACTGTTTTCCCGTTGGGGGAGAAACATGCTACACAAATACACGAACATTGTAGATCACATGTACTATTATATCACTTGTTTACTGTAGCATAACTTTCATTCGTAACTCCTTACGTTGTAAACCTATGTGTAACATAGCGAGGAGATGTGAATAGATCTATTGGGTCTGACAAGCTCCACATGTGTCAACTGGAGGTTGAGCAGGTGCATATGTCCTAAACAGTCGTCACCGTTGAATGAGCGGTGGCGGAAGGCAAACAACAACCAACAGTCAGCAATGGTTTATGTACGCTTATTAACCTGTTTAATGTCTAGCTAGCATTGGGATATAATGAGTAAACGAATGTGAGCTATACAGATAAACAACCAAACGGATTTACTTACATTAAAACCTGTGAACTCACCAACTTAATTGTTGACACACTTTAGCATGTTTTCTTAGGTCGCTAAAGGTATCGCTGCTAGGATGCCCTTGGAGTCTGACTTGCATCACAAACATTATCTTCTGGTTTTTCAAACATTTTATTTTATTGTGTTTGGTTTTGAAAACTCATATTGTTTTATGAAATGTTGCAAGAACTTACATACTTCTTCCGCTGAACTATCAAACTTTGAACTTTGAAAACTTTTGGTTTATTACGTATGATTTTGATAGTATATAGAGGTTGTTCATTCGACTATTGACATGATACTGGTATGTCACGCGCCTCGCGGTAAAACCCGCAGTGGAAATTTGAGGGTGTGACATATTAGTATCAGAACCATTGGTTATAGTGAACTAGGACTGCATTGTTAGTGTGGACTATAACTGCTACACACACTAGATCAAACACTATAGTTACTCAAGAGTCGAGTACTGGTACTTACATGACCGTCCAGCACTATTACATGCAACTTAACACAAAAACACTCTTACATGTATAAATGTTGAATTTTATATGTCAACACAACAATCTCTAACAATTTTTTTGCAGCAACAAAATACTTAAACACGAAAATTAAACTTGAAGGAAAATGTCGTCATCATCATCCGCAAACTCTAGCCACTCATCGCCCAAACCAGCTTGCTTACCAGCACCGGTTTCTTCTGGCACCAGGAGGCAACGTGCAGACACTATTAGCCCGCCAATAAGGAACTATGAACCATTTGTCATTTGCTCTTATAGCAACCCGAAGAGCTGGGATTGGTACCCAGACAAGATCAGGGATTGGGTTCGCGTTGGACATGTTCCACCCCCACCCTATGTTGACCTTCCCAAAGAAGCTCCTACCCTACCCACCCTCTCGTGCTCGCTAGAACAAACTGTGGCTGCCATTGTAGGTCACCTAGATTCTGAGGTATATCAGATGAAAAGAGCGTGTGGAACATGACTAAACTGCTTGAGCATGATGCGAAGGCTCAAGAAGACGTTAGGAGGCTTAATGATGGGTTGGCCATAATACAGAGAGACCACAATCACTTGTATGTCGCCTTTGACTCTTTGGAGATCCAGGTGAATGCAATGCAAACTCAACTCGCGTGAACTACTAACAAAACTGAACTGGCTTTGGCTACCGCTAATGTAACATCCGGCCTCTCTCACCACCAATATTGTCCGCTTTGCCCTCGATGGGTTGCCCATCCAGAAACTCACGGCTTTGTTTTTGGTCGCCTCGGTGGAGACTTCCCAGGAGGTCACCCATCCTGATACTACTCCCACCTTAGCACGCTTAACTGTGGAGTTCTCCTCTCATCCACTAACATTAAGCCCAAAACGCGTTGGTGATTTAAGAGGCTTTGGATTACTTATGAACCAAGGATCTCTCCTGGTCACGGCCGATGTGGGCTTTGCCTAGGGTGTCATACAAAGGTCCATGTTAATTTTCTCAGAAATCGGTACTATTACAATCACCCCCCCTTAGGGACTCATCGTCCAGATGAGGTTTGCCCCACCATCCCGAACGACACAGGAGTGGCTCTGATACCATTTGTAACATCCGGCCTCTCTCAACACCAATATTGTCCGCTTTGCCCCCGATGGGTTGCCCATCCAGAAACTCACGGCTTTGTTTTTGGTCGCCTCGGTGGAGACTTCCCAGGAGGTCACCCATCCTGATACTACTCCCACCTTAGCACGCTTAACCGTGGAGTTCTCCTCTCATCCACTAACATTAAGCCCAAAATGCGTAGGTGATTTAAGAGGTTTTGGATTACTTATGAACCAAGGATCTCTCCTGGCCACGGCCGATGTGGGATTTTCCTAGGGTGTCATACAAAGGTCCATGTTAATTTTCTCAGAAATCGGTACTGTTACAGCTAATAAGGCCCTTACTCAAGCAGCAGGACCAGAGAGGGAAGAAGAGGAAGATCCAGAAGAGGAACCAGTGGAGGCTCCTAAGGAGAATCCTAATGATGAGGAGGCGAATTCTGGCATCTCTCATGACACTTATTGACTTCCCTTTTCTTTCTTTTCGTATTCATTCTTTTCATGAACATAGATGATCATGTTGTGTTTATCCAACTATCTAATTTGGATGTTTTGATGGTTTAATTTAGTATTTTGTACGGATTACAAATTATTAGTATCAAGGATTATTACTGAAAAATTGAGATGTTGTGTTTTTGTGTTCCCTGTTTGCTTACGTTATGCAATTGTGATGGATATATATTACATATATATTGTCTCATTGTGTGTAATTGTAAATGGCAGAACAATGTCTAGAAACCAAGGCGGATGACGTGAAGGTCGCGCTGGGCGCGGCGGTGGTCGCGGTAACATCAGTATGACCGCGGCTGAACCCAACGCCCTCATTCAGGATAGAGTGAATGAGGCGATAGCTGGTTATCACGCTGGTAAAAACTATTTCCACTTGTTTGACCGTACTCTAACTCGCTAGTATGTATGGAATGCATATTATCATCCCAAATAACCACCATCATGTGTTAACGCAGGCAATGCTAATCCACCACCACCTCCTCCACCACCACTCCCATCCTTTTCTTATAAGGCTTTTATGGACTGCAAACCACATTCGTTTAGTGGTACTGAGGATGCGATTGTTCTGCTCCGTTGGATTGAGAACACAGAATCTTTGTTTGAGATGTGCAACTATCCCATTGCTGACCGAGTTAAGTATGTAGCGGGCACTTTGAGCGATCATGCTTTGACTTGGTGGAATTCTACTGCTCAAACTATTGGAATGGTTGAAGCAAACGCCTTCCCTTGGGCCGAATTTACTTGAATGATGAGCGAGGAGTATTATCCTCGTGAGTAAATTCAAAAGTTAGAAGTTGAGTTTTGGACCCTGAAGATGGTAGGCTCGGAAATTGAGGAGTACACTACCAAACACCATGAGCTTTCAACCATGTGTCCTAACATGGTGACCCCTGCTTATAAGCGTATCAAGCACTACATATCCGGACTGGTGCCACATATCCAGAGTATAGTCACTTCTTCCAAACCCACCACTATCTAAGAAGCTATTTGCTTAGCTTATCAACTTACTGATCAGGTTGTGGCTCAAGGCGCTTTACCCCCTCGAGGCGCCAGCGCCAAGAGTAATGACAACAAAAGGAAGTGGGACAACAGCAGCAGCTCCAGCAAGAACACCAACTCGTCTCAACGTCAGCAGCAACACCGGAAATTCGAAACCTCTAACTCTTCTGCCAACACTAGTCAAGCGGGGCCAAAACAGGGTACTTATGTTGGAATATACCCAAAGTGCAACAACTGTGGTTTTCACCACAATGGCTCGTGCGATAGGTTCGTCTGTCAACAGTGTGGCAAGGCTGGTCACGTTGCAAAGGACTGTAGAGGTGACCTTTGACCTAAGCAGTCACAACCATTTGAGCAGTAGTCAGCTGACGGTTGTTATCACTATGGAAAGGAAGGACATTCCAAGAAGAATTGTCCCAAATTGAAGCAGAATGACAACAACCAGAACAACAAGAACGACAGTAACAATCAGAACAACAACAATGGCAACCGTGGCAACGCGCGTGTTGTTACTAGCAGTGTTTTCAAAACCTGACCGGTCAGTTGGACCAGTTGAACCGGGGACCAAAGATACCGGCGGTCCTGTTAGCCTATTCAGATTGTTCTCTGCCAAAATTGGCCGGTTCTAAGAGGCTCAGAGGTTAGACCGGTTGACCGGTGACTGCGGACGGACCGGATTCCACGATTTAAATGACCAAAATCACAACAGAGGTGCAGATTTGAACGACGACGTTGATAACCGATCTGAATGACAAAGATGCTGACTAAACGACGATGTTGAATTCAATAGATCTGCTATCAGAAAGACGTTTTTCATAGACGTTTTTCATAGATATGTGATCAGACCGACGTCATCGGGAGATTAACCAGACAAAGAAGAAAAGAAGATAAAATACATAAGGTTTTGAGAGAGTGAAAGGTTTCAAGAGAGTGTAAAAAGAAAAGACAAATTGGAACAGAAACATCGAAGGAAATTTATTATTTTGGTTTTTAGCAATTAGATTTATTCCTTTTTTTACTTTGAAACATTTACTTCTTATTTTTTTCACATGGTTTCCTCTTTTCAGCTTTCTAATTTTATATATTATTTTGTGCTTTATAAATATGTAATTTATGTTTTTTTAGTCTACATATGATTTAACCTTGTCCACTGTGTTTTTATTATGCTTTTTATTGTGTTTTACATAAATGAGTTTTGTATTTAGGTGTACATTGTATTTTATTATATTATATTATATTATATTATTCATTGTGTTTTAGTCTTCTGTTCATTATGTCTTTAGTATGTTGTCCATTGTGTTTTATTAGACTGTTCATTGTGTTTTATACCCTATTGTTCATTGCATATTTAATTGATACTCATTGTGTTTTACATTATCTCCATTGTGTCTTATGCAACTGGGTTTTCAACTTTTTTTTTCAAAAGTATTCAGTGATTTTTAGTCTTCTCATTGCGTCCTTTTTATGTCTTCCATTGTGTTTTACGCAACTGGGTTTTTGACTCTTTTTCAAAAGTATTCATTGTGTTTTAGTATTCTGTTCATTGTGTCTTTAGTATGTCATCTATTGTGTCTTACGCAACTGGGTTTTCAACTTTTTTTTTCAAAAGTATTCATTGTGTTTTAGTTTTCTATTCATTGTGTCTTTAGTATTTCGTCCGTTGTGTTTCATTAGACTGTTGATTATGTTTTTTATACCCTATATTTAATTGGTGCTCATTATGTTTTACACTCCATTGTGTTTTACGCAAGTGGGTTTTTGACTTTTTTTCACAAGTGTAACAATATGGTACTCATATTAAAGATAAAAAGACGCTCAATTTTATGGTATAATTTTTTTTTAAAAGATGACGTATAAAAAAGTTACGGGCATTTAAAAATGAAGGTAAAAATGGCATGTGACTTGCATGTGCATATTTTTTTGACAAAATAACCCCTCACACTTGTTTAATCCTTTCGACACATGTCATTTTCTAGTGGCTTCTCATCCTTCTCATTTTTTGTAACATTTGTAGAATAACCCAACCCTTGAATGATATAGTTTTATTGTTTAAGTTTAATATTATTCAACTTCAAGTACCGGCTCAATTATTACGAATTTATTTTTGATCTATTTTTTGCATTTTTTATTTTAACTCTCATGTTTATAAAAAAAATAAGCATAGTTTATTCATTGTTTTACTCTACAAATATGTAGTAAGCTTCCATCATTCCATGATATGTTTATGTCTCAATTTATAGACATTGTTTAGGTTCAGAATTATTCAACTTAAACTACCGGCTCAATTGTTACGAATTTATTTTCATTCTATTTTTTACATTTTTCATTTAACTCTCATATTTACAAAAACATAAACATAGTTTATTCATTGTTTTACTCTAGAAGTATGTCGTAATCTTCCCTCATTCTATGTCATGTTTATTATAAAAAGTCAAATGGCATCGCCGGTTTAAATAAATAAAAATATATGACATTGATTAATCAGTCCATATGTAAGTTGTAGTCCACAATATATGACATGTAATGAATGAGTGTCTTTTGTCAACCAGCAACCTAGTTGTGTATACCACTATATAATCGTAAGATGTTATATATTGCAAAAACTTTTTTATGACAACCCTTAAGAATTTTCCATACATTAACCCATGAGTAAGGCCATGATATGGTCATGTTTCTCATGCATGTCAAATCCAAATATACAAAACCATCTCACTCTACCTTATCTATCAATTTTTGTACCTTACCTATCAATTTTATGAGCGACTATGATAGTTCCATGCATCAATGTATTATTCGATTTATTTTGTATGAACTTCCTAAATATAAAAATACAACCCTAGACATTAACTGTATAAAAGATTATAAAAACAACAAAGTATGGATTGGTTGGGGACGTAAACACATAGTGTTTGCAAGAATTATAAATATATTAATAGTTGTGTTAAATGAATAGTAACATCATTAATGAGTTTTGTCTTCTTCCCTTTTTTTACAACATTTATATATATAAATATAATTCAATTAGGATTAACAAAATGGTGTTGTGGTGGAGTGGTTTGTGGTGCATGTGTGTGCTTTGAGGTGTTGGGTTCAAAACCCGTTTGTTTCTTTTTTTTTCAACAATTATTTATGTATAAATACATATGATTCAATAATAATTAACAAAATGGGTTAGTGGTGGAGTGGTTTGTGGTGCATGTGTGTGCTTTTAGGTCTTAGGTTTGAAACCCGTTTCAAACATGGGATTTTTTTTCCAACACTTATTATTTATAAATACATATGATTCGATAGTAATTAACTAAATAGTTTGGTGGTAGAGTGGTTTGTGGTGCATTTGTGTTGTTTCATAATAGGTCACAACATGGGTTGGTAGTAGAGTGGTTTAAGGCGCGCTGCAAAGCGCGCCTTGAAACACCCCTAGTATTGTTTTAATGGTGAACAAAATGTTACCTTAAGATCAGTACCCGATATTCCACAAAACTTTAAATGACCAAATACAACATAACGCTTATCTGCAATATTCTTGTACACAAATTCCCTTATGAATCTGCAGAAACAAAAGAAAATGGTTCATTAATTGTTTTCATAGAAGAAGGCAGCCATAAGATATCAGTAAGAATAAGGCCTCATAAAGGTACAAATTGAATAAAGAAGCCGGTGACAATGCCTACTAACAAACCAAGGATTATAAAGAGAATAAGGAATGGGAGAGTTGTTTCGTTGAGATGTATATAATAACAACACAATGGCGACTGTTTATAAGGCTCAAATAGAAGGTATAGACATAAATGTGATAAAGGAGTTAAGAACATGGATAGTCACTAATAACTTATAAAGGAGTTAGAAACATGGATAGTAACTAATAACTTTATTATTTCATAATCAACTTAATTGTTAATGTAAAAAGACAACTTCACCCCTTTACTTCCTTCATTAAGTTATTGTATCATATGTATTATATGTTGTAATTACTTAAATTTGGTTGGAATCCTTCCCTCATGCTTTATAATATAGTATAGATACATGTCTTTTTCATGGCGAGAAGAAAAGAAAAACAGTGGGCTCTAGCCATATAATATTTAAAATCAATTTAACACCATACTTTCAAATTTAGTTTCTCCTAGTTATCCAACAGGTATTCGGAAATCTAATCCTACCAAGTGCAGTAATCAATTACTTTTACAATTAAATCAACAATAAATAGAAGATGAAAAAGTCTCTTCTTAAGAAAAACACCGGTCGCATATAGAAGCTACAACAGATAAAACCAAGATGACGATGTTATTCAATGATTTTATTAGTGGTCGGGATGGCAATCAGTGACGACGACAACAACTTACACTGCGACACCAAAAATCATAGAAAGGATCTAGTGTTGGCGGCGGCTCGTTGGTGAGGCTGATGATTTTGAAGCTTTCAATGTGGTGATGGTGGTTTATTGGTAAATACCAGCGAAGTGTGGCGGAGGTCGAAAAAGAAGACAACGATTATGTGTCATGACGTGTTGCGAGGCCGATATAATAACACTAAACCCTACTTTTCATTTACCAACAACCATTAATCATAAATTGAATTTTGAATGAGAGATTAAATTGACATACCTAGATATTTTATTGTTGAAAAATTAGTTGTTTTTACCTATTAGGCCCTTAGTTATGTTAATATGAATTTTATGTATGAGAATATGTTATTATGGTATATGTATATATATTATTTTTGTATTTATATGAGTTTAATATTTATTGTTGAGAAGTTTATTAAATAATGTATTAATATGTCTTAAACATTGAGGCAAATTACAATAGTGTCCTCGTTAAGTAAAGTTAAATTACTTCTTTGCGTTCTTTATAGTTACGTTAAGGTAGGGTGTCTACAGAATCAAACCATAACAAGATTATAAAGGCATTTGCAAGCAATAACGCATAGCAAACACTTATGCATAGCTTACATACGCTTACATGACATCAAATAAAATCTTACAAGATCTTCAAAAATCACAATGTATGAGCTCACTAGAAGAGTAAAAAAATCATTCTCAATGTTAGCCAACTACACTGGCTCAAGAACGCTCTCATAAAAAAAATAGATGAATAAACAAAAACACCCTTGCCAACAAAGAAGTCATCTCATATAGGCATAGGCAAGTACAACGAGCAACACCTTGCTTAAACAAAGTTCAACCTTCTTGCTATAAGCAACTATAATTAGGTATAAGCTTCTAAGACCACAAGCTTGTCTACACATTTAAAAGTACCATACGGTTGAAAAGAAAAATAAAAAGAGGCTTAGTCTCACACTTTGATAAATAGAAGCCTCTTACATAGGTATAGGAAGAAAATAACTTCCACAAGAAACTCATTTTTATGTAAAGGAAGCTCACCAAATTGCGCTACAGGCTCACATCCATGTAAAGAAAGCTCAACAGCGTATAACTAAAAGCTTACCTTTATACAAAAGAACCTCACTTGTTAGCATGAGAAGCTCACTAACATACGCCATCACATTCATAACAAGGAAGTTCAACGTCATGGACCAAAAGTCTTACAAGGGGTGAAAGAAGCTAACTTCCAAGCATGAGAAGATCACTTTCGCATTAAATAAGCCACTTTGTTATGAAAGAAGTTCATCAATGTGGGACACAAAACGCTCCTTCTTTTACCATATTTGCTTGGCTCCATCACATCTATTATAAAATGAGCTTACCTCAACACTTAGAGAAGCTCAAAGTCTCAGGCTGGTAAGCTGCTACGTTTGATGGATGGAAGCGACGAGCTCATGGAACGAAGTTATCAACTACAATCATGCACCAAAGAATATCCGGGAGAGCACATATGAAGCTCGTACAAACCCCGACAAGGTGATTATGAGCTTAGCATACATGTATAAGAAAAAGAGACACGTAGTGACACGCTAAATACTAGGATCAAAGCCACTACTTGTCTATTTCAAGATGATCAACACGGTGCCATGCACACATGATATGCTCATTCCTTTACCTCGTTGGCTTCTACTTGCTTAGATTCATCAACCCTATCATAGAAAAAAGTTTATCAAGTGCATCAAAAACCCAAAGACTTTGGGAAGGTAAGATACACCATTTAACAAGCAAAACTCTTTGAGATCTTGCCAAACAAAAAGCTAATAGCTAGAACAAAGCTTCAAGGGTTAACGTGATACGCGACTATGCTTACAGTGATATAGCTTACATAAACCTCGAGGCTATGAACTCTACAAGACAAAAAGGCACGTGGTGGAATGCTAAAATGTATGTTCAAATCCATTACTTGTCCATGACAAGTCCATCAAAAAGATGATTCCATTCATTCATGGACTTATAGACCCTCTTCAATAACGATGGTAAGAATCTCCCAGTCTTAGCGAACACCTTGAAGCTCTTCACACCTACAATCTTATCACCAAGAAACTTCATAACATCTTAGTATAACCTACTCAATCCCCTAGAAATGAGCAAAACTCACATGTTGTCACCTTCACACCTACAATCTTATCACCAAGAAGCTCCCATTTGTCTTGGTCTCAACCCAAGACATCTTACTTCTTTTCTCTCTCTCTAGAAATATTCTCTCACCAACTAATTTGCTAAGCTCCAATAGAGAAGCCTACGAGCTGATGAAGTATCACACCAACAGCTCATAATCGCTCTATAATTGCACACAACTAAGCTGTTAAGCTTCCCTGCTGAACTCGCAAGCTTCCCTAACAGAGCTCACGAGCTGTTATAACAACAGTCCATAGGCACATGGGCTTTAACAACCAACTTTCAACCATCAAGTTAAGAAGCCCGAAACCACCTCGGCTGCTAGCTAACTGTCGAGTTTCCACCACCACCTCCTCTCATACTTTCTATCTCTCATTTACATGTTTATATTCCTTTTTATGTACATTTATTGGGATATCACTAATGTTGAGAGTCGAAGGGTGGTCTTGAGACCCTGGTCTCTGGACCCCTTCTAGCGAGTTGTTCATGGTGCAGGTACGAGCTTAGAAGGTGATTGATCTAACCCTAAGAGACATCCATACCATCTCCATGCCTTATCCTTGTTGTTTCAGCCCATATCTCCTATACTTGTGGAGATTGTGATTCCTAATTAAATACAAAAGATATCTTTTAAACTAGTATCTATATCTTCTAAATATTATCTGTTAGTTTTTGCTTACATTTGGGTAAAATTTCATAACAGTTTGGCTTGAGAATGTAAATACCAACTTTTGTGGCCAAAGTATAGTGGATACCAGATAAGTCTTGATAAGTAAACTTCATTTAAATTCAAGATACCTTGAAGGAAAGCTACGTATATTTGGGGGATAACTGTTAGAACTCAAAGGTATGTTTCCAAGATGAAGAAGAATTAGGAGAATTTAACTAGGAAATTGAAGATCAATATCAATGTTTAATATTTCTATAGGGTCAAGTTATTTTTACAAAGTATAACAAAAAAGAGAGGGGTGAAAAGGATACAAAAAACACAACGGATCACAAAATATAACACAACTAGTCACAAAATATAACACAACGTTGAGGAAAAAGGACAAAATGAATCTCAAAAATGACACAATGGCGAAAATAAAGAAAAGACACAAAGCAACATAAAAGACACAATGATATAACACAAATTTTAAAAAGTACAAGCTAAAAATCCAAAAAAATCAAGAACCTAAAAACTAAGATCGTAGGGTTCAATGAGACGGTTACAACGTCGCTTGAATCAGTTCAATCGGATTTCGTTTGATACCCTTCCTACAACTTCTTTTTTTCATTGTGTATTTGATTCTAACTCCTCTTCTATAATACCCTCACTGATTAGAATTACTAACAATCCTTTCCATAAGTTGATGGTTTCGATAGTTTTTAATGTCTTAGAATCGTCACATAAGATGTTTGAAAGTTATTACATATAATTAATTCCAATTATGTGGTTGAATCAGAATCAAGAAAGTAACAACTGTGACCTTGGATGGTTTGAGCTAGGTTTCTAGTTTCTTGACAAAATATGAAAGTGGCAAAAATATCCATAGTGGTATGATCTTCATGAAAATAACTAAAAACTTTGTTAAAATTGATTTAAATTATCATAAGTGATGTGTGTAACTTATTGGTAGCCATAATTTGTGAATATGTAAACTAAATCAAGAATTTATCCTTGAGTGTTCTTGGTGGGATTTGACCTATCTTGACTTAAATTGTGATTTCAAATAATTAGGGTTAAGTTGGATTAAATCAACATATGCTAATGAACAGTACCACCATTCCAATAGGCAAAAAAAGGACCTCCATTGTTACATTTAACAGAATGTATGATCTCATGATTAACTAATCCTTGTTCATTTGTTAATGAACAAATCTGAGTATCAGACCCCTTTCCTAAAACCGAAACATCATAAGAAAGCTCATTAGTAATTGTAGATGCATATTTCATATATGTGTTTGTAGCTTGCGGGTCGTCAAAGTTGTAAATGCGTCGTTTATGTTTTAAGTTTGATGTTAATAAGTTTCATTCGGGTCATCGTGAGGTCGAACCAAAAAGTCATGTTTTGGTTTGGGACAATGCTAGGTCGAACCAATTGGTTCGGACCTTCGCAAGGTCGAACGAGAAACTTTATATATATAGGGTTGTTGGGTGACGGTTATTAGTTAGTGATATCAGTTTGTCTGTGTTCTAGAGAGCCCAAACCCTGTCCAGTTACACCTTTAAGTGTGCGTTTTCAGTTAATCGAGTCTATAACAGTTATTATCAAATTAATGATTAATGAAAACTTTGGAAATGGATCTTTATGTGTTTTGACATCGATTTCTATCATGAGCGTTAGGGTTTCCGCACATCAGTATTCGTGTTGATTACGTGTTAATTGATTGTAAACCGGTCCTACAAAGTGGTATCAGAGCTTGTGCTCAATCACACGATTGCAAATTGATAAAAATTTTACAGATTTCAGTCCAAAATCATCAAAACTTTTGCTATTTTCTAAGTTTGAACTTTAAACATGGTTTTTGAGTGATTTGGAAGTCGATTTGAAGTCATTTTCAAAAATTCTTTCACAAAAGTTGGTCCAAATCAAGTCCGATTCAAATCCTACACATTTGTGATCATAAGATAATTGTTGAAAATCAAATCAAAATTGTGTGTTTTGAAGTTAAAATGAACATTAGAACCGGAAAGGTCGAATGGGAGTTGGAAACAGGTCGAATGAACTTCCTTGAAACTCATTCGTGCTGAATTTTAGCACGAATAGGAGTTGTTTCTTTTCATTCGAGCCTTTTCATTCAAATTCGTGCTATCAGATTTTCATTCGTGCTCCTAGTTTCTCATTCGTGCTTACATCAGGTCGAACCAATTTCAGAATCTTTCATTCGTGCTAATTGTGAGGTCAAACGAAACGTTATATTTTTCGTTCATGCTCTCGACTAAAAATTCAGAAATTTTTCTAAGTGTTGAAACTTTTTCGCAATGGATAACATTTTGGGATTTCCAATGAACCGACCTAACACGACTCAACAAGAACCACCACCGATGACTCCCTGGGCATTTGCAGTAGAGAAAGGGAAGCAGGTTTTACAACAACCGCAACAACCGATGGTCAATTATTGGGCTGTTTCACAGCCGACTCAACCTATTGTGCGACCCCCTACTCAACTAATGCCGGACTATTGGGATGTTGCAGCAGCCGCATCTGTTCAGAACCAGACAACAACAGCTATCTGAACATTGATGAACGACTTATCCACCGGGAATGGTAACCGACCCCCAAAGTTGATGGATATGTCTGAGTATCCATCATGGCATAAAAGCTTTAATATCCACTTGGAAGGGTTAGATGGTGGAGAAGCATGGCAAGTCTTACAACGTGTATATATGCATCCGATGGTGGAGAATTCAAACACTCCGGTTGCACCAGACGATATGACTGGTGATGAGAAGAAAAAGTATGCAGCTGAGAAGAAAGCATACTCACAGTTGTCAAAAGCATTAACAACTGATTTGTTACACCAATTTGGACATTGTGTAACATCAAAACAGCTATGGAAGCTCTTAAAAGCATAAATGATGGGAATGAGAAAACTAAGAAGCTTAGAATGGATGAATTGAAGAAAGAGTTTGAGAAATTTAGTTTTGTTGGGAATGAAACTCTTAAGGAGTTAACGACTCGGTTTTATCACTTGTTATCTAAATTGTCTACCTATGAAATTTCTTATCCTATGGCAGAATGTGTTGAAAAGTTTGCAGATGCTTTGCTGGTGTATTGGAGTCAACATGTTGAAGTCGTAAAGGAGAAAGATTCATTTCCTTTTTAGACTTTGAATGAGTTTATTCAAAGATTGGAAAACAAGGAGATTAAAGAAATGAGAAAGGCGAAAAGAGCATAGATTCCATAGAATTCGGAATTGTATTATGCTAGTTCTTCTTCTTCAGTCAGTCCTAATGTTAGTGTTAGTTCAGCACCCCAAACTGCATTTGTTTCAAGTGTTAAACCAACCAATCCTGCTAGCTATTATGGTGTTCCATCATCTTCTTCATACACACCAACTCAAGTTCAAGCTCCAATGTAGTTTGCATTATGGTTAGCTGCTCCAAAAATGAATATGAGTCAACAATCTTCATCAAACGTTGGACAAGCACAATCAAGCTCAAGGTCTATCGTGTTAGAAACTTCAAACAAGGATAATGTGACTATAGAATTGGCTCAAAAGCATGTTGCCTTAGTATCAGCTTTTATTGCATCTTACAATGGACTTGTAGCTAGTCAAATTGGCAACAAAAATTTGACTAATGAAGATTATGCACATATTGACAAAGATGAGATGGAACTCATTGATATTCAATGGGCATTCGCAAGTGTGGTTAGGAGAGCTCATGAATTTATGGAGCATAGGGGAAGAACTGATCTAGCCACTTCACCTAACACCACAAAGAATCAAGAAGAAATCAAACAATTGAAAGAAAACTAGAAAGATACGTTGAAGATAATCGCAAAGTCAAAAGAAAAACAAGATCTGTTGGAAAAATGAAGTAACAGACTTGAAGTTGGAGAACTCAAAGCTACAACTTACCAATGTGAACAATGAAATGAGGATAGTAGCTGTCGAGAAAGAAAACAAGAAGCTGAAAACGATTATTAACAATCTATATCAGAAGGTTCCTCGGTTGAAAGGAACAGATCAAACCGAAGAATCGGATGCTGATTCTGATGAGGACGATGAAGATGGGGAAGTTGAAGATAAGGATTATAAGTAAGATGATAATGATGGATTTGATGATGATAATAATGATCATGATGGTGATGGAAAGACTGGTGAAGGTTCGTCGAGTTCTGAAGAGTCTGATGATAATATTAAAGACTATTCGTATAAACAAAGAAAGAAGAAGATCAGTCAACGAGTAAGAAAGATTCGACAAAAATGATTGATGCTGACATAGAAAGCTTGAAGAGGATGATAAAGAAAGGATACGTGTCTGTTCATCTTACCGCCAAATTCAGAGACATATTCGTTAATGAAGACATGAAGTATTGTCTGGATTATCAAGACCCTGATCTTGAAGATGGTGAAGTCAGCGCTACGATTACAAGAAACTCTTGAAGACGTTGCTCAGCAAGCCGGAATGAGTCTAGATGATTTGATGAAGACAAAAGAAATTTCAGATATTCCAGTTGTTGAACTAGGATGTCACTCAGATGATGCAAACGTGAATAACTTTGATGAAGTGGAAATAGAAGACATTTCACATGAAGAATATCCAGAATACTATAATATGAAAGATAAGACTCAGATTCCATTCGTTGATGGTGATATTCTGAGGGAAGCTGAAAAAGTTGCTGATGATAAGGGGAATATTATCTGTCTTAGTTATATCGACTCTTTTGGGTCTAGTATTTGTCTTTTCAACTGAAACACCACCTTCATGCTTTAACTCTTCTAGCTGCAAGATGGCGATAAATTTGTAGTCAACTAATGATTTAGCAGAACTAAAAGGAATTCTATGACCTGAAGTATTTGACCATAGAGAAAAGTACTTCATGCATATTTGACCAGAGACAAAATTTGTCCCGAATTAGCAGAACTAAAAAGAATTCTATGACCTGAAATCTATCAATCGTCATTTCATATTTCATCAGAGACAAAAATTGTAGCCATTACATCTCGCACCCTTTCACACAAACAACAAGACTTTACAGGAACTTGACCAAATCTTTTAGCGCACCCTTGTTATTTACTCACATAAGTTGTGAAATTCAAAACCAAACTTTGAAATTTGAGCAAACAAATATACCAGGGCTCTTAGAACATGATGTTAACAAATTCAGGAAAACTCCAATATAATCATGAACACACAACTACCGCGCGAAAAAATCATACTTTTATGAACAAGATTGCAGCATTTCCTAATGCATTACCTCTGATAAAGAAAGTCAATGACTACTTAACGAAAAATGGGAATAAAGAAAGTGTAAGGTAAAAGGAACCAAATAGCTCGTTAAGTAGCAGAATTTCTTCCTCGCTAGGTGCTCCAAGAATCTGATCAGATAAAAGAGTGAACATGCGGTTAAACTCCATGAATCAGCAAAAACAAACATGCTTACGAACTTCATACAAATTGATGAAATAAATAAATACATAAATAGTATCACAACAACAAATACCACCAAGATATTTCCAGATTATTTGTATAATGTAACAGGACTTGATTTTTTTTTCTTTATCTCGGTAATACATGATAACACAAATGTTAAATGGCTTTATTCAATAGAAACTTCCTTAAATGTAGTAACACATCAAGACCTCTAAAGATTTTCCCAATGTCT
Source organism: Ambrosia artemisiifolia (assembly GCA_032199755.1). NCBI lineage: Eukaryota > Viridiplantae > Streptophyta > Magnoliopsida > Asterales > Asteraceae > Ambrosia > Ambrosia artemisiifolia. Next base: position 26,607,459 of record CM063519.1, read on the forward strand.
TATTAACACATCAAGGCGTCTAATTAAAAATTCCTCCTATCATAATAGTGTCAACAACTTGAAATAAATGCCATCATAACTAATCATTCTCTTCATCGGTACTGTATGGGATGACCCAATAAGCCTAGCTATTTACAAAGAATAAGCTTACCATAGACATTGAAATGCCATCAAGAGCCTGACTATGAAGAAAGACGTCACAAAACAAACAAGGAACCCTTAGCATCAAAGATCCAAACTGCAACTTGTAATGACAGGTTATTATAACTCTGCCTCAGGTAAGGCTGCTAAATTTAGTTCTAGAATCAAGTCTGGTTGATAGTCTTTTCTGCTTGTAACTATGTCTTATAAACAATATTATTGTAAAATTTTACTCAAAACAGAGTATAACCTCTTCAATTATAATAATGCTAAACTGTATTTTATCTAATAATTCAAATCTAACTTGATCCACACCCACAGGCTGAAATATTCAAGTATAAATGCATAATAACACTTACGAACAAACATAACCAAATTAAAAACTCTCAGTTCATCTCAATTACCTTATCCGACTCATCGCCACGCTTCCGATTACAGTAATTAAAATAAAACACAGAGAGAGCCGAAACAGCAACAAACGACACGACAACAACAACCGTCTGCGGAGCCAAAGCAGCAGAAGTTCTAAACACAAACCTGCTCCTCGTTCTAACCGACTGCGAATAAAACTGACCATCAAACCCTAAACATTTTCTCCGGCGAGAAGGCCGGCGAAACTGAGAACCGAGGAACTGTGAACGAAGATGGATGGACGGAGAACTGCAGGAGGTGAAGGACGGTGATAATTGATGTGGATTAGGTTTAACGATGAAGATGGAGCTCCTCTAATTGATGTGGATTAGAGGAGGATATGGAGATGAGTTTTCTGGATAGAGGAGAGAGTGAATGAGTGATATTTCAAGTTTTTAACATAGTAAGTGGAGGGAATTTGAAAATTTTCATGACATAAAATCATGACAGTCAAGTTTGTTTAACGTCATCTTTTATAATTTATGACGGAAAATTATTGACACGCAGAAAAAAGCGTCAAGAATTTATTACTTTTTATCAAAGATGACATTTTTTTCATGACATACACTTTTGCATGTCATTAAATAGGTGTATGTCATAAAAAGAATGTCAAGAAAGAGTATTTTTCTAGTAGTGGAAGAAAGTGATTGACGAATTATTCACTGAAGCAGAGAAAGATGATGTTAATCGCCAATCAGATGCGCTGAAGAATTACTTGAAGAGGTTATGTGAAGAATCCGACGATCGCCCTCTACCACCGATCAGTTGGAAGTTCTTTCCTCAATTGAAGTGTGTCGGGATAAAATGGGAAAGAGGAATACTGTATTTCTGCATATTTCACGATATAAAGACTCTTCCTTATTGGGTCGTGAGAGATGTTTATCGACACGAGATGATTGATGCAACACATTCGATTTTATTGGAATGGATGGCCGAGAAGATGACGAGGGAAAGTCAAACGAAATGGGATATGTTTAAGCCGCAATATCGTCACAGAATCGTGCATAAGAAGATTAATCCGATGAATAACTTGTCATTCGTGACTCTGAATTACAAGCCACCGACTTGTATGCAGAAGATTCATTTGATGCTGATTCAACAAAGTCAAAACTTTGCATTTCGGTATTATGATTGGAGATCGGGTGAAGCCGTGATTGTTTTACATGACAAAGACCCAAAGACAACGTGCAAGAAGATTAGAGTGTTTTATCCAATGTGGATGATTAACTGCTCGAGAAATGATATAGAGACGTTGTACTTTAATCCTATTCATTTTGATGCGCTAGTTATTGTACAAGCCTGGAGATTTCAACCTGTAGTCAAGTTCTGTTTCACATTCGAAGTTCATTCGGACTGTGGCTAAAAGACTGCTTGGAAAGTATTCTATGAAATTGAGAAAGCAGATGGAAAAGTGACCAATTCAATTCAAAGAAGCTGGTAAGACGAAAATGGCAAAAGAAAAGTTAATGTTGGTGCAAAGTGTGAACAAAGACAAGAAAACACCCGAGCTACAGACAAGGGGGAGTTTGTAAATGCATATTTCATATATGTGTTTGGAGCTTGCAGGTCGTCAAAGTTGTAAATGTGTCGTTTATGTTTTAGGTTTGATGTTTATAAGTTTCATTCAGGTCATCGTGAGGTCGACCAAAAAGTCAAGTTTTGGTTCGGAACAATGCTAGGTCGAACCAACTGGTTCGGACCTTCGCAAGGTCGAACCAACTGGTTCGGACCTTCGCAAGGTCGAACGAGAAACTTTATATATATATATATATATAGGGTTGTTGGGTGATGGTTATTAGTTAGTGATATCAGTTTGTCTGTGTTCCAGAGAGCCCAAACCCTGTCCAGTTACACCTTCAAGTGTGTGTTTTCAGTTAATCGAGTCTGTAACAGTTATTATCAAATTAATGATTAATGAAAACTTTGGAAATGGATCTTTACGTGTTTTGACATCGATTTCTATCATTTTGCATGAGCGTTAGGGTTTTCGCACCTGACGATTCAGTATTCGTGTTGATTACGTGTTAATTTATTATAAATCGGCCCTACAGTAATTAAACGATTGCCTACAATAGCTAATGAATCAATATCTGGATAAGGCATACATGCAAATCTTCATAGGCTTGAGTTATTACGAAGCAAATACTTCTCAGTTTCGTACATTGTCAAATTCTTGATTTGATGCTTAGGAAGTGTTACACTTTCTAAATAGTAATAATAATTAAATAATTAATAATGCAATATTAAACATAATAAAAAAATTATAAAGCAATAGTAGAATAAAAATCCCATACATGGAACCCCTAATAGATTTTGGTGTTTTCGCATAATACCATCGGCCAAGGTTTCCCACATTTTTTTCACACACATCACCAAACCTAGACAAAGTATTAAAGATAAGAAGTGAATTGGGTTTTTTTATTATCTACTTTTGGAGCAACTGGGGTTTATGGATAGATGGAGTGGATGGTTTAAAGGCGTGTTGGTTTCAGCTAGGGCAGCGGTGTTGGTTAACGGGACTCCCACCTTCGAGTTCAATGCTCAGAAAGGTCTTAGATAAGGGGATCCACTATCCCCTTTCCTGTTCTTGGTTGTTATGGAAGCGTTGTCCTTCATGATCGATAAAGCTTGTGCCTTTGGTGATTTTCGAGGGTATAAATTTACTTTAGGTTGGGCCAAAATGAAAACGAGATTTGCCACACTACAATGACTTTGGGATGTAAGAGAGGTTCATTCCCGATCGATTATTTGGGCATAACAGTAGGCTCTAATATGTAAAGATGTTACAATTGAAAGAAAGTCGTTGATGTTTTTGAAGCTAGCCTATCGAGGTGGAAAGCTAAGACTTTGTCTATCGGAGGTCGAGTGACTCTCATTAGATCGGTTTTGGTTAGCATCTAGATTTATTACTTCTCTTTATACAAAGCGACCTCTACTATTATTAATGTTCTTGAAAAAATTATGACGCGGTTTTTGTGGGTAGGGAGTGCAGAGAACCAAAAAATTCATTGGGTTTTGTAGGAGCGAGTCACTTTGAGCAAAAAAGAGGGTGGTCTAGGTATACCAAGAATCAAATATGTTAACTATGCCTTGCTCTTTAAATGGGGTGGGAGATTTCGGTTGGAATCGGATTGCTTATGGAAGAAAATTGTGTCTTATTGCCATAAAACTCGATCCAGGTACTACTCTCTTCCGGTTAATGTCCACCCTGGAGGAAACTGGAAATCTATTGTTAAAACTATATATGGTTTAACGGCTGTCGATCGTCCCCTTTACTACAATTTCATGGCGTCGGTGGGTGATGGGTCGAGTATAAGGTTTTGGTTTGATTGTTGGCTTACTAGTGATCCTTTATTTCTGATATGTCCGAACATGTTTGAGGCGGATATCAAGAAGTACATCATGGTTTCGGAGAGGGTGTTATATTTGGATCAACATTGGAGTATTCAAGATAATTGGCTCATCGGGTCGTTGACTAAAGATTGCGACAAGGAGGTCTTGGAGATGCGGGCGTTGCTGGGTCGATTGTAGCGTACTCCCAGAGCTGACGCATGGAAGTGGGTCGGTCAAGGATCGAGCGAATTCCCAGTGAAGGTGGTTAGAAATTTGCTGGAGAAAGGTATCATTAGAACTGACTGTTTAAATTTAAGTAGATGACCTGGGTTCCTATCAAATGTAATATGGTAGCTTAGAGGGCAGAAATGAGTTGGTTACTCGCTAAAGTTGAGCCTGGCAAAAGAAACATACAAGTGGGCAATCCTACTTGTCCGTTATGTGAATGGGAAGATGAATCAGTGAACACATTTTTTGTTGGATGTGCTATTGCTCATGAGGTTTGGTCTAAGATTGGTGAGTGGTGCGGAATTGGTCCCATTTTTGCTTTTAGCATTCGGGACCTAATGGGTCTTTACAAACAAGCAAGCGGAGGTAAATGGGGTCGGAAGATTGTTCAAGGTATAGTTATTGTTACTTGTTGGTGAATTTGGAGCGTTAGGAATGACCGGGTTTTCCGCAATAAGGAGGTGTTTGGAAGAATTACTGATTTGAACATCAAAAGGTTATATTTTTATTGGTTAAGACATAGGTTAAAGTTCAAAGATGTTGTTTGGGATAATTGGCGGTTGTTGCCCTTGCAGGACTGGCCCTTAAAGGGTGCAGGGAGGACTCCCGGCCCAGACCCAATTTCTCGGGGGCACATTGACTCTCCGGCTATCCAAGTTTTCTTAACAATGATGTCCTTAATTTGATGGATTTTTTTTATGTTTGAGCCCCAAAATTGTTAATCAAGTATTAATCAAAGTGAATGACAGTTTATATAAAACAGAAAGTAAAGAAATGTTGAGAGAGATTAAGAATTAAAGAAGAAAATGAAATGGTTTGAGAAAAAAAATGCTGGTTTATTAATATGTATAGGACTAGAGAGGATGAAGAAGATTTGTTTTTGCTTTTTACCGGTTGGTTTTGACTTCCATTTTAGCTTTTATTTTTGTTATGAAACAAATTTTTTTTAATTGTCAAACTTTTGCCCATTTATATTTTCACCTTTTGTGGGATTCGAACTTCCAACCTCCCCCAAGAGGATTTGTTAGACTACAACCTAGGTGGGAAATAAAATTTGATCCATCAATTTGATCTTACTTAATCGTGGTTTAAAAAATAGTTTACATTATTTATTTCGTTAAGGCCTAAAGCTAAGGCTAAGGGGCACAATTTTTGCAACTCAGCCCGGGCACCTGAATTTCAGGGCCGGCCATGTGCCCTTGTATATCATGTAAATGTTTTCGGCGATCCTCGGGTTGAGAACGGTGTTGAATGAAATTGAATTTCAAAAAAAAAAAAGTACAAAGATACGGTCTGATGCCTGTTTCATTAAGATTCACACTATAATTAGTTTATTAAATGTGTTCCTCAAAATGATGAAATTGAATAACCAAGTCTAAAGATTCACACTAAAATTTGAATTAAATTGTTTGTTTATATAAGTTATTAAGCAGAACTGGATCATTCTTCGCTTTTCATTTTCAGAGACATTCTTAGGATGCATTCATTTATCGGCGGCTCGACAAAAAGGAAAGAAGGCGTTCTATGCGGTTTGCTTAACAACAGTCTGGTGCTTGTGGAAATGTAGGAATGAAGGGGTCTTCGAGCAGAAAGAAACTTCTTTACACACTGTTTTGAGCAATATTAAAGCTTTGAGCTATTTTTGGGTAAAGTCAAGGGCAAGACAATCTTCTTTGGAATGGAACTCATGGTGCAGCTTCAATTTGTCCAGTATTGGTTGGTAGTTGGGTGGTATTTGGTTGCCTGCTTTGGTTTTTTCTATGGTGCAGCCTCTTTTTTCGTTTTTGTTTCAGTATATTTGCTGTTGGTTTTCTTGTTGTTTGGTGATGTAAAGTGTATCGCTAGTATCTCGCTAGCGTTGGGTGAAATAAAATTTTGTTGACGGTTCAAAAAAAATTTTTAAATCTGGGATCAATTATTGTGAAACATATGGGCAATTCCACATATCAACAAGTTAACAATTCATGTTGCACCCACATGGGCAATTCCACATACATGTATATTTCAAGTGACCCATGTCTAATTAAGATGTAGAATATGTGCTAGTTACTTTACCTTATACAAATTGCAATCATGTGGCTTCGTACCATATGTTTTATCAACAATGGTCCTTGCATCCAGTTTCCAAATAAAACTGCATTACATTAACAATCGTTTTATCCATTTCATTCATATATAGTTTGTACCTTCTAGTTAACTTACAAGTAAATAACAATCGCATTTTACCGAATCCATTAGGTATGTCCTAGCTAATTAGCAAACAAATACACATATTCGCAAAGTTTCGCTTTAAGCTTTTAGGCTATTTATCAAACTATGTGCATGGTAATTTTCTTCGGTCTACCATTCATACACACAATTAGCATTTTTTTCAGTTACTTTATTTACAAATAAACTTACTCATCTTATCTAGTTTTTTTGCCAAGACCTTCAATTCCAGTCAAACTCATTCCTTAATCATCTACACAATCTAGTTTCTCAAATATATTCATCTATGCATACTCACTTTACAATTATCAACACTTTTCATCCGAATGATTAATTTCATCATATTTTGACTAGTTCTTCATATTTTCAGATTTTACTGTATATATATAGTTAGGGGTTATCTTGATAACCGAACCGTAAAAATTGTGAGATCCGTAAAAACTCACAAGAAATCAATCAAAATCATAATTTATAATGAAAAGCATCTAAAGTACAATAGATCAAATGATTTATCTCTTCAACTAATCGATCACCCATCTCTAAATTATTCCTAACATATATGTTGGAAATAATGTGAATGTAGATTTAATTATAATTTAGTGAAATTATAATTATATTCTTCATATGGTGAAATCAAGACAAATAAAAATGTTTTATGAGGCTTGAATAGAGTTTTTATGAGGCTTGAATAGTGTTTTATGGCTAATAAAGAAAATTTAAGTCTCTAATTATGTGAGACTTTTCACTAACCATGGTTCATGTATAATGTATACATATGAGGTTTTGTACCTCATTTTGAGATATGAGATACATGGAAAAATTACACTAAAAACTCTTGCAACACACATAACTCTAGAGCAGCAACCAAGTATCGATTATTTTTCAGGCAAGTGGGATAGTCCGGCAGTGCACCATCGTCACTGTTTCGAACCGGTGTACCCTGGGAACAGACGAAGAATCTGTTTAAGGGAATTGTGTCAAACACAAGCCCGGTTTATGTTGATGATTTCGTCTTCGATTTTAATGTAAGTTTTCTAACAAACTTAAACAGAATTAGGTGAACAAACTTTCGTGTTCTTCCTAAGGAATTTGGGTTCGCGAAAGTTTGTACATGTTTTCTTTGGTACATCGAATTAGATTACATTCATGATGAGAATGCAATCTTTAATCCGAAAGATTGTTTCTACAAAACGAATTTTTTGATTTAATTTTCGGATTCATGGGTTTTGAGTTATATTTAGATAAACCGGACTATGAAACATTTCTAATATGTGTTTAAACATTTTTTTTTTGAATTTCTAATGATAGTATTAGAAAAGACATATTAGTTGAAAACCTATGTAAACTTGGTTGATCATGTTTTCTTTCTAGTAAGCGTATTAGAAAGATAATTTCAAAGTATTTGAAATGTATACATTTTCTAATAAGAGTATTGGAAAATAAAGGGTTTCAAAATATAAGGTTTTGAAACATGTATTTCTAACAAGCGTGTTAGAATCGACGACGTTGAAAGAATAACGTGTCATGAAACATTTCTAATAAGAGTATTGGAAATAAAGGGTTTCAAAATATAAGGTTTGAAACATGTATTTCTAACAAGCGTGTTAGAATCGACGACGTTGAAAGAATAACGTGTCATGAAACATTTCTAATATGCGTATTAGAAATTATTATTTACAAAATCATAAGTTTAATTTGTAAACTTATATATTGATTTGTCTAACGGGCATGTTAGAAATTGAGGATTTTGTAAAGACATAATAAGATGGTTATATTTTCTAACAAGTGTGTTAGAAAAGATTATTGTACAAAATACACAAAAGTGTTGGAAATTTGTACTTTGGAAATTTTTGTGAAAATAAAAAAAGTTATAAACTTATTTTGTTTTATTGAAGGTTTTAGTAAGAATACTAATTAAAACTTCAAAGTTGAAACTTAAAAATAATAAGAATACCATTAAGTTGGGTCAAATATTCTTAAAGGTTTTAATGGGGTGTTTCAACTCATGGGTTTATGGAGAATTGGGTGTTTCAACCTTTTCTAACATTAAACCAGTTTGGTTAAATTTGACGGTTTCTAACGAGCGAGTTTGAAACGGGTATATTTTGGAAAATCCAAAGTTTATACCATTTATGTAAATGGTTTAATTTTTCTAACGAGGGTGTTAGAAACGGTTTATTTTATATAAACCAACAAGGTCTAAAACGATTGTCATAATCGTGTATTTCTAACAGGCAGGTTAGAAACGGTTGAGAATATAAACCAATGACCTTTAAAATGATTTTGGTAATCGTTTATTTCTAACGGGTGTGTTAGAAAAAGGTTTATTTGATATAACCAAAATCTATATAATGAACGTGTAATCGTTTGCATTCTAACAAGTATGTTAGAAATGGTTAATTTTTTAAACCGTATATGTTTATATGGTACACGTATAGTTTCTAATGAACAAATTAGAAATGGTTAGTCATGAAAACCAAATACTTTAACAAGTGAGTTAGAAATGGTTTAAACAATAAAACTATATTAGAGTTTATGGTTTTGATTTTTAATCAAAACATAAATATGTATAGTTTATGGAAAATACTTGTAAAAGCAGAAATGTTTTGTCTGAATAAAACATGTCTTTTGCAAATTATATATGGTTTGATACTTGTATGAGAAGTATGATGACTTGAACCATATAATAGTCTAGAGAGACTATTTAGTGTAAAACAACTTATGTTGTTTTGGACATATTTACTTATTCGACTACTTGTGAGTAGTTAAGTATACACAACGTTGTTGTTTTGAACAGTGTATTGAGGGAGTACCTCGAAACATGCCACGAGACGATATAATTGCTATTATTTCGTCGAATGATAAAGTGTTAAAGAGAATAACACTTTGAGATTTTATGTTTATATATCCGTATATGAATCCGGTTAAAGATATATGTAATATGTTATATATATTTTGGGTTATATTGAAATTATAATTTGGTAAATTATAATTATTAATTGGTAAAACTCTTCATGTGGTGAATTGAAGAAAAACTCTTTAGTAGAGTTAATTATTTATGACACTTGATTATAGTTTTAAGACTAAATTAAGTGTATAATTGAAACTCTTGAGTAGAGTTCTTAATGCCATTTGATGAGGTTTTATTTCACATGGTGAAACTCTTGAGTAGAGTTCTTAATGCCATTTGATGAGGTTTTATTAGAATCTTAATTAGAGTCTTAAGTCTCTAATTAAGTGACTAAGAAGAAAAAACTCTTCATCCATCCCCATTGAGATAATCATGATCAACGTGGCAAGTGTATTGAAGTTAAATGCACGAAAACGAGATATGTCAATCTAATGTTGAGAGCATTTACGTAGAAATGCACAAATATAGTTTTTATGACAATAACATATGACATGAATATATGTTATTATTCGTAAGTCTTTGATAAATATTGTGAGATTTATTATAAAAGACTTAGAATATTGATGGACGTGTAGAGTCTCTACAAACCATCAATGTTGGTTGAACTATATGGAGGATTCGTGATATATTTTGGGATAGCCACCCAATAAACAGGTTCAACAAAATATATACATATCACTTAGGGATATGTGAATGTCATGTCGTTGAGTGTCAATCTAATTGACTTGTTGATGATGAATATGTTCATCAAAGTGACTTATATTAAGACTTATGTTTAAGTCCTAAAGAGTCAATGGTGAAGCCTTGGAGATTAAAGGCGAACGAGTCTTAATCCTAATGAATGGAATTAATTATGGTTTTGAAGCATTCTTTAAACCAAGGTTTTGGAATGGTAAACAAAATCTCTTTTTGTGTCTAAACTAAGACGTGAATGTTAGGAAGAGATAGTGAGTTATCTCTTAAGGCTGTGAAGAATCAGAATGAGGCATCTTCTGTTCACATGCTAAGTATTCATAGTCTAAAGCATGCTAGACTAATACTTGTTAATTTAGATGCTCCACGGAGAATAAATTAACTTTGAACATTCAAACATATGTGACAACATAAGAATGAATTTTGTAAAAGCAAATATATAATTCATTAAAAAGGACGACTCGAAAGGACCGAATAAATAGTTCATTGGTTATGATACTATTTAGCTTAATATGAGGAGAACTCATATAACTAAGAAAACGGTTCGTGTGGAAAATATGGGTTGAGTAATATAATGGATGACCTCAATAACACAAAGATATAGATAGTCGCTATCTTATCGCGGGTGTCTAATGTCATCATGAGTGATATTACTCAAACTTAATCAAAGTGCAAGCAATGTGGGGGGAAGAGCCATTTAAGAAACAATCCGTAGGGATGTAAAAATGGTACTTGAGAAGTTTTCAAGCTACATATGAAAGGAAGAAACTTTCATCACCCCATTTGGTAGTTATCCAATAACACTTAAATGTGGAGGTGACTTGCATTTGAAATAGAAAGTTTGATATGAACAGATGTGATTTTGGGAAGTACAAGTCACACGAACCTAGAACAGACTTGTTATAAGTCAGTCCTATTATGTGGACAGAATTCTTGAGAAGTTCAATGGAAATGACTCTAATGTGGCAAGAACTTTCATTGACACGAGTCAACGTCTAGCTAAGAATCGAGGTGAGCCTGGTAACCAATTAGAGTACTCAAGAATTATTAGCAGCCTGATGTATCTGATGAGTTGTATCAGACCAGACTTAGCAAGAAAGCTAAGTAGACACACGAGCAACCTAAGTTCAATTCATTGGAATTACGTGACATAGGTGCTTTGGTAATTAGGATACATATGAAACTACGGGCTGCAATATAAAAGATATCCAACAGGTGTTGAAGGTTACTATGATGCGAATTGGATATCTGACACGAATGATTCCAAGGCAACGAGTGGGTATTTGTTCACACTTGGAGGTGCTGCGATAACATGGAAATCATCTAAGCAAATGGTTATTGCTAGATCCATGATGGAATCAAAATTCATCGCTTTAGAGGATGAATAGGCAAAATGGTTACGTCAAATTGTTAAGGATATACCTAGGTAGCCGAAGCCGGCATTGGCCTAATGCATACGCTGTGATAGTCAATTGGTAATTGGCAGAGCTCATATTACAATGTGTATCAGTAAGAAAAGGTATATAAAACGTAGGCATAATACGGTACGACAACTAATCTCTACATGAGTTATCACTGTTGACTACGTGAAGTCAAATGATAACATCGCGGATCCGCTAACAAAAGGCTTAAGCAGAGAGTTAGTTCAGAAGTCGTCAATGGGAATGGGGCTAAAGCCCATGAAAGGCTAGGTTTATGCGAAGGAAACCTAACTCAGCTGACTGGAGATCCCAAGATCTGAGTTCAATAGGACAACCTAATTGTATGAACTGGCGAAGGTCACTGTGGGGGATAGTTGGTGGAAACCCCATGTATTAAAAAAGGGAGTTTACTATAAATTTAATAAGCTTCCTAGTCCATTCCTAAAATGTGACAATGTTGAGGTTAAGCTTATGGCTTTTAATGATCTGACTGAGGTAACCAGTCCCAGTAGATCACCTATGTGAGAGAGAAGTGGGGTCGCTTCGAAGGGTATTGTTGGGGCACAATACTTAATAGCTCTCGCAGAACCAGGCACGTGTCCATGACCATAACGGACACAACAATGAGGACTTGACGTTGTCAGGGAGAGTCTTGTGTGAAGCGTATTGTCGTCCACACAAACGGCAGACGAGTTCAAAGACATCGCGTTCTACTCAGAGCCAGTGGGCTAAGTGCGTTTCATAAGCGAAGGTTCAAAGGGTCACACCTACCTATCGTATGCAAAACTCAACTGTTGAAATTTAATCGGAATGAGGTTGCTTCTCAGAATGACTCCTATTCATATAGGGGTTTGTTCGAAATATGCGTGTTTTGATAAATCTCCATTCATGTGGGGGATTGTTGGAAATAATGTGAATGTAGATTTAATTATAATTTAGTGAAATTATAATTATATTCTTCATATGGTGAAATCAAGACAAATAAAAATGTTTTATTAGGCTTGAATAGAGTTTTTATGAGGCTTGAATAGTGTTTTATGGCTAATAAAGAAAATTTAAGTCTCTAATTATGTGAGACTTTTCACTAACCATGGTTCATGTATAATGTATACATATGAGGTTTTGTACCTCATTTTGAGATATGAGATACATGGAAAAATTACACTAAAAACTCTTGCAACACACATAACTCTAGAGCAGCAACCAAGTATCGATTATTTTTCAGGCAAGTGGGATAGTCCGGCAGTGCACCATCGTCACTGTTTCGAACCGGTGTACCCTGGGAACAGACGAAGAATCTGTTTAAGGGAATTGTGTCAAACACAAGCCCGGTTTATGTTGATGATTTCGTCTTCGATTTTAATGTAAGTTTTCTAACAATATATATGTGTAATCTTTTTTATTTCTGAAATGTCCGAACATGTTTGAGGCGGATATCAAGAAGTACATCATGGTTTCGGAGAGGCTGTTATATTTGGATCAACATTGGAGTATTCAAGATAATTGGCTCATCAGGTCATTGACTAAAGATTGCGACAAGGAGGTCTTGGAGATGCGGGCGTTGCTGGGTCGATTGCAGCGTACTCCCTGAGCTGACGCATGGAAGTGGGTCGGTCAAGAATCGAGCGAATTCCCAGTGAAGGAGGTTAAAAATTTGCTGGAGAAAGTTATCATTAGAACTGACTTTTTAAATTTAAGTAGATGACTTGGGTTCCTATTAAATGTAATATGGTAGCTTGGAGGGCAGAAATTAGTTGGTTACTGGCTAAACTTGAGCAAGGGCACAAGTGGGCAATCCTACTTTTCCGTTATGTGAATGGGAAGATGAATCAGTGGAACACATTTTTCGTTGGATGTGCTATTGCTCATGAGGTTTGGTCTAAGATTGGTGAGTGGTGCGGAATTGGTCCCATTTTTGCTTTTAGCGTTCGGGACCTAATGGGACTTTCCAAACAAGCAAGCGGAGGTAAATGGGGTCGGAAGATTGTTCAAGGTATAGTTATTGTTACTTGTTGGTGAATTTGGAGCGTTAGGAATGACCGGGTTTTCGGCAATAAGGAGGTGGTTGGAAGAATTACTGTTTTGAACATCAAAAGGTTATATTTTTATTGGTTAAGACATAGGTTAAAGTTCAAAGATGTAGTTTGGGATAATTGGCGGTTGTTGCCCTTGCAGGACCGGCCCTTAAAGGGTGCGGGGAGGACTCCCGGCCCAGACCCAATTTCTCGGGGGCACATTGACTCTCCGGCTATCCAAGTTTTCTTAACAATGATGTCCTTAATTCGATGGATTTTTGTATGTTTGAGCCCCAAAATTGTTAATCAAGTACTAATCAAAATGAATGGCAGTTTATATAAAACAGAAAGTAAAGAAATGTTGAGAGGGATTAAGAATTAAAGAAGAAAAAAAATGGTTTGAGAAAAAAAATTGCTCGTTTATTAATATGTATAGGACTAGAGATCGAGGATGAAGAAGATTTGTTTTTGCTTTTTACCGGTTGGTTTTGACTTCCATTTTAGCTTTTATTTTTGTTATGAAACAATTTTTTTTTAATTGTCAAACTTTTGCCCATTTATATTTTCACCTTTTGTGGGATTCGAATTTCCAACCTCCCTCAAGAGGATTTGTTAGACTACAACCTAGGTGGGAAATAAAATTTGATCCATCAACTTGATATTACTTAATCGTGGTTTAAAAAATAATTTACATTATTTATTTCGTTAAGGCCTAAAGCTAAGGCTAAGGGGCACAATTTTTTGCAGCTCGGCCCGGGCACCTGAATTTCAGGGCCGGCCATGTGCCCTTGTATATCATGTAAATGTTTTCGGCGATCCTCGGTTTGAGAACTTATTTATGGTGTTGAATGAAATTGAATTTCAAAAAAAAAGTACAAAGATACGGTCTGATGCCTGTTTCAAAAAAAAAGTAAATGGGTTCCTCAAAATGATGAAATTGAATAACCAAGTCTAAAGATTCACACTAAAATTTGAATTAAATTGTTTGTTTATATAAGTTATTAAGCAGAACTAGATCATTCTTTGCTTTTCATTTTCAGAGACATTCTTAGGATGCATTCATTTATCGGCGGCTCGACAAAAAGGAAAAAGGCGTTCTATGCGGTTTGCTTTAACAACAGTCTGATGCTTGTGGAAATGTAGGAATGAAGCGGTCTTCGAGCAGAAAGAAGCTTCTTTACATAATTTTGTGAGCAATACTAAAGCTTTGAGCTATTTTTGGGTAAAGTCAAGGGCAAGACAATCTTCTTTGGAATGGAACTTATGGTGCAGCTTCAATTTGTCCAGTATTGGTTGGTAGTTGGGTGGTATTTGGTTGCCTGCTTTGGTTTTTTCTATGGTGCAGCCTCTTTTTTCGTTTTTGTTTCAGTATATTTGCTGTTGGTTTTCTTGTTGTTTGGTGATGTAAAATGTATCGCTAGTATCTCGCTAGCGTTGGGTGGAATAAAATTTTGTTGACCGTTCAAAAAATTTTTTTTAATCTGGGATCAATTATTGTGAAACATATGGGCAATTCCACATATCAACAAGTTAACAATTCATGTTGCACCCACATGGGCAATTCCACATACATGTATATTTCAAGTGACCCATGTCTAATTAAGATGGACCCGTTACTAGACCTAGGTCTATAGAATATGTGCTAGTTACTTTACCTTATACAAATTGCAATCATGTGGCTTCGTACCATATGTTTTATCAACAATGGTCCTTGCATCCAGTTTCCAAATAAAACTGCATTTCATTAACAATCGTTTTATCCATTTCATTCATATATAGTTTGTACCTTCTAGTTAACTTACAAGTAAATAACAATCGCATTTTACCGAATCCATTAGGTATGTCCTAGCTAATTATCAAACAAATACACATATTCGCAAAGTTTGGCTTTAAGCTTTTAGGCTATTTATCAAACTATGTGCATGGTAATTTTCTTCGGTTTACCATTCATACCACAATTAGCATTTTTTTCAGTTACTTTAGAGTTAATAGCCATTTTCGTCCCTGTGGTTTGGTCCAGTTTGCCACTCCAGTACAAAAGTTTATTTTTTTGCAATTCCTTACCTGTGGTTTGGATTTTTTTGCCAAATTCGTCCTTTTGACTAACTCAGTTAAAAAATCTCGTTAATGTCAGGGGTAGTGTTGTCATTTCACAAACCTCAGGGACGAAATTAGCAATTAACTCAATTTTTTTTTATTTGTGCATGATGTGTGGTGTTTCCTTTCTCTTACATTTGAATTTACTTCTTCTTTTGCACTTCTGTTTCATATACCAGACTACCTAACTACAAATGATTAGGAACCGTGTCTTGTTTTAATTTACTGTTGTCAAAGCTTTACAAATGTAAAAGAATCCAAGACTGTTCAGTCTGAGCATGCAAAGTGCAATGTATTCAAAGTCAAATGTGGATCTTTAATATCAGCTGAAACCCGTTTTGGGTGTTTTAGACATTTTCGAAGAACAATTACTAAAATAACCAGAAAACAATGGCAATATAAGCCAATAAGAGATCAGATGTGTTGTCTGATTGAAGGGTAGTCGTTTTCGAAGGTAATGTATGCATGAATGAATATCTGCTTTCGATTTGTCTGTTTGTCATGTCGTCCAACACTTGCACTACTCTCTCTTACATTCTTCTTTCACTTCTAAAGCGATTGATCATACCATTCACATTTTATTAATTCTTCCATAATTAAACTTCATATTATTATTATTATCATGATCGTCCCATTTCTACTCTCTCTATATCTCTCTCATCAGTCATTAGAGATGGTGATGCTGCAGACAAAAGCAAAACCAGGTGATCATATATTATATATGATATATCTAACAAAGTAGTAATTAATAGAGTAATAAAGGTAATCAAATACTCCATTAATAATAATATAGTGTTAACCAGATTCATCATTGTGACTTCGAATCTGGTGCAAGTCCTAATGCAAAAGATTATTTAATTTTTTTTAATGTCAATATTCTACTTCATTAAAAACCAACAAAAATTAGAAGTGAGTGGAAGGTAAAACTTTAATATATGTGACATGATTGTTTTTGGGCTTCTAAAAATTGAATTTTTTTTAATATATGTGACATATATTATTAAAAAAATTGAGTTAATTGCCAATTTCGTCCCTGAGGTTTGTGAAATGACAACACTACCCCTGACATTAACGATATTTTTTAACTGAGTTAGTCAAAAGGACGAATTTGGCAAAAAAATCCAAACCACAGGTAAGGAATTGCAAAAGAAAAACTTTTGTACTGGAGTGGCAAACTGGACCAAACCACAGGAACGAAAATGGCTATTTACTCGTTACTTTATTTACAAATAAACTTACTCATCTTATCTAGTTTTTTGCCAAGACCTTCAATTCCAGTCAAACTCATTCCTTAATCATCTACACAATCTAGTTTCTCAAATATATTCATCTATGTATACTCACTTTAAAATTATCAACACTTTTCATCCGAATGATTAATTTCATCATTTTTTGACTAGTTCTTCATATTTTCAGATTTTACTGTATATATAGTTAGGGGTTATCTTGATAACCGAACCGTAAAAATTGTGAGATCCGTAAAAACTCACAAGAAATCAATCAAAATCATAATTTATAATGAAAAACATCTAAAGTACAATAGATCAAATGATTTATCTCTTCAACTAATCGATCACCCATCTCTAAATTATTCCTAACATATATATGTGTAATCTTTTTTATATATGATTGCTGGTAAATCTTAGACATGTATCGCCATGTGTTCGATTTACTAAATACTCTCATATCAACAATATTTTTTATAAAAGTAAGAGGTAGATTTGTCTCACATAATAATAATAATAATAATAATAATAATAATAATAATAATTTATATTGTAGACAATGTAATTTTACTAATACTAGGGGTATATATCGACGCGCGTTGCGCGTTTTACAATTGAGATTTAGATGAGGTGTTGATCAGTCAATGAATTATACAATCGAGATTCCATTTTGGTTGTAAACGTTAAAAAAATAAAGAAATCTACACATAAGATAACACATAAAATTTGTAACGAAATGACATAATATTATGTTCCATTTTGGTTGTAAACGTTAAAAAAATAAAGAAATCTACACATAAGGTAAAACATGAAATTTGTAACGAAATGACATAATATTATGTTATTTATATTAATAGTATATAATATAATATAAGCCAATGATCTCCAGCCCAGTTGGTTTGAGGTGGGAAGGTTTACCTCCTTGGAGGGTTCCTGCCCGGGTTTGGTCTCAGATTCGATTCCCACGCATCAGCGAAAAAATAACCGCTTGGGTTTGAAAGGAGAAACCCGTGTGTTGCTATGGGATTCGAACATGGGCAGTGGTCGCTTTGCAACACAAGATTTATCGCTAAAACACTACTCTTAAAAATAATATAATATAAGGTAACACAAGAAATTTGTAACGAAATTACATAATATTATATTATTTATATTAATAGTATATAATAAAATTTTTGAATAAAATAATATATATGAATATAATAATATATATAAATATATGAATATTAAATAAAATAATATATATGAATTTAATAATATATATAAATATAATAATATTATAGTTACTATTCAAACTCTAAGGTATGTTATTATATTTATAATTATAATTATAATTAACAACTTACATACTATTTTATGATTAGAAAATCAACTTATATTATAACACATCCATAGAAATTTTATTTATTGTTTTATATCCTTTTTTACAATAATTTGATAATCAAGCTAGTTATAATGGATTTGTCTAACAAAAATTGATGGGTATCAACAAGACAAATAAATAAAATAAAATAAAGTATGTTGATTGTTGATACCTTTTTTGAAACTATATAGAAGGTGGCCACATGTAGATATCTCCTTTTGTCGTCGGAGTTGGTTATTTATAAAAGTCAACTTCTTCTAGATGTCACCCACGTTTAACTAATCAAATGAGAAGATTACCTTTAGAAGATCTAATAAAACGTAAAAAGCATTTAATGAGTGACAAAAGGCTGATCTAAAAGTTGTCTTATATCGAAACGAGTCGAGCCTTATCGAACTCGAGTCAAGCTAAAGCCTAAAACAAAGCTTGTTAATTTATTTATCGAGTCTGAGCTCTAACCTGGTATGTGAAGCTCGTTAGGTTTGTCGAGCCTTATCGAACCTAAAACAAAGCTTGTTAATTTATTTGTATGCTTTAGTTTTTTAATAGTTAATAACATTTACCACTTATTTAAAGTTGTTTAGTGAACGAGCCCCGAGCTCGAGCTTCACTTATCGAGCTTACGAGCCTAAACGAATTATTACTTATTATTTTTATTTAATGTATTAACTAATTGATAATAAACGAGCCGTGCTCGAGCTTGAGAAATTGCCAACGAACCGAGCTAGGGCTTTGAAAACAAAGCTCGAATCGAGCCGAGCTCGAGCTCGAGCCCTTATAAGTTAATCGAGCTCAAGCCTAGTTAAGCTTGGGCTCGGCTAGGCTCGTTTCTCGAGCTCGGGCTCAGCTACGCTCGTTTGCACCCCTACCCACTAGTTTATATACATCTATATGTACAGTTACTTACATTTTGATCGGTAAATAAAAGAGAGATTTCGGCTTTGGTTTGTTTTTTTTTTCTTCGCAGCGAACTCCATTACTTGGCTCTAATAAGACTAGATTTCTCATCATCTTATGAAAAAAGGACAACCAAATAACCAATGACCAATGCAACACCGTCTTACTATTGGGCTACAAGCCCTTTAGTTGTGACATCACACGATACACTTTTTATTTGGTCTGTAACAAAATTACAAATATATAAATGGCCATGTGTTTTAAAAACGAAATATAAAAATAACTATTGATAAACTGGTCAGAATTCAATTAAAAAAATTATGTTTGTGTTCAATCAATATTAGACGATATTAATGAACTTTTTTTTGTTTATCAAAATTCCACGTTGTCAAATTAACAAGATATATATAAATAACAACGTGTTTCAAAATTTAATAAAGAAAATAAATAGAAAAAAAAAACAATTAAATAACTGAATAATATTAAATTACAAAATTTACATTTGTGTTCCCCTGATATTACTTGATTTAGTATAAGTATATAGAGAAAACCCATCTTATAGTGAAAACTATGAAAACTCCACATGTTATTGAGAATGTGTCACATCACTCAAAGAAAAATTTATTTTATAATATCTCCAGGGGTACTAAAGGAATTTTCTCCCCATGTCACCTCATCCCCTCTTTTCCTCTGTTACAAAGTATGAAAGTACCATTACAACTCATCATTCCCCATATAAATACACCATTCCTCCCCCCCCCCCCCCCCTTTTCATCTAAATCTTTCAAAAACTTCATCTTCTTCTCACCCTAAAATGGATTTCAAACTTCATCTCCTTCTCATCCCATTTTCATCTAAACTATAGAGAGAGAAAGAGTTAGAGAGAGAGAGAGAACTTCAGAATAGAGAGAAAGCAGGAGACCAGAGAAAAGAAGGGGAGCCACTGGTCATGGCCTTTGGCCGGTCCCTACTCCGATGACAACAACGGAAGATGATGGAGTCAGATCTGACCTCCAGTGGGCTTTGCCATGTCTCTAATGAAAGGAGGTTAGTCCAATAATCACCACCCCTTTTCAGATTTGAATAATTATGAGTTGAATGGTTGTGGGTTACCAAGGTGCTAGTGACGGTATTGATGATGGTTGGGTCTTGTGATCTAATGGTGGATGATGACAGGTATAGTTGGAGTTAGTTATGGTGCTGTTACAGTAAAGGGTTACGGTGGCTATGATAATGGTGCTTATTCGAGTTTGAAGTTTTTGTGTCTTTTACTTTTTTTTCACGTTTTGAGTAGTGGTTTTTGTATTGCATCTATTTTTTATCTTGATTTTTAAACATTTTTGTGTCTTTTAATTATAATGTCTTTTGTGTTTTGGATACATGGATGTCCATTTAAAGTTAATGGTGAATGTATGGAAGGTAATTATAATGTCTTCTGTGTTTTGGATATATGCACTCCATGTGTTTGATGAAATGCCTGACTAGGTTAACATGTGTTACTTCTGTTAATATGTTAGATGATGAGTTAGTCACACCGATTAACATCTTATTTATTGTTTTGCAGTATTAAGACCCCCACGGTTAACATATGTTAACATACGAAGTCCAAGTAAGCCGAGAAAAATATGTAGAACTTTTGAATAACGTTTTCTTTTTGGTACCCATTGTATAGAATTCTAGATTTATTTTGTTAAAGTGGTCAATAGTTTGTGATGATACTTTGTAATAATGTGTTTTAATAGTTTGCATGCACTATTTCTCATTAAACTTATGAAGCGAAAACTATAGTGGTAAGCAAGACAAAAAAAAATGCTGACAATAAATACAAGCTTAACACATGTTACCCTTCAATACAGTTCATTTGAATGTCCTGGGTAGGTTTTTCTCTTGGTCAATAGTTTGTAATGATACTTTTTGTAATAACGTGTGTTAATAGTTTGTATGCTTTATTTCTAAGTAAACTTATGAAGTGAGCTGACAATAAATACAAGTTTAACATATGTTACCAAATAACACATGTTAACCTCTTATGCAACATTAACACATTGTTACCCTTCCATGCAGTTCATTTGAATGTCCTGCGTAGGTTTTTCTCTTGTTCATCTTGACTTTGCTACCAAGCATGCAGACTTGGTCAGATAACACATGTTGCCCTATTTATGCAAAGGGTAATATGCATGACAACTAACTATGTAACCTTTAAAGGGTACCTATTGAAGATTTTTTTGCATACTGTTATTTGAATGTTATGCGTATCTTTTTTTTTACAGTGCTACTTAGTCAACTTATCAGACGAAATAACACATGTTACCCCTCCTTTTTTTGTTAGTGTTTGACATTCTTGTTGAAACATGTGTCACAAAAAAAAAAACAATTTAACTTTATTCGGTCCTTGTTGAAGCTTTTGAATATTGCTTTCTTTTTTACTACTCAATGTATAGATTTACTATATTTATTTTGTTAAAGTGATTAATAGTTTGTTATGATACTTTGTAATAACGTGTGTTAATAGTTTGTATGCTATTTTTACTTATTTCTATGTAAACTTATGAAGTGAAAACAAGAGTGGTAAGCAAGACAAAAAAGGCTGATAATAAATACAATTTTAACATATGTTACCATGCAATATGCTAAACTTACAGTGTGTGAATGTTTATATTTTTAAAACTTTGTTATGTATGAACAAAAACTATGTGGCCCCGCTGGTGCCCCTTTTGATTAGGTTTTAGTAATGCATGGCCCAGGTTACTGGTTGGTACATATTAATTCATGTAACATGTGTTAATAGTTTCTATGCTTTAACACATGTTACCCTTCCATGCAGTTCATTTGAATGTCCTGGGTAGGTTTTTCTCTTGTTCAATAGTTTGTAATGATATTTTGTAATAATGTGTGTTAATAGTTTGTATGCTTTATTTCTTAGCAAAACTAAAGAAGTGAAAACTATAGCGGTAGGCAATACAAAAAAAGGCTGACAATAAATGCAAGTTTAACATATTTTACCAAATGACACATGTTACCTTCTTATGCAACATTAACACATGTTACCCTTTCCATGCAATTCATTTGAATGTACTGGGTATGTTTTTCTCTTTTTATTGTGACGTTGCTAGTGTTTGACATTCTTGTTGAAACATGTGTCACAAAAAAAACAAGTGGCCTTTATTATGTCATTGTTGAAGCTTTTGTATATCGTTTTCTTTTTTAGTACTCAATGTATAGATTTACTATATTTATTTTGTTAAAGTGATTAATAGTTTGTTATATGTACATCACATGTTAAGGTCAACATGTCAGCAAAAGAGTAAAAGTTTAATAGGTGGTAGGTACATAGCCCGCACCCAATTACCATACTTCTAAAGTCTAGACAATATAATGTTTTATCAAACATCCCATACAAGCAACCATGCAATCCGCCGCACAAAAAACACCATACCACCAGAGTTGTAACCCCTACTTCCTTAGCGCTGCTGATTCAACGTTGTCCTTCAAAAGATTCACTGGCGACCATAAGATATGTGTTGCGAACATCTTTCTCAGCCTCCTCAACCCCGCCAGCTTCTTTGCGCCATTTGTGCTTAAGTCGGCATCGAAACGTTCCCCCTTGCCTATGAACTTTTCCATATGTCGCATCAAGAACACCCCACAGTCGTCAACGTTGTTACTTGTCGCCCATTCAATCCTCTCCCTTTGTATCCTTAAGCCATTGATTATTTCAGCCTTTTGGTGCTTGACTTCACGTAGATACTTCACTAGCATATCCTTCTAGTAAATAAATTAATACATGTTAGGAAGAAATTAACACATGATAACCAGCAACTAACACTTGTTAATCAGAAAAATAGCAACATGTGTTGAATAAAAATGCACTTTATTAACCAACTTACAATCTTGTATGGGGTGTCTTTCTCAAAGTACTTCTCGTTGTCCGCAATCGGAACCCCCGTACCTGGGTAACATGTGTTTCAACATTAACATTTGTTAAAGACACATAGTAAGGCTGCAGAGGAAACTCAATCATACCTTTCTTGCCAGATGGTCCAGCCATATCTGCACACGCTAACCTTTTTCCTGTAACACATGTTATTATAGTTAGATAAATAGTCTATCAAAATGGTCAATTTTAACAAAATGATAACACATGTTAAAGCTAAGTAGTGGTAATGCGGGAGATAGTTAAGCTTACCCTTATTCCCAGATGTTCCAAGCATCTGCGCTGAACATTTGTCTCTAACACAAGTTATTATAGGTAGTCAAAAAAAGTAAACAAAAGGCTGCAAGCTGATATCCAAAAAACATAAAAACCATAGTGCGTGTACCTGTGTCATTGCTTGAGGATTTGAGTCTGGTTTTTTCAAATGCAATTGGCTTCTTAACTGTTAGCATACACAATTCGGGTCATGACAATTTATTAATCTGTTAACACATGTTAATATCGGTTACACACATAATCCATTATAAATATTATTCGAAGAAATCACTAACACATGTTAATGTTTGGTACTTGACTTCTTCACTGTTAACATGCATATGTGTTGAATAAAAGACTACATATTTATTCATCAATCACATGTGATCTATCAACCTCATGTCCCCAATCCAATAACAAACTAACATAAACAAAATAATAATAAAAAAATCAAAAAGGTTAACATTAGTTTTTTTTTTCTTTTCATTCAAGCATTTGATCAAACACTTGGTATGCAAGCAAAACTATCCCCAAAACTGTTTAACATGACAAACAAACATACACAATCCATTTTTATTCAGCAAACAAACCCACACAAAGCTGAATAAATGAAACAAAAAACCCATATGAACTTACAATAGGAGAGAGAAACGCAAAGAAAGTAAGAGACTTTAGAGAGAGAGAGAGTTAGGTGAAAAGAGAGAGTAGTCGAATCGGTCATCTTCTACAGCACATCTATCTTCTCCGGCCACACCTCCAACCACCCGGAAACTAACAATTTCAATACCCATTTCTTGTCATCCTGTTCGCCAAATCTTTTTCTCTCCTAATACCTGGCTCCGCCACCTGGCCCGGTCAAAGAAGAAGATATAATGGGTGTTGCGGTGTGATGTAATGGGTGTTGGGGTGTGATGTAATGGGTGTTGCAGGTTTCTTTTAAGAAGAAGAAGAAAGAAGAAATATGGTGCTTCTTACATTGTGTTTTACCAAGAAGAAAGAAAAGATAAAGAAAAGAGAGGAGAGAGGTCATTCTTAAGGTTTTAAAAGAGGAGAGAGAGGAGAGAGGTCATCATCTTAGGATATGAATTCTGATAAGAAAGAAGGAAAGAGGTGAACCATGCAACTTTACCAAATTACCCTTGTATGTACTATCTCCATTTTAATAATATTATTTGAAACCAAAAAGTCACCCCAATTGATCTCATCCATTGATCCAATCAAATGGATGGTTAGAATAGGGTTTCCAAGGTTTTCACTATAAGAAGGGTTTCCTATATATCTCTTCCCGTATGATTTAAATTGGTTTTATTTTTTATATTTTATGTAACAAATTTCCATTTATTAAAATTGAATATTTAAATTTTTTGGGTATATCCAAGTAACGGCCACGATACGTGTCTTTAAGGTACAAGTTGCCGTTAGTGATATTAATTTGAGAGCGACATACAATAAGAAATTTATTTTAAAAAGGCCTTAGTGGGCCAACAAAGATAAGTTTTTGATGGGCCCATCTTTTAGGTCAATTATTAACACTAAATAGTTAAGGCGCGTGTCCACGTGTTGGGCCTGATGCTTATGGAGCCAGCAACAGAGGGTCCACATGAAAGGCTTCATTCTCTGAAATTATATAAAACAGTGGATAAAAAAAAAAACCGACCTTAAGATAAGTCGGGTCAAATAGAGAAGTTTTGAAACTTCTTAAATCGCTTTTACATAATTTAAAAAATTAAAAAACAAACTATAAAAAATTTATTATTATAAAATCGAAAAAATAAAATGCCCCAATAACACTTCTAGGGTATAAACTAGTCGAGGCGTATCCGAGTACTATAGTCTCAAGTTCAGCTCGGTTTAATTGGGAGAGATCAAACTCGGCTAGTTTTGAGCTATAAATCTAGAACTCGAGCTTGACTCGTAGATAATTTTTAAGAACGGGTTAGATTTCTTTATTATATATTAATTTTGATGTCTTAAATAGCTAATTAGATTATATAATATATACAATACATTAAAAAATTTTATTATAGTTATGTACACAAAAATAGTTATCATATAATCATCCCATCATATTATTAGTAGAGATTTTTATATACAGTTCGCAAGCCTAACTCACAAGCAAAGTTCAAGATTAAGCTCGTTTACTAATTCTCAAGCTAGTCTTCAATAACTCACAAGCAATTCGGCTCGTTTACACGCCTACCTTTGCTGAACACTTCAAACTTGCACAATTTAGAGGGTGTTTGGGATTGAGTTTGGAAATGCAAAAGCGCCTTTGGTCAAAAGTGCTTATTGGCTTATGACATTTTGAAAATGAGTTTTAAAAAAAGTGTTTGGATTAACTTTTGGGATGAGAAACATCAAAAAGTCAATATATTGTTATTTTTTAAGTGTTTTGCTAAACTTATTGTGAATATTGGTTGTATGGGTGATAGATTTGTAATTTTTTCCAAAAGCCTAAAGCCAGGATTTCTAACTTTTCAAAAACAGTTTTTCTACCTTTAAAAGCTAAAAGCCAAAAGTCAAAACAGAAAGTGCTTCTGGGTTACACAAACAGCTTATTGACTTTTTGGCTTTTCCAAAAAGCCAATAAATTGTTTTGAAACTCAATCCCAAACACACTCGGCTAACTTCTGAGAACAGTTTCCAAGAGATCGTTTATCAACTTCACAACGACATTTTTGAAGGCTGGTTGAGAATCAAAATTTTACTAAACCGAAATGGCAAAGAGTCGGGCCATAGGCAAAGAAGCCATGATCTTTCAGCCACAAACCAAGCCCAGTTCTATAGACTTTGATCTGATCCGGGCCACAAATGAAGCCCGATAAATAGCTCGGATCATGTTAACTACACAACTAAAAATCTTGAAAATTTGGGCTGGAGATTTATATTAAACAGAAAACAGCCCAGCTACAATAATAACAATGCAGCAGAACACTTGCATACAATCCATAACTAAGACGAAAAAACCTACATGTTTCACCACTAAACAGACTCCCTTATCAAAAGCAAAGCACAATCTTTCTACCCAAAAAACAGCTTCTACCATCTGGAAAGGGTAAAACAGTCATTTCACTTTATGGTAATGTAGCGATTCGTGCCATGTTTCGCCCAGTAGTTTTTTAGGTCAACTGGTGCAGACAGATCATGACCTTGTGACGCAAGTCGACTGATCAATCTGGTGAAAACCGATCCACTCATCTTCCGCCCGCCCATTCTTGAATGGCGTTTGTTAGGCATCTGGGGCAGTGGATAAACCGATAAAGTGGTGGTGCAACATGACGACTGCCACCCGCCGCTACCCCATTTGTAGCACTGCCTTGCGACGCCAGTGCACGAGCAGATCGGAACCGGCATTGTTGACTCATCAAAACTGATCTGGTCCATCAATCCAAACTCTTGAGCATCCCATTCGGCTTTTGAACCATCCGTTGTAACGTTCCTGTTCAAATCCTCACCTACTTTCTTTTGCTTCTTAGACCTTGACGAACTGCTGGCGCCACCACTGCCGCCACGTGGTTTAATTTCCTTGGTTATCTTTGGCTTGTGAACAGGTTCAGCTGGAACAGCAGTAAGCGGGCGTGCTTCAGTTACATGCGTGTCAATCACATAGGACGGCTGTGCATGACTGTGGTGGTGTTGGTGGTTATGATGGCCCCGCTTTGAACCTCCTCGTTGAACGTGAGTGTTCATGGTGGTTTCTTGGAACCGTAAGGCAGCAATTGCGTTATCTCTTTCTCTAATTGCATCGTTTCTGTCAGCAATTGCTGAATCCCGCTGCTGAATTGCCATGTCACGTTCTTCTAACGCCGCCTTCTTCTCCGATAGAGCCCGGTCCCGCTCTTCAATGGCGGTGTCTCTTTCGGAAACAATGTGCATGATTTTCCTATTCATCATCATGGCATTTTGATCCTTCATTTGGTATTGAGGCATCACATTCCACTGCATTTAACAGAAATTATATAATGCTTTCCAAAAACTAATAGTGATTACGATATTAATTCCTTACCTGAGGATGAACACCTTTGTAGTAATCTATTCTGTGTCGCCCATTATCACGATGCCCGGCATCATCCATCCTGGTTCCGCTTTAAAAGAGTAAAACGAAAATCTGATTTTAAATGTTTATGATCATCTTGTCCTGCATCACGAACGAACGCCAACAATCAGATTCAAAACTAATCAATCGCAAGTTGTACAGATAAATTACTAGATGTTTAATAACAGATCATTAGGTGATTAACTTCATCTATTGAACAGCCCTGTTATGGAAACAAAATAATACTATTAATATTTATAAAAAAACAAAAAAAAAACAATAATATGCAAAATCAGTCTGCTTTCTAGAGGTAGTGTCTCCAAGTGTTGCTCGGTTCAAACCTAAATCAATGACCAAATAAGCAACCCGCATTTTTCTATTGATTTCTTCTATACAGAGGAATACAATTATGGTAATACTAACAATATAGTTGCTACTTTTCCCTAATACGATTACCATATATATAATACAGTATAATAATATTGATGTAGATAACTAGATATATACGTATCCCTGAGTGGCTGAGTTACTTCTTGTAAGAGTGCATAACATATAGAAATACTAAAATTGCTACAATAAGTCAATAACTAAACAACCAAAAATCGTGAGTCTAATGCTCTAATCTCTATCAGACCAATCTAACAAACATTCAAATTCCATTAATGTAACCAAGAGCTATAGCGGTGAAGAAGGTCCACCGATACACTGGCTGCTAGAATTTGTCATGTTAAAGAATGTTTTTTTTTTCCATACGAACAGATTCCATGCCAATCCTAGGACTGAAAGGTTATAATTCCATCACCAACTCCTTATATCCTGGCGTTGTCTAGCTATATTATCTAACAGAAGACAAAGTACAAGAACACAAAGAAACAGTTAAACATCTATCAAGTGCAACTTTCTTGCAAAACTGTTGGTTTGTCAAATCGTAGAGGCTGCGAGAAAGAAAAACTTTTTACAAAGCTTAATCTTACCATTTTTTTTGGAATAGGACATAGCCTAGCAGATTTTATCAACAATGAATGAAAGAATTCAAGACAGTCACTGGATGACCCCAACTCTCCACACCCGGAGATATCATGGAGTAAAGGAAAGAGGATCAAACAAATGAAAAACTAGGCATCTAGGGATCAGTACTTAACAATGAGCGCGCCTATATTAAAAAAAAAAGCCTCTAACGATATCAAGCAATCAGAACCGAATCCGCCTCTAGAAAACTTACCATCTTAAAACCTTTCAAGACCAAATACAACTCCAAAAAGCATGACAAAAAGTAAAAAAGCCACAACAAAAACCTAGAGTCAGGTCAATCCATAACCTACACATATCCAAATTCCAACCCTATGTTATCAAAAGCGCGTGAGGCGCAAATTCATGATAAAAGTCGTCTGTCACCCCTAAGACATCCTAAACTAGCCCTAAAGAAGCCTAAAACATCTCTAAACCCCCATAAAAATGTATTTTATACTACACGCCTAATTTACAAAAGCAATCTTTCTTTAAGCGCCTAGGCTCCGCGGTCTGCCCATGCGCCTAGGCGCTTTGAAAACATAGATCCAACCCTAGCAGTTCTAACAAAATGCCAAACACTAACTTGAACACAGCAATTGAAACACAATTTTCCATATTCAAACACACAGAAACCGTGAAACAAGAATACAGATCAAAGGATAGAACGACGTCGTTGTAGGACAATATTACAACATATAGATAGCGTACACTGTTTGGATTGTAGGTTTGGTAGTTGTTTTAAAAGTTATTAGGTTTGTATTTACAGATCTTAATAATTAAGTGTGTAAAAATAAAAAAAAATAAAAAAAAAGAAAAAGAAAAATATAAATATAAGAGTATAATTGGAGATTAGAAGAGAGAGAAAGAGAGAGTTACAGATAAAGGAAGATAAAAGATGATGGAAGTGTTGTGTTGGCACCGTGCTAATATCGCCGCCAGGTGAAAAGCCCTACCTTTTCTTTTTTTCGTTTTGAATCATCAGTTGTGTATGTGTGTTAGAGAGAGAGAGAGAGAGAGAGAGAGGAGAGAGAGAAACAGAGAGAGAAGTTGTGTTTGTGTGAGATAGAGAGAGAGAGACCCAAAGGTTTCTGAGATTTTGGTACAGTTTTGTTTAGATTTTCTGTTCACAATGCATGACATTCTATTCAAAATGAATATCTAACTAGTTTAAATTTAAATAAAAGGGAAAATTGTAAAAATAGCCTTTGACCGAGTGGATTCGCGAAAGTAGCCCCCTTAGCCGTCTTCGCACACTTCCCAAAGCATCTCAGGTGACTTTAGCTTCAAAGTTACTACGGACCAATTAAATTGTGCCACGTGTCCGACAACCTGCGAGACGACTTAAGGTCGTCTCGGGAAATGGAAGGCCTCTTTAGGTCGTCTCGGGCTGAGGGAATGGGACGAGTGAGACGACTTTAAATCGTCTCGCGGACGAGTGAGACGACTTTAAGTCGTCTAGCAAGTTGTTGGACACGTGGCGAAATTTAATTGGTCCGTAGTAACTTTGAAGCTAAAGTCGCCTGAGATGCTTCGGGAAGTGTGAACCGTCTTTCCGAAGATAGCTGAGGGGGCTATTTTCGCAAATCTCTTCGGTCAAGGGCTAGATTCTCAATTTTCCCTAAATAAAATCTATATGGGAATGTACTAGATAAAAATAATGATAGTGGTTAAAAATAACTAAAACTAGTATTAAGCCCATTGAATTGTGTAAAACCGTGTAAATTAGCACCAATATCACACCACTGCCAGTGACCATTAACACGAAAAAAACTGGTATAAAGAAGAAAAAAAAAAGACGAAACAAGTAAACATAAAAACTTTGAATTGCACATATAATATGTAAAACATTCAAAACAACTAAGTCAATATAGGAACACGCATTGTGACGGGGCCGTTAAATTGAAAAAAACAGACGTGACAACATTGAAACACCAAGGTACGTTGCGGCATGTTAATTAACTAGCAAAATTTTAACCAAAATGTAAAACAAAAAAAATAAAATATGAAAAGTAAATGGGCCCATAATTGAAAGATGTAAAAGTATATAAATTAAGGGGAAATACCATAAAAAACACTAAACTTTCTGTTTTTTCTCACTAAAGTCACTCAAACAATTTTTTGCATACAAAAAGCACTATACTTTCAGTTTTTTCTTACAAAAGTCACTCAACATTTATTTATACTTAAAAAACACTAAATTTTCTGTCTTTTCTCATAAAACTCATTACCCCCTCTCTCTCTCTTCTTGGTCGCTTTTCCGGCGAAAATCCGGCGTCGCTCCGGCGAGGACATTAATAAACTCATTACCCGAATGCAGTTGAAGCATCAATATGGCGAATAGATGTATTTTTTGTTTATAAATTATAACATTTGGTTGCCGGTTGATAGTTGTAGTCGCCGGAGACGGAGACCCGGTTGAAGAAGATAACCGGTGGTGTTCCTCTCTCTCTCTCACACTTACGTCTCTCTCTCCTCTCTTTGTGGTTTGGTGTAGTAGGTTTGTACAATGAAAATGTACACTTATAATATTATGAATGATGTACAGAAGTGATGTATGAATATAAATATGTTGTGTATCTTAAATGGGTGAGGATTATGCTTAGATAATTATTGGTTTTGACAGGTGTGGTGCACAGGTGGTTGTGTGCGTGCCTTAGAAGCAGAAAAGGAGGAATGAATCAAGAAGCTAAGCTTGAGTGTAAGACGAATCTTGGACAGGTGGTTCAATTGTCGACCGGCAACCAAATGTTATAATTTATAAATAAAAAAAATACATCTATTCGTCATATTAATGCTTCAAGTGCATTCGGGTAATGAGTTTATTAATGTCCTCGCCGGAGCGACGCCGGATTTTCGCCGGAAAAGCGACCAAGAAGAGAGAGAGAGAGGGTAATGGGTTTTATGAGAAAAGACAGAAAGTTTAGTGTTTTTTAGGTACAAATAAATGTTGAGTGACTTTTGTAAGAAAAAACTGAAAGTGTAGTGCTTTTTGTATGCAAAAAAATTGTTGAGTGACTTTAGTGAGAAAAAACAGAAAGTTTAGTGTTTTTTATGGTATTTCCCCATAAATTAACGTTCAAAATTGAAAAATCTAAAAGTATATAAATTAATGTTCAAAAAATAAATAAAAACAAAAGTACGTACAAACAACCATAAGAGTACAATCTCTGATACACAGAATACCAATTAAACATAAGTTACAACACTAATATGCACTAACATGTAAATTAATGCTATATTTGAAACTAAATAACTGTATTAAAAAGAAATAATTAATTACATTG
The DNA here is from genome assembly GCA_032199755.1 of Ambrosia artemisiifolia. Lineage (NCBI taxonomy): Eukaryota > Viridiplantae > Streptophyta > Magnoliopsida > Asterales > Asteraceae > Ambrosia > Ambrosia artemisiifolia. The sequence continues at coordinate 26,638,923 of CM063519.1, forward strand.
ATCGACAACTGTAGAACTAATATCGTCACCAGTTCCGATCATATTAATACTGGTACGGATGTTGTTTGGTTGGTGTCGGTTTGGTTCGACATAGCACCTATATGGTTCACTCGCTACAAATTACAATACCAAGAAATATACTATATTTTAAATATAATTTCGTTTTCAGCCAAATTTACGCTAGAATATGAAGAAAAAAACAAATGACGTATCATTTTTTTAATAACGATAACGAACGCAGATTATTAGAGATAACCAAATCAAATAAAATATAAAAGGGTTAAAACATATATTATTAAAGAGTTGGTAACTTTAACTTTTACGTCTCAACTTTAATAAAGTTATATTTCTTTTTTCTTTCTTTTTCGATTTGTACTATAACCTTTGAAGTTCAATAAAGTTACCACTTTGAGTTTTTAACGAATTTTCTGTTGCATGATATTTTTATGGGTTTCGTTTTCTATATTATTATTATCTACTTTTCGATGTGAATATCTGTAATGTTAAACCAATATGTTGTTTTAAATGCTTTTTGAATTGATCATATTTTAAACCCCATGTCGCTCATCTCCATATACACTGTTGTGTTGTGTATTTTTTGTGAGTTTTCTGTGTCTCCGTACCGACTGAACCAGTGACTATTCATGATTCCATAATTGAATCAATTCCATACTGGTTCCAAATTAGAGGAATGTTATGGATAGAACCTATAAAGGGGACTCGAAAAACTAGTAATTTCTGTTGGGCTATTATCCTTTTTTTAGGTTCATTAGGGTTCTTGTTGGTTGGAACCTCGAGTTATCTTGGTAGAAATTTGATATCTTTATTTCCGTCTCAGGAAATCATTTTTTTTTCCACAAGGAATTGTGATGTCTTTCTATGGGATCGCGAGTCTTTTTATTAGCTCCTATTTGTGGTGCACAATTTCGTGGAATGTAGGTTGCTTGATTATTAGTAAAATTATCAACTAATCAGAATGCTTGATTATTAGACCATGGTATTTGGTCTTTGTTTTTAAAGCAACTGGTTATTCTATAGGCGGATGGTGTGGTCCGTGATGGCCACCCCGTGATGGCTGTGATATCGCGAAACACCGCCCCCTTCCAAATCACGGTCGCGAAGCAAAGAAACCGTGATATACATCACGGCCAAAACAAATTGTGAAAGGTTGGTGGTGGTCCCAATGGCAGCTAGAGTCCAGAAAAAAGAAGAAAAAACAACTTGGTGGTCCCACCTTTTCTTGGTATTTATTACTCCAAAGTGGAGTATTAAAAAATAGTAATGGGTGTGATGCAATGAGGTGTCACAAGGTGATTGAGTGTGATGGTTTTAGTGATGATTGGGAACACCACTACATGGGGTTTTTTTTTTGAATTTGAACGGCAAGTGGTGCAACCGGTGGAGCTCCGGCCAACACCCTGGGCCAGCCTGTACTGATTACCCATTCCACCTGGATTAGGGATCTCCCCAGGTGGAACCCCCACATGTAGTAATATAGCTCCGACAGGAATCGAACCTTCAACCTCCACTCTAGCTCCCTCAATATTCACCAATTGAGCTAGGCTTCATCGGCACCACATGAGTTTAGTGATGAAATGTGATAGAATGTGATGAAATGAGGTGGCACGAGATGATTTGGTGTGATAGTGGGATGGTGTGATGGGTGTGATGGGTGTGATAAGGTGGTGACAACCCCATGTGCCCTAAATGATTCTAAAACCGCCCGTCGCTCATCTCTAAATATGTTATTTACCATTGCGACATGATTTTTATCTAAGTTTAAACCAACCTTATGTAATGCGAGGGAGTCATTTTATTTTTATATATGTTGTGGTGTAATTTTGTTCGAATGATTTGTCTTTCGTATACAACTACGTATCCGTGACTTTTGAAAATATCGTCGGGATGCGGGTTTTTTTATCGCTACGTTCGCAATTTCCTTATTTTTATCTACGTTTCGAACCCTCTCACAGAGTGTGGATGGTAGCCCACCAGTTGTTTTACTAACTAGTGGTTTACCATATCGCGCGTTGCGCGATTGCATATTAGCCTGCAATACGTTTAAAAACGGCACCGGGTTTCATAAAAAGTAACTGAAAACCATAACTTGTGTTTCGGGGTAGCTAAGGCAATCAATTACGGTTAAAAAAATTACGAATAGATGTAATTATAAAATCACATAGCCTACACTTTACGTTAAACCTAGCGACCAAAAAATATAAATCAAGTGATTATAATATAATAGACTATCTAATATAATAGTGCAAATAAGATTTGCTCATAACAATGGTGCTTTATATTGCAAAATGTGACACTACTTCAACCAGTTATCTAATTACATGGCTTGTTCTACCATGGATACACTATTATGATACATCAACCAGTTTGTTGTATATGAAACTTGAGTTATGCAACTACTAAACGGGTACCTCTTCGGCAAAGCTCTTTAACAATGGAAGCATAAGCAACACATTATCTAAATATGTTATTTACCATTGCGACATGATTTTTATCTAAGTTTAAACCAACCTTATGTAATGCGAGGGAGTCATTTTATTTTTATATATGTTGTGGTGTAATTTTGTTCGAATGATTTGTCTTTCGTATACAACTACGTATCCGTGACTTTTGAAAATATCGTCGGGATGCGGGTTTTTTTATCGCTACGTTCGCAATTTCCTTATTTTTATCTACGTTTCGAACCCTCTCACAGAGTGTGGATGGTAGCCCACCAGTTGTTTTACTAACTAGTGGTTTACCATATCGCGCGTTGCGCGATTGCATATTAGCCTGCAATACGTTTAAAAACGGCACCGGGTTTCATAAAAAGTAACTGAAAACCATAACTTGTGTTTCGGGGTAGCTAAGGCAATCAATTACGGTTAAAAAAATTACGAATAGATGTAATTATAAAATCACATAGCCTACACTTTACGTTAAACCTAGCGACCAAAAAATATAAATCAAGTGATTATAATATAATAGACTATCTAATATAATAGTGCAAATAAGATTTGCTCATAACAATGGTGCTTTATATTGCAAAATGTGACACTACTTCAACCAGTTATCTAATTACATGGCTTGTTCTACCATGGATACACTATTATGATACATCAACCAGTTTGTTGTATATGAAACTTGAGTTATGCAACTACTAAACGGGTACCTCTTCGGCAAAGCTCTTTAACAATGGAAGCATAAGCAACACATTATCTAAATATGTTATTTACCATTGCGACATGATTTTTATCTAAGTTTAAACCAACCTTATGTAATGCGAGGGAGTCATTTTATTTTTATATATGTTGTGGTGTAATTTTGTTCGAATGATTTGTCTTTCGTATACAACTACGTATCCGTGACTTTTGAAAATATCGTCGGGATGCGGGTTTTTTTATCGCTACGTTCGCAATTTCCTTATTTTTATCTACGTTTCGAACCCTCTCACAGAGTGTGGATGGTAGCCCACCAGTTGTTTTACTAACTAGTGGTTTACCATATCGCGCGTTGCGCGATTGCATATTAGCCTGCAATACGTTTAAAAACGGCACCGGGTTTCATAAAAAGTAACTGAAAACCATAACTTGTGTTTCGGGGTAGCTAAGGCAATCAATTACGGTTAAAAAAATTACGAATAGATGTAATTATAAAATCACATAGCCTACACTTTACGTTAAACCTAGCGACCAAAAAATATAAATCAAGTGATTATAATATAATAGACTATCTAATATAATAGTGCAAATAAGATTTGCTCATAACAATGGTGCTTTATATTGCAAAATGTGACACTACTTCAACCAGTTATCTAATTACATGGCTTGTTCTACCATGGATACACTATTATGATACCTCAACCAGTTTGTTGTATATGAAACTTGAGTTATGCAACTACTAAACGGGTACCTCTTCGGCAAAGCTCTTTAACAATGGAAGCATAAGCAACACATTATATTCAGCACGGTCTTTATAACTCCAATATGAAACATTGGTTTGGCAAGCTCAAGACGGCCAAAATGACCAGGGCACTCCTTCATATTAGCAGTATAAGCTTCACATTTCACCTTCCAATCAATGGTCCCAAGCCTAGGGTCACTAAGATCCGCCAGTCGGCCAAAATGACCAGGGCACTCCTTCATATTAGCAGGTACACCAAACTTGACGTTTTTAAAAAAAAATACAAGTTGCAGAATCGTCGCCGTGACCCTAGTCTCAAATGAAAACGAAAGCTTACCGTGTCTTGATACTAATGTTCTCCGACCTATTCGAAAGGTGAACACGCCTCCTGACTTGTAATTAGATTCTTTAATACTCAGCATTTGCACATATAAGATGGGATTGTGCAGTAAGAATGAAAAAATATGTCAAGCGGTTATAATCAAACTATTATAGAAATCAAATTTGAATTACTCAACTTCTAAGTTTCGATCAAAAGCGAACCTTGATTGTGATTTAAATTAAATACAACCGCATCTAGAATGAATTAATGCACTAATGCACCATACTTTATAGATTATAATATCATTAATATATTCCCTCGGTATCATGGAAACTTGTCTGCAAACTAATAGGGAAATTTTATACTACTCAAGAATATATAGTACTTATATAGTTATATGAGTAATTACTATATTAAATTATGAAGACTGTATTTGATAACCGTAAACTGTTAATTCAAACCTACATTTTATGCCAACTGTATCAACTCTCTCCACCACTTTCTCTAGACACTTTTCCTTTACTATGCTCCTTTCTCTCTTTTCCTCTACTCTTAGCCAAAACGCCTTGCAGCCATCAAGGAGCTCCGCTGAGGATTCGGAGAGATTCTGCAAATTTTGACCAAAGTCCAGTTTGAAACATTTAAAATGGGCTGGAATCCCTAAACCAGACTGAACCAGCCAACAACAGGTCAAAATCCTTTAAAAATAGTTCGTTTATCTTGACCATCCGGAGGGTGGTCCTCAAGGCTACATCCTTGTGACCCTTCCAACGCATTTTCTCCATATTGCACAACTCAAATCCACAAGACTCCAATACCCAATCGACAAGATTCATAACAGCAATACTCAAATCCATTCCAACATATCCATGTTCAATATACCTACTCACTCAATTTAATCCTTCAAACCCTAAACATGACCTAAAAAACATAACAAACCTCCCTTTCACCAATTACAATTACAACATCACCTAACGTCCTAACCCAAATTGTCAACACATAAAATTCAATAACTTTCACATTAACCTAATAAATTAAAGCATAATATTCAAACCCCGAAGTTATCTAAACAAACTAATATCAATCTGAGCAAGTAATGATTCATTATCTAAACAAAATGATACCAACCATTTATTTCAGCGTTCCTTCTTAGTACCTCCAAGTCTCCAACGTATGCTGGTTTCACAGTTGATGCCTTCTTTGGAAGCTCCGTGGCGGATCTAGTCATCCCCTGTCACTGAAAGCAATCAAAACCATCATTAAATCTATGTTATCTTCATTGTTCTAAGAAATCCTAACAGTCATCGACATTCATCATGATACAGGGTATTTGTGATGGTGGATGGACGGTGGTGGAACGGTGGCAATGGTGGTGGTTAGTCGGAGAAGAAGAAGAGAGGAGGAAGAAAACAAGAGAGATTAGCTCAATCAACGGTTAATTCTCATTCATCAGTTACAACCGTATATAACGACCTGAGCTCAACTAACTTCTAACTACCATATTACATCTTTGACACTACTAACCCTTCTAGTTCTCTTTATTACATTTAGCCCCCTGGACTATTAAAACCCACATATCAATACTTCCCTCCCAAAAGAAATTTTGCCCCAAAATTTAAAATTGAAAATCAGGAAACCTCAATTGCATTTCTTCAAGATCTTCCCACGAAGCCTCTGTCACAGGTAAATCTTTCCATTTGATCAACACTTGTACACCCACTCGATTCCTTTTCTTCACCATTTTCCTTTCAATAATTGCAGCTGGGTAATACTGGAAACGAGGTTCAGCTGGTAGAGGAATGATGGTTGAATGGTCCCCATGAGCTAACTTGAGCAGGGAAACATGGAAGGTGGGATGGATTTGAGAGTCAGCAGGCAAATCCAAACGGTAAGCGACCTTCCCAATCTTTTCTACCACCATAAATGGACCGTAATATTTAGGGCTTAACTTGGAATGTTTAGAAGGTCTCAAAGACTGTTGCTTGTAGGGGTGTAATTTCAAATAGACAAAGTCACCTGGTAGGAACTCCCTTTCTGTTCTGTGTCTATCAGCCATTTGTTTCATCCTATTTTGGGCCACCAATAAAGATTGTTTAAGCTGCTGAATCATTAATTCCCTGTCAGTCATCAATTGGTCCATAGCCTCCAGAGGACAATCCTTAGGAACATAGGGAATGAAGATAGGTGGTGGATAACCATAGAGGGCCTGGAATGGTGACATCTTAAGTGAAGTATGAAAGTTTGAGTTATACCACCATTCAGCAAGGGATAACCATCTTAACCAACTAGAGTTTGTAGCCACTGTCATGCTTCTGAGATAAGCTTCTACACACCTATTCACCACCTCTGTTTGACCATCCGTTTGAGGATGGTAAGCAGTTGACATGGACAGCTGTATTCCTTGTAATTTTGTAAATTCCTTCCAAAATTGACTAAGGAATACTGGATCCCTATCAGAGACAATGGTTTGTGGCCAACCATGCAGTTTGAACACATGATCTAAGAACAATTGAGCCACAGTTTCAGCAGAATAAGGATGGCCCAGAGGAATAAAATGCCCATATTTTGTCAGTCTGTTTATGTGACACCCGGCAAATTCAGGTTGACAACATTGTCTAGGTCAAAGTCTACCTTAGCGAGTCACGCGTATATTATACTTAACTGGGTCAGTTGAGTCGTGTTATGATTCGGGAACTGTTATAATTAATTATCGGGCCAAAAATAAAACCGAGATGTTTTACGTTTATACGGGTTCGATACGCGGTACAAGTCACCTACCATTAAACCCTAGGTATATAACATCTCTTTCTCCTTCTCCTCATTTTTCACCCAACACACAAACCCTAACCTCCCTCTCTCTCTAACCCGTCACCCTCTCTCTCTACCCTCTCTCTACCGCTCGTTTCTCTCTCTACACTCTCTTTAGTCCCTCGTCTCTCCCTCTCTCCTCTCCTGTCAGCGCCGGCCGGCCACCATGGTTACAGGTGGCGGCGGCGGCGGGTTATTTAACCCCGATTAGGGCGGCGGCGGAGGTGTGGTGGTGTTTGGCCATGGTTATAGTCTGGTTCTTGGTCCGATGGTTTTTGGTTCGAGGTTAGTGGTGAGGATGGCAGCGACTGTGGTGGTTACCAGTCGTGTTACGGTGGCCGAAGGCTTAGGTTTTGATGGGTCTTGATTAAGAAGGCTTCGAGTGGTGGTTTCCTTTGCAGGTGGTGGTTGGTTCAGTTTCAGGTCAAGATTGGTTGTTTTCGGGGTTGGAGATGGTGAAGGGTTCGAAGTATAGGGTGGTGGTAGGTGACAGCGGCTGGTGATTGGTGGTGGTCCGATGCGGTTGTGGGTTGGGTGGTTCCTGGTTCGGTAAATGGCTCGTTTTCAGCAGATGCGAAGGGTGTGGGGTGTAGTGGTTGGTGGTGAACGCGATAGGTGGTGGTCACTTGTTCGGTTTGGGTCTGGTTCGGGTCTTGGGTTTGCTTCGGGTCTGTTTTGGTGGCTCGAGATCTGTTTGGCTCGGGTCTGTTGGAGTTGTTTTCGAGTTCAAGAGGAGTCGGTGGTGGTTCGGGTTCGGGACTTGGGTCAAATCTGTTTTGTTGTTCGGCTCAGATTCTAGTTCGTTTTGTTGCGGTTGGATCTCGGGTCAACTGTTGGTCAAACTTCGGTCACGGGTCAGACTTGGTCAACGGCTCGGTATCGGCTAACACGTAGATCGAGAAACGCGCGTACGAGTCGGTATACTTTATTCCATATTTGTTATTATTGTAGATATTATATATTTATAAATATTGTATATTTGTAAATATTATGTATTTATGAATATTATATATTTATAAATATATTGATTCGAATGAATTAGTTTTAACTCGCGAACGGACCGAATAATAATAAACGTTAACTATATAAACGGACGATTTGGTAAATGGTTAACTTGACGTGACTTATATCGAACATCAGACTAAATAACATTGGACTATATTGTCGGACCATATTCTCTATATATATATATATGGATCGTTATATATATATACATTAGTATACATAGGTGACGAAACGTATAGTCTCGTGAATCGGACTTTGTGGATAAAAGGACTTGATGAATTGTGTTTGAAAGTCGATTTGAAGGAAAATTTTAGACAACAGACAACGGGTGTTGTCTGGTTTATGCAAAAACAGAGGAAACTCTGCCCAAATTTTTATAAAAATCGAACCGTAACGAACTGCTATTTATTTCTATAAATAAATTCCCCTAAGTGTTTTGGACAAGTGTATTATATACAAAAATCGAAATGTTTTCAAAGATTAACTATTTGTAACAATAAAGAGGATTTTAAAACAACATTTGGGAAAAAGTAACAAATGTATTAATTGATTTTAATAACTAGATTTGTATTTTTCCTTAAAGAGTATCTTCTAAGATATAATTACACAAAACGAATACATTTTTATGATTTACGAGACGAGCTACGATTCAGGATAGTTATACGTTTCGAGGTTATAGTCCAACAAGGTTTACACACGAATAGTGACAAGTGTGAGACTTGGGTACTATGTTGTGTGTAACACGAGAATTAAGATGAGTCATGTTCGGTTCGTAGAGTTGAAACGTTTTGAGACTCATGTTGGTGCACACGAGTCTAGGCAGTCGGGTAGACTATCTTTTTAAGCGGTTAATAAGCTAGGCTTATGTGTGATAGACTGTTAAGGTGTCCTTTGTTGGTAACTAGGGCACGAGGAAGTCGGTCGAGGTTTCAGGCTTTGTTTGCTAGCTTAGCATGGACATTAAGGTGAGTTCATAACCCCACTCTTTACTGTTTTTGTAAATGTTTTCGGGGGGAAGACATGCTTCTGTTATGAAAAACTGAGGAACTTAAAGCGAAACAAAGTTTTGGAAAATGAAACGGGTTGCGTGAGTTCACGGCCCCACTTTTAACTGGTTTCATTTTGGGGGAGAAAACATGTGTTAGACTAATGTTTTGGTAACAACTGTCATACTATGGGTTTTCTATGGTTTACTATACGATCTTTGGAAGTCCCGGGGGGACCCATGAATGTGCGGGTTTGCACAACGGGGAAATGTGAATAGCGCTATTGGGAGTGACCAACCCCGCTCGTCGGCTTGGAGGGCTGGGCGAGTGCATATTGTCTCAAACAGGACAAGTTTACTATTCGGGCACAACATCTGGTTTGCGAGTTAGTAATGGTTTTCCAATCGTAGTAGTAACAAAACATACGCCTAGCTAGCGTACTTTGGTATACATTTTGCATAGTATTGACAGGGTGAACATGGTAACACTTTTGGAACTTGGTAATGTTTGATAACATTTTGCAAAACTTATGAACTCACCAGCTTTATGTTGACTTTTTAAGTATGTCTTTCAGGTTTAAACTTTGGTAACGACACGGTTGGAGTAGGTGACAGTTGGGATCGGGAATCCTAGAGGGTTAGCAATGGCGTTCAGGAAACAAGAGTCTTAGATGCATCTTTCCGCTGCGTTGGCAAAGGCACCAAACGTCACAACCGACCAGGGGAAAAGTCGGGGTGTGACAGTTTGGTATCAGAGCCATAGGTTTTAGCGAATTAGGTGTCTGGGTAGATATCTAGGCTTTAACCTTAGTTTGTTTTGAAGTAGGGACCAAAATTTGTAAGACGTAATATTTAGCATGAACGCCTAGGAACTGAAATTCCAACCGTTGCCAAGTGTGTTACATGACTATTAGTGTATTTAATTACACTAGCTCAATGTACGTTTCTTTGTCGAAAGGAACATTTGTTTTCTTATGTGAATTGGAAGTCAGAATTTTCTATAATGGTATATAGAAAGGGTAATAGCACGTGATGGCTAGGTGTACTTCACGGGTGACTGGTGAGTCATCGCATTAGATATCAGAGTGGTTATTCACATAGAGTAGCTGAGTCATTGTTTCTTGGTATGAGAAACAATTTACTTGTTTATATACTGTGTGTATTTATGTAAAGTATATATAGTACGTATCGCCAATGGTTGTCGACTCAATCTTGGACGTATTGGGAACGCACACATGTGTCACGTTTGTTGGACGAGTTTTGCCAATGATGTTGCGAAGCTGGAATGCAGTCGGGAGAAGCACTCGGAAAGGTGGCGCACACGACAAACATTATATTATGTGATATAAACGTGCTATTATGTAAATGTGACGCTTGCTTGTGATACAACTCATGATGGAGGTTAATAGGATGATCTTGTGAGGTAAATTTTCGATAACGTAGACGTCACGTTATCGCAAATCTACAGGCACTTGGTAGTTCTAAAAATTTCTATCGTGAGGGTATCTATATTGTTATGTGTTGTTGTAAATATATATAAATAATGGATAAGTGTTGATCATTCTTTTGTTGTTGCGGACGTGATTGTCAATTCTCCCCTGTTCGTGTTATTTGTGACTTCGTTTTTCTTGAACCAGTTTAAGATCTTGATGATCTTGTTCCTTGAACTTCTAAGGTTCCTGTTTTAGAACCTAGTTATATCTTTTGGGTATGATTCACTTCTCTCTTCTTTTGTGTTTGTGGCCTTCAACATTCAATCGTAAAGGAATCTAATTTTTGTTGATTCCTTATTCTTTTCACAGAACTAGACACGTCTTTTGTACACACGTGTCAACTATTGTATGCTTGGATTCTTTAAACTTGTGAAGGTCCATTGTAGGGTTTCACATTGAACAACCGTTTCATTTATGATTTGTTTATCATTACGTTGCTCGTAATGCTTGTTTTCTAGTCTTGATATGTCAGGCCGTTGTGGGCAATGAATCTTTTGATACTTCGTCGATGAGTTTCTTTAGAGTCGACACTTCAGTTAAATCGAATTGTTGGAATTTGATACAGCACCTTGTGGTGAACATTCATTTGACTAGTGATAGTGGATGGTTTTATTTGGCTTGCCTCATTTTCATCAGTTTGTTTGTTATTGTCTTAAATCGAGACACGCCTTGCGGTGTGTAAAGAAAGGTTTGCGTACTAGTTGCTTCGTTTTGATGTTGTTGTAGGCATGGATTGGTTGTCTTTGTATCGCGCTGAGATTGTTTGCTACGACAAGGTTATTCGGATTCCTCTCCCTGATGGAGAATTTCTTTCTGTGTACGGTATCAAGAGCGGTGCTCCGCTAAGTCTCATCTCCAGCATGAAAGCCCTTAAGTATCTTCGGAAGGGTTATTCGGCCAATTACAGAGAATTGAACAAAGTGACCATCAAGAACCGTTATCCTCTTCACCGTATTGATGATCTATTCGATCAACTCCAGGGTTCTAGCTACTACTCTAAGATTGATTTAAGGTCTGGTTATCACCAGTTACGCGTAAGGGAAGCTGACGTTGCAAAGACTGCCTTTCGGACACGTTGTGGCCATTTTGAGTTCTTGGTCATGCCTTTCGGTCTCAATAACGCACCGGCAGTTTTCATGGATTTGATGAACCGCGTTTGCAAACCGTATCTTGACAAGTTCGTCATCGTGTTTATTGATGACATCCTGATTTACTCCAAAAACAAGGCCGAACACGAGGAACACCTGCGTTTGGTTTTGGAATTTTTGCGACGGGAACAACCTTACGCTAAGTTCTCAAAGTGTGACTTTTGGTTACGCGAAGTTCAATTCCTAGGACATGTGGTTAATGAACTAGGAATTCATGTCGATCCAGCTAAGATCGAAGCGATCAAGGACTGGGAAGCACCAAAGACGCCAACTGAGGTGCGGCAATTCCTAGGCCTTGCGGGCTATTATCGTCGTTTCATTAAGGGGTTTTTGGAGATCGCTCAACCCCTCACCACTCTTACTCAGAAGGATAGAAAATTCGACTGAGGTGAACCACAAGAGTCAGCATTCCAAGAACTGAAGTCTAAACTTTGTTCTGCTCCTATTCTGTCCTTGCCTGAAGGCACTGACGATTTCGTTGTTTACTGTGATGCTTCTATTCGTGGTCTCGGTTACGTGTTGATGCAACGCGAGAAAGTAATTGCATGTGCTTCTCGTCAACTCAAGGTGCACGAGAGGAACTAAACCACCCATGACTTGGGGTTTGGTGCAGTGGTATTCGCGTTGAAAATTTGGAGACATTACTTGTACGGTACCAAATGCACCATCTACACCGATCACAAGAGTCTCCAACATATTTTCGATCAACAACATCTGAACATATGACAGCGTCGTTGGGTTGAACTCCTGAACGACTATGATTGCGCCATTAAGTACCATCCTGGCAAGGCGAATGTGGTGGCAGACGCCTTGAGCAGGAAGGAATCAACAAACCCTCGTCGCGTTCGGGCATTGCAGCTCACCATTCATTCCTCTCTACCTGACCAACTCCGTTCTGCTCAGTTAGAAGCTTTGAAGGAGGAAAACCTTAAAGCTGAAACTATGCACGGTGCCGACAAGCACCTCGAGCGAAGGCCAGATGGCCTGCACTACTTCGCAGAACGCATATGGGTTCCTTTATTCGGGGGACTTCGGGAGCTTGTCTTAGATGAGGCTCACAAATCCCGGTATTCCATTCATCCTGGTTCGGATAAGCTGTACCAAGATTTAAAGGTGCTCTACTGGTGGACAAACATGAGGTCGGATATAGCCTCATACGTGAGCAAATGCTTGACCTGTAACTAAGGTCAAGGTGGAATACCAGAAACCGTCGGGTCTCTTGCAACAACCTGAAATTACAGAGTGGAAATGGGAACGGATTACAATGGACTTTGTCACGAAACTACCTAAGACACCGAGCGGGTGTGATAAGATATGGGTGATTGTTGATCGGTTGACGAAATCAGCCCATTTTCTCGCCATTAAGGAGACCGACACCATGGATCGTTTGGCTCGTCTTTATCTGAAGGAAGTTGTTTCTAAGCACGGGGTGCCGGTTTCTATTATTTCGGATCGTGACTCCCACTTTACTTCTCACTTCTGGAAGTCTTTGCACAAGGCTTTGGGAACCCAGCTAGACATGAGTACAACTTATCACCCACAGACTGACGGTCAGAGTGAACGCACGATTCAAACCTTAGAAGACATGCTTCAGGCATGTGTGATCGATTTTGGCAAAAGTTGGGAAGCTCACCTACCGTTAGTAGAATTCTCTTACAACAACAGTTACCACACGAGCATCAAGGCAGCTCCGTTCGAAGCACTGTACGGGCGGAAATGTCGGTCCCCTCTTTGTTGGGCTGAGGTGGGTGAGAGTCAACTTACTGGGCCTGAGCTAGTGTACGAAACTTCGGAAAAGATCGTACAGATTCGTAACCGGTTGGCAGCGGCACGGGATCGGCAAAAGAGTTATGCCGATCAGCGTCGCAAGCCATTAGAATTCCAAGTTGATGACAAAGTACTTCTGAAAGTTTCACCGTGGAAGGGCGTCATACGCTTTAGGAAGCGTGGCAAACTTAACCCTCGGTATGTCGGACCATTTACGATCCTGGAACGGATTGGACCGGTGGCATATCGACTTGATTTGCCGACAGAGCTCGGCAACGTACATAACGTCTTCCATGTGTCTAACTTAAAGAAGTGTCTGGCGGACGAGTCTCTAATTGTTCCACTGGAAGAGATCAAGGTTGATGATCGTCTTCGGATTGTGGAGGAACCTGTCGAGATTCTTGATTACAAGATTCGTAGCCTACGTCATAGCAAAATTCGCATTGTTAAGGTTCGCTGGAACTCGAACCGGGGACCAGAGTACACTTGGGAACGGGAGGATCAGATGAAGTCTAAGTATCCTCATCTTTTTCCTAAGGAAGCATTCAAATCGAGATTTGTTACCACTGCAGCTGAATGAATCTCGGGGCGAGATTCCTTTTTAACGTGGGGATGATGTGACAACTTGGGTAAATCTCTCTCTTGGTTTCTATCTTTTGTTTGTTTCTTTTTTTACTCCTTTTGGTACTTGTGCAATTTTCGGGACGAAAATTCTTTTAACGTGGGGATGATGTGACACCCGGCAAATTCAGGTTGACAACATTGTCTAGGTCAAAGTCTACCTTAGCGAGTCACGCGTATATTATACTTAACTGGGTCAGTTGAGTCGTGTTATGATTCGGGAACTGTTATAATTAATTATCGGGCCAAAAATAAAACCGAGATGTTTTACGTTTATACGGGTTCGATACGCGGTACAAGTCACCTACCATTAAACCCTAGGTATATAACATCTCTTTCTCCTTCTCCTCATTTTTCACCCAACACACAAACCCTAACCTCCCTCTCTCTCTAACCCGTCACCCTCTCTCTCTACCCTCTCTCTACCGCTCGTTTCTCTCTCTACACTCTCTCTAGTCCCTCGTCTCTCCCTCTCTCCTCTCCTGTCAGCGCCGGCCGGCCACCATGGTTACAGGTGGCGGCGGCGGCGGGTTATTTAACCCCGATTAGGGCGGCGGCGGAGGTGTGGTGGTGTTTGGCCATGGTTATAGTCTGGTTCTTGGTCCGATGGTTTTTGGTTCGAGGTTAGTGGTGAGGATGGCAGCGACTGTGGTGGTTACCAGTCGTGTTACGGTGGCCGAAGGCTTGGGTTTTGATGGGTCTTGATTAAGGAGGCTTCGAGTGGTGGTTTCCTTTGCAGGTGGTGGTTGGTTCAGTTTCAGGTCAAGACTGGTTGATTTCGGGGTTGGAGATGGTGAAGGGTTCGAAGTATAGGGTGGTGGTAGGTGACAGCGGCTGGTGATTGGTGGTGGTCCGATGCGGTTGTGGGTTGGGTGGTTCCTGGTTCGGTAAATGGCTCGTTTTCAGCAGATGCGAAGGGTGTGGGGTGTAGTGGTTGGTGGTGAACGCGATAGGTGGTGGTCACATGTTCGGTTTGGGTCTGGTTCGGGTCTTGGGTTTGCTTCGGGTCTGTTTTGGTGGCTCGAGATCTGTTTGGCTCGGGTCTGTTGGAGTTGTTTTCGAGTTCAAGAGGAGTCGGTGGTGGTTCGGGTTCGGGACTTGGGTCAAATCTGTTTTGTTGTTCGGCTCAGATTCTAGTTCGTTTTGTTGCGGTTGGATCTCGGGTCAACTGTTGGTCAAACTTCGGTCACGGGTCAGACTTGGTCAACGGCTCGGTATCGGCTAACACGTAGATCGAGAAACGCGCGTACGAGTCGGTATACTTTATTCCATATTTGTTATTATTGTAGATATTATATATTTATAAATATTGTATATTTGTAAATATTATGTATTTATGAATATTATATATTTATAAATATATTGATTCGAATGAATTAGTTTTAACTCGCGAACGGACCGAATAATAATAAACGTTAACTATATAAACGGACGATTTGGTAAATGGTTAACTTGACGTGACTTATATCGAACATCAGACTAAATAACATTGGACTATATTGTCGGACCATATTCTCTATATATATATATATGGATCGTTATATATATATATATATACATTAGTATACATAGGTGACGAAACGTATAGTCTCGTGAATCGGACTTTGTGGATAAAAGGACTTGATGAATTGTGTTTGAAAGTCGATTTGAAGGAAAATTTTAGACAACAGACAACGGGTGTTGTCTGGTTTATGCAAAAACAGAGGAAACTCTGCCCAAATTTTTATAAAAATCGAACCGTAACGAACTGCTATTTATTTCTATAAATAAATTCCCCTAAGTGTTTTGGACAAGTGTATTATATACAAAAATCGAAATGTTTTCAAAGATTAACTATTTGTAACAATAAAGAGGATTTTAAAACAACATTTGGGAAAAAGTAACAAATGTATTAATTGATTTTAATAACTAGATTTGTTTTTTCTTAAAGAGTATCTTCTAAGATATAATTACACAAAACGAATACATTTTTATGATTTACGAGACGAGCTACGATTCAGGATAGTTATACGTTTCGAGGTTATAGTCCAACAAGGTTTACACACGAATAGTGACAAGTGTGAGACTTGGGTACTATGTTGTGTGTAACACGAGAATTAAGATGAGTCATGTTCGGTTCGTAGAGTTGAAACGTTTTGAGACTCATGTTGGTGCACACGAGTCTAAGCAGTCGGGTAGACTATCTTTTTAAGCGGTTAATAAGCTAGGCTTATGTGTGATAGACTGTTAAGGTGTCCTTTGTTGGTAACTAGGGCACGAGGAAGTCGGTCGAGGTTTCAGGCTTTGTTTGCTAGCTTAGCATGGACATTAAGGTGAGTTCATAACCCCACTCTTTACTGTTTTTGTAAATGTTTTCGGGGGGAAGACATGCTTCTGTTATGAAAAACTGAGGAACTTAAAGCGAAACAAAGTTTTGGAAAATGAAACGGGTTGCGTGAGTTCACGGCCCCACTTTTAACTGGTTTCATTTTGGGGGAGAAAACATGTGTTAGACTAATGTTTTGGTAACAACTGTCATACTATGGGTTTTCTATGGTTTACTATACGATCTTTGGAAGTCCCGGGGGGAACCATGAATGTGCGGGTTTGCACAACGGGGAAATGTGAATAGCGCTATTGGGAGTGACCAACCCCGCTCGTCGGCTTGGAGGGCCGGGCGAGTGCATATTGTCTCAAACAGGACAGGTTTACTATTCGGGCACAACATCTGGTTTGCGAGTTAGTAATGGTTTTCCAATCGTAGTAGTAACAAAACATACGCCTAGCTAGCGTACTTTGGTATACATTTTGCATAGTATTGACAGGGTGAACATGGTAACACTTTTGGAACTTGGTAATGTTTGATAACATTTTGCAAAACTTATGAACTCACCAGCTTTATGTTGACTTTTTAAGTATGTCTTTCAGGTTTAAACTTTGGTAACGGCACGGTTGGAGAAGATGACAGTTGGGATCGGGAATCCTAGAGGGTTAGCAATGGCGTTCAGGAAACAAGAGTCTTAGATGCATCTTTCCGCTGCATTGGCAAAGGCACCAAACGTCACAACCGACCAGGGGAAAAGTCGGGGTGTGACAGTCTACCACCACCAGAATAGAATCTTTGCCTTGTATCTTAGGGAACCCTCCAATGAAATCCATAGATATGTCAGAGAAGACATACTTTGGAATAGGCAGGGGTTGTAAGAGACCTGGAGAAGCTATGTTTTCAGACTTAGTTCTCTGACAAACATCACAACTCCTGATTAAATGCCTCACTTGTTTGTGTAAACCCTTCCAAGTAAACATGGACTGAATTCTTTGAATAGTGGCATGGACCCCAGAATGTCCTCCCATTGCTGATTTGTGGCTTAAATCAACAATATGTTTTTGTAACTCAACATCTTTGCCTACCACAATCTTAGCATTCTTAGTCAGAACAGTACCATCCCATTGATACTTTGGAATAGACTCCCCACTAATCAATCTTTGTAACTTCTTGTGAACCCGTTCATCACTATGCCATGAACTAGTGATCCTTCTGAACAAGGTATCATCTAAGGTAGATAGAGACATAACACATAAAGTTGGACCTTGTACCCTGGAAAGTGCATCAACAACTCTATTTTCAGCCCCTTTCTTATACACTATCTCATAGTCAAAACCCATCAACTTAGAAAGCCAAACATGTTGTAGAGGAGTTGTTAACTTCTGTTCAAGTAGATGCTTTAAGCTCTTCTGATCTGTTTTAATAATGAAGTGGCCCATAGAAAGGTAATGCTGCCAATGCTTTACTGCAAAGATAATAGCCAGTAGTTCTTTTTCATAGACTGAACAAGATTGCTGTCTAGGTGATAAAGCTTTGCTAATAAAAGCTAAAGGGTGACCATCCTGCATAAGCACTGCCCCAAAGCCTAATGCAGAAGCATCAGTCTCTAGAATAAATGGTTTAGAAAAATCAGGAAGAGATAAGACAGGAGGTGAACAGAGGGCCTGTTTGAGGGTGTGAAAAGCATCTGTGGCAGCCTGTGTCCAAACAAAACTATTCTTCTTCAAGAGAGTGGTTAATGGTTTAGCTAGAATACCATAGGATTTAATAAACCTTCTATAATATCCTGATAACCCCAAGAACCCTCTCAGTTGTTTAACATTAGTAGGAACTGGCCATGATTGAATGGCTTCAATCTTCTTAGGATCAGTGGCAATACCTGCACCACTTATAATATGGCCCAAATACTCAACAGAAGATCCCCCAAAAGAACACTTTGACAACTTTGCATACAACTGATTATCCCTTAGGATCTGTAATACCTCCCTCAAATGATACCCATGATCTTCCACACTTTTGCTGTAAACTAGAATGTCATCAAAGAAAACTAAGACTGACTTCCTTAATAAGGGTTTGAAGGTGTGATTCATGAGGGCTTGGAAGGTAGCATGGGCATTTGTAAGGCCAAAGGGCATGACCATGAACTCAAAATGCCCCTCATGGGTTCTAAAGGCTGTTTTAGGAATATCATCAGGGTACATCCTGATTTGATGATACCCTGATCTCAAATCTAACTTAGAAAAGATAGTAGCCCCCCCCCCAATTCATCCATTAAGTCTTCAATCAATGGAATAGGAAACCCATTCTTAACCGTTGCATCATTAAGCTTCCTATAGTCTATACACATCCCCCAACTTCCATCTTTCTTTTTAACCAAAACTACAGGGGCTGCAAAAGGACTGACACTATTCCTGACCACACCAGTGTCTATCAATTCTTTTGTCATTTTCTCAATAATGTCTTTTTGAGTTAATTGATACCTATAAGGTTTCTGGTTAATGGTGATAGACTCATCTTTCAAAACAATCCTGTGGTCAAAAGCTCTATGGGGTGGCAGGGTAGTAGGGGTTTGAAACACATCATCAAATTCCTTCAAAAGATCATCAAAAACAATAGGACTTACAGGGTTAGATACAATAGTCTTGTGCTGATATTGATCATCAGAAGACTCCACTTTAATGCTGCAAACATGACCCTGAATGAAATGATCTTCATTAGATAACAACTGATTCATCACCTCCATAGAACACAGGGATAACTTGTTGTTTTGGCTACCCTTGAGTTGGTAGGTCTTGTTGCCCACCCTAAACTGCATAGTGAGGTCCTTAAAGTTCCAAACAATATCCCCTAGGGGCAATAGCCACTGAACCCCTAATACCATATCATAAGTGGCTAATGATATGACTAAAACATCTGCTTTGAACCATAAGCCCTGCATCTGCCATTCGAAATTTCTGCAAATTTTCTTACACATTAAAGGAATCCCATTAGCAACTCCCACTTTCATAGGACTTATATCTTCTATATGACAGTTAAGCTTAGTAGCCAACTTTTCATCTAAAAAGTTATGTGTAGACCCTGAATCAGTTAAAATTCTTAGTGTTTTAGTGCCAATATTGCCAACAACTTGCATTGTTGAAAATGAAGGCACTCCTGTGAGAGCATGTATAGAAATCAGAGGGTCATTAGTGGTGGTGTCAATCATAGGTTCAGGGTCTTGTTGGCTTTCATTGTTCCCATCTTCATCATCTTCTATTTCAACAACATATAACTGTTTATTAGGGCACTTGTGAGTAGAAGTGAACTTTTCAGGGCACCAAAAGCATTCACCCCTAAGTCTCTTGGCTTCCATTTCTTTATTGGGAACATTTAATCTGTTCTTGTTAGGGAAGATTCTTTGGTTCAATGGTGGTGAGGGTAAGAGTGGTAAATGGTTAGTGTTAACAGGAGGTTTGAATGAAGTGGTTGGTTTGTAAGAAGAAACTGGTGTAGGGTTGGGATAAAACTTGCCTGTTTGATTGGAATAAGTTTTAGGTTTGGCTATAGCAGTTCTGTTGGCCATATCTTGTTTTTTAGTAAATTTGTATGCCTCTTTCATGCTCTTTGGTTCAAACATTCTCACTGGTCCTGACAATTCAGGTTTCAAACCATTCAAGAAGATGCTAACAGCATACTCCTCAGGAATACTTACTCTCAACAAATTTTCATCAAATGTTTGACAATACTGCTCTAATTCCCCTGTTTGAACAGTAGATGTTAAGATACCCATAGGGTCAGAATATTGATGTGTAGAAAATCTTTCCAACATATTTGCAGAATATTCAGCCCATGTCACTTCTGCAATTGGCTTAGTCAACTGTTTGACAAATGACGAATGCCAATTCATAGCCTTACCCTCAAGATTGATTGCTGCATATCGTACTTTGAACGTCTCTGGTGTTTCATCAACATCAAAGAAATGTTCACATCTGCAGATCCAATCCTCAACTTCTTGACCATCAAATTTAGGAAATTCAATTTTTCCCAAACGATACAATCGTTCTGTTCTTGCATTATTATGATTATTATCAACATGATTACCAGAGCTACTTGTTGAGTGTGTTTGATTATTATTATTATTAATTTGGTTTTGAGATAACTTGTCAAGAATCTGCCTCATTTCTTGGAAAGATTTATCAGTCTTTTCCATGAAGGCATCAAATTTCAACAAAGAAGTCGTATGATCCTTCAATGTCTTTTCAAGATCAGATTGGCTTCTAGTAGTAGTCATATTCGTTTTTTAATTGTGAAAGTATTATTATTATTATGAAAAGAATGGAAATGAAGATTTGTAGTGATACTATTATTATTATTATGTTTCAGAAAGAATCGAAAGATGGACAAAATGAACACAAAGAAGGATAGGAAGGAATTAATCCTGATGATTAACCCGGGACAGAAATGAAATGAACAAAAACAGAGTAATGGAAGAAAATTGATCAAAGATTGATCAATTCAGAGGAAGAAGAAGAAATTGATCGCAAGAACAATCAATCCAGTCAAGAATCGAAGAACAGACAACAATGGTGGACAATCACAGGTGAGAGCCAGGAGATAGCTCTGATACCAATGATACAGGGTATTTGTGATGGTGGATGGACGGTGGTGGAACGGTGGCGATGGTGGTGGTTAGTCGGAGAAGAAGAAGAGAGGAGGAAGAAGACAAGAGAGATTAGCTCAATCAACGGTTAATTCTCATTCATCAGTTACAACCGTATATAACGACCTGAGCTCAACTAACTTCTAACTACCATATTACATCTTTGACACTACTAACCCTTCTAGTTCTCTTTATTACATTTAGCCCCCTGGACTATTAAAACCCACATATCACATCGAAACCCTAGAAACAGACACTGCATTACAGGAAAGAAATATATCAGATTTCAAAAGTTTTAAACCCGTCAGTAGTGTAGAAGGCAAATCAAATTGAAGGGGAAAACATGAAATAAAGGGCAAAACTAACGATTTTTATATTCAGTTTCTCACAAAATTAGCGAAGCTGGCAATTTCGTCAGTGCCATACTTCATTGCAAAACCGGCGAGTTTATCAAATTTCGAGGCAGCATGCTCAATATATCCCAAACCACCATCACCTACACTCGAAAAACCATAAAGAGATTAAACAACAGATAGGGCACATTGAAGCAGTCGGATAATCAACTTCAAAGCAGTCACATTAGAAATCAACTTCAAAGGTGGCTGGAATTCCATCAAAAATCCATAATTTGACTTTTAAACTTGGATCTGAATGTCCATGCTTGCTATGGAACAAATTATTCGGTTTAACAACAGCCTTACCTGCTCTTAGTTTTATATCTAGACAAGCATCAGTCTGTCATATGCCTCCTCCAACTGCAATTAACATAAGAAAATGATGTTGAAATAACCTGAAACATCATATAGACATTTCGGCGAACAGTTGATACACAATACAAAACATGATGAACAGTCAAACATTAAACATTAGATATCAAAATTTCATGTTAATTGCTTATAATATAAGCCAACTCTTACTTATTTACAAAAAAAAAAAATAAGTAAATAATAACATGAGATAATATCCATCTCAGTATCAACATAAATACATATCCAAAATAATTTATCATATAATACTGCTACTTACAATACGAACAACTTCATTGCATAACCACAGGGAGTTTGAGAGAGATAACCTTTCATGTGCCAACGCCAAATAAACCGAATAATTTGTTCCGTAGTAAACATGGACATTCAATACCTTCCAGATATCCAAACATAGTCTATCTCTCTACACGAACCACCGTCACTGCCACCGTCTTTTTCTATTTATGAGCTTCACATATCACCTGTAAAAACAACTAAAACATATAACGAACGCAAGATAGATAAAGAATGCTTTATGCTTTACCTGTAAATAAAGAACGCTGGATAAATTACTACTATGTTGATATGGTAAAAAAAATAGATTACTACTTCAAAAAATGACCAAATATTATAATCCACTTACATAAATAAAGAACCATATCAACATATCTTGAAAGAATTCCTTGGTATGGATTCAAGAGGAGATTTAACTAAAGAACCAGCAATATATTACTGTCTATGATAGAGAATATTTACCAAAACTTGAGAATGACAAATATAACTATTGTACAAGTTATGTTAAAATCTGTTAGTCAATTCTTCATAAATTATATGACCATAAACACCTAAAACAAACAAAATATAAAACATTACTATTCCAACAAATAACCAAACATTCGAATACATTTAGGTAAAATAAAAAGTAGTATTGACAAACCTTCAAATGCTTCCCAAACAATGCTCCGGAATGTAATCATATTTAAAATTTCCCAAATAA
The DNA here is from genome assembly GCA_032199755.1 of Ambrosia artemisiifolia. Classification (NCBI taxonomy): domain Eukaryota; kingdom Viridiplantae; phylum Streptophyta; class Magnoliopsida; order Asterales; family Asteraceae; genus Ambrosia; species Ambrosia artemisiifolia. Next base: position 26,661,659 of record CM063519.1, read on the forward strand.
ACTTGATCCCCATCTCCTACAAACATTCTCCATGAGTACAAAAGTTATGCTGAGAATAACCAAAATCAGCATAAGTCCAAACGCACCCAATCTAACACCTTCACTAACCCAGTGTAAACAATTGACAAACAAAAATCAAAGCCGCTAGGCAACAAATAGACAAAGATACAATTGTAGCAAAATACACAAACAATAAAGCATACCACAAGTAGTGATAGTTAAAAAAGCATTGAAAAATAAATAGACATAAGGAAAACAAATCAATAATAACGACCTTCGTGGTGGTGGTGATACCAGCCGGCGGCGGCGGCGATAGTGGCCGGAGAATAAGAGAAGCAAAGCACGAAACCTTAGTGGCTGAACCTAAATCACCACCAAATAAGAGAAACAAAAGCACAAATATGAGGGATCTTCTGCTTGAAGACACGTATGGTTAAGAGTCTTCCACTTGAAGATACGTAGGGCTGGTGGAGACACTGTTTAAAAGTCTACGGTGGTGATGGGTGGTGGCCGGTGATGTGGTTGGAGTGGAGACAGAGGAAGCAGAGGCTAAAAGCAGCGGCGGCGTAAAGCATGATGAAGCATCTAATAACCCTCATCCAAACCCAAGATCCAAATAACTCCACCACCCACCACGGTTGAAGTGTGTGTGTGTGATAGAGAGAGGAGCTTGAAAGAGGTAAACAAATTGTAGAGAGAGAGAGGGGGCGGTGGAAGTCATGAGTAGGTGGGGGGTTTAGAGAGGTGGTGTGGATGTGTAAGAAGAGAGAGAGAGAGAGCACAGAAGAGGTAAAAAGAGAACACGTGTGTTTGTTCAATAAATGCTGTCCAAGCAAATCGAATTAAATTACCTAAATACCCTCAAATACAAAGTATAATTACGAAATTGCCATCGATTACTGTTTAAATGCCAAGGTAAATTATTAGTATATAATTCTATATATATTTAACAGAGAGAATATTTGAACAGTAGCATGACAGCTTTGTTATTCCAATGGATTTTAGGGCTATTTTGGTCTTTTTATATGTACCACCTGTATTCAGCTGAGATTGCCAGAGGTTTGGATTTTGTATACAATTTTTTTATAGACCTGCTTGTTTGACAAAGGTCAAGGAATATAATTACTTTATCTTACTCGGTTACTCCCAATGTGTGTCTACATATTAAAAGGGCTCATGTCTAGAATCCTCCTTGTGTGTTCGAGAAAACTCAAAAGTGTTGTGTGTAGTGCTTACTGACGACATAGAGAAACATCAAGAACAAATAGATTTTTATATAGGATTTCGTTTTACTCCTTTAGCAGCTTTAGCCGATAGTCGTCTGTGGCTTATAAGATAAATAGAATTGTGTATGTGTTATGTGAATAACTTGGTGAGTTAACAAAAATAATCTAAATGCATGTGTCTTTATGTTGGTTAATTATACTTAGCCCATGAATTTTGTAATGTTTTTGCGTTAAATGATAGTTAGAAATTGTACAAAGGTGATTGGGAACTTCCATATGAGTTGCTTGAATTTGTAAAGAATCACAGATCAGACAATAGAAAATATCCGAACATGATTTATTTAACCCAAAATGGTTTACAATGAAGAACAAAGAGACGATCTTCACATGAACATGATATAAATATGAGAAAATACAATACAATCAAACAACTATGACACATATAGATTAAACCTAACAATACTTTGGCCACTGGAACAGATTGAAAACAGAGAGATCGTAGGTTGAAGAAGACGGATTAATCTTCAAAGTGGGATGATGATACCATTCTTGTCACCTTAGAGTACTGTTGTTTAAAACACAGTGAAGGGCTTAGAGAGTGTTAGTATGCTTAAAAAGCATACCATTACCCGTAGGAACTGGGAGGGGTATAAATACTATTTTTGTACACTGTTTTGGGTTTATTTTAGTGTTTAATTTTAACTCGTTAGCATTTATCATTTTATTGTAGATGTCTAGGAATGAGTTGGGGTGTAATGGGACCATTTTCAAGTGTGTAAACATGTGTTTTGGTTTGTGACAAAAGTTTTGATGGCAATTTGATCACATGTGAACAACACTATCCAAGGGTATTACTAACTAAGGAGAGTACCTTTATTCTAGGTGGAGTTGAATGCATCATGCAGCTAAAGAGAAATTGAGGCAATTGCTTAAAAAGGATGTAAAATTTTATAGATCTAACCATACAAACAACAAACAAGACTGAGCCAACACAAACTCAGAACAATAGATTCAAGAACACAAGGTTTAGGTGACAAAACGGTGACTGAAAATCTTATTAACCCAAACCAAGAAAACACCCCCTCAATACCCTGAATCTCTCAAATTAGAGAGATTCTAAATCAATAACTATAGATATCAACTGATTGTTTAGATCAGTTGATACTATAGACTTTTAGAGTACAAAACAGAACAAAAGACTTACAGACTAAGACAACAACTCGATCAGATGATCAACACCAGGTTATCACAGATTGATAACCACACAGCCTGGACAGAAGCACCAGGATACACACTCTATTCTTCAAAGAAAAATAAGAACAATACAGATGAAAATAAGACTGATAGAAAACCCTAGAAACCCTAAGTGAAGACGACGATACAGAGAGTGAATGAATGGCTCGAATAACACAACAGTCTTTATATAGCTGGACCCTTGATCTGTGTGAAAGCAATCTCATCCATACGATTAAAACTCATCCAACGGTCCACATTATTTCCTGAAACAAATATCTCAACAACCCTTTAACGTAACTCGGGTTATAACCGGGTTATAATAACAACCCAAGTTATAATAACAATCGAATATTATCTGGACCAAAGTAATAGCCCACTAACAACTGATCATGGGCTAACAATATTTGTAGCCCAATAACACTAACCCATTTGTATAACATATGAATTATAATCTGATTATATTTTTAACACGCCCCCTTAATTCATATGTTTAAAGCTGTCCAGCATTTTCAGATCAGAACAAATTTTTTTGTGCTGAACAATACCAAGTCCTTTGGTGAAACCATCAGCAACTTGGTTTTCAGAGCTTACTTTTATTGTTTCAATAATACCATTAGATATCTTTTCTCTAAGAAAATGAATATCTAACTCAAAATGCTTCACTCTTTCATGAAACACAGGATTCGCTGCAATGGATATTGCAGCTTTACTATCACATAATAACTTAAGTGGCAATTTAATCTCAACCTTTAATTCACTTAACAGATTTTTAAGCCACATTAATTCACATGCAGCTGAACACATGGCTGGATATTCAGCCTCAGCTGATGATCTAGAGACAGTGTTCTGTTTCTTACTTTTCCAAGAAACTAAAGAGTTTCCCAGAAAAATACAGTATCCAGTGACTGACTTCCTGGTCACCAAACATTTGGCCCAATCAGCATCAACAAATCCCATTAACTGAAAATCATCAGTTTTAGAGAATGAGATTCCCTTACCAGGAGACTCCTTTAGGTACCTTAATAATCTTAAGGCAACCTGAAGGTGACCCTTGGTAGGTTGATGCATGAACTGACTCAAATACTGAACAACATAACTAATGTCAGGACGAGTCAATGACAGATAGATCAGTTTTCCAATTAACTTTTGGAATCCAGTTATATTACTAAGAACACTATTGTTTTTATCATTTTTAGAATTCATAACATAGCTCTGTTCAATAGGATTTTGAACAGGTTTACACCCTAGGTACCCAAACTCACTAAGGAGTTCAAGGCAATACTTCATTTGGGTCAAACACAAAGACTTATCACTATATAACACCTCAATTCCTAAGAAGTATTTTAATTTTCCTAAATCTTTAATAAGAAAATTAGTACTTAGAAATTTCTTAACTTTCTCCATCTCAGAAAGATCATTCCCAGTTATGATTATATCATCCACATACACAAGTAGTACAAGGAAAACACTTTCCTTAGACAAGACAAACATAGAATGGTCACACACACTTTGACTAAAGCCTATTTCAACCAAGACTTTAGTTAACTTTTCATTCCATTTTCTAGGAGCCTGTTTAAGGCCATACAAAGACTTTACTAACTTACATACCTTGCTTTCATCTTTGGAATAATATCCTTCTGGTGGAACCATATACACATCTTCAGTTATGGTTCCATACAGAAAGGCATTATTGATGTCTAATTGATACAAGTTCCAGTTATTCTGAACTGCCAAACTTATGACAGTCCTTATGGTTACCATCTTTACAACTGGAGAGAAGGTTTCCCCAAAATCAAGACCTTCTCTCTGACTGTACCCCTTGGCAACCAATCTAGCCTTGTACTTTCAACCTCTCCATTAGACTTATACTTAACTTTATATACCCATTTACACCCTATTGGTTTTCTACCAGCAGGTAAGTCAGACATAACCCAAGTATTATTTCTATGTAAAGCTTCCATCTCACTATTCATTGCCTCAACCCATTTGGGGTCCTTGGCAGCTTCATAGTAAGATGAAGGCTCAACAGTTTTATTTAACACAGAAACAAAACTTTTATTTTCAAAAGACAGATTAGAATAGTTAACTACTTTTTCAACACCATATTTGACTCTCCCTTCAACCACATACTCATCATATCTTTTAGGAAAACTAGAAACTCTACTAGACTTCCTAACTCTACTTCCCTCAGGTGGAATGGTCTCTTCATTAGCCATTTCCACATTATGGTCAGCCTCCTCAGGTTCAATTCTACCTGGGTTAGACTGCTGACCAAAGTTAAAGTCTTTGTCAGCCCTGGGATTGAATCCTGGTTGCTGACTAGTGGACTTGGCCTGAGTACCCTTGTTTCCCCCTTCATCATTGGGAAGTTTAGACCCCTCAGTCACTTTATTACTCTCAGTATTACTATCTTCAAAACTATCAAAAAAGTTAATATGATTTAAGTTTTCAAAGACTATGTTAGGTTCAACATTTTCAATACTGTTTTTAAATGGAAAAATTTCCTCATAGAACCTAACATCTCTAGAATATTCAATTTGTTTGTTTTCTAAATTCCATAATTTGTAACCTTTTTTAACACTTGAATATCCTATTAAAACACATTTTTCTGCACAACTAGACAACTTATCAGATTCATTTACTACTGTACTAAAGCATAGACAACCAAAAGCTTTTAAGTGACTGAGGGTGGGGGGGAACCCATATACAACTTGAAAAGGACTCTTTCCAGACAACACAGAGGAGGGAAGCCTGTTGATTAAATAAGTAGCAGTTAACACACATTCAGACCAAAATCTAAGTGGTAACCCACTCTGAAACAGTAATGCCCTAGCCATATTTAGGAGATGTCCGTGTTTCCTCTCAACTATTCCATTCTGCTGTAGTGTATACACACATGTAGTTTGATGTATAATACCTTTTGTTTTACAAAACAAATTCATTTGATTATTTATAAACTTAGTACCATTATCACTCCTAAACACTTTTACACATTTTTTAAACTGTGTTTTAAGAAGTTCATAAAACTCTGTTATACTCTCAAATACTTCACCTTTATGTTTTAACATAAAACACCAAACAGTTCTGGAATAGTCATCAACAACAGTAAAAAAATACTTATACCCTTCCTTACTAGTCACTCTATAGGGACCCCATACATCTAGATGAACTATATCACCTAAGTCTTTAGTTTTATGGTCACTAAGAGGAAAGGGTAATCTAGTCTGTTTTGCCTTATGGCAAACCTCACATGGTTTAGTTTCTTTCTTATTAATACCAAGACTATCTCTTAAAATAGCTAAGACCTGATCAGAGGGGTGACCAAGTCTATTGTGCCACAACTCAGTGTCACAAGTGCTATTAAAACAAACATTTGATGAACTTACACTTTCACCAACAAAGTATAAACCTTTACTTTGTCTACCAGTCACCAGGATTCTCTTGCACTTGGAATCCTGGATATAACAGCTATGTTCATCAAACAAAACAGGCAGCTTACTATCTTTAGCAAGCTTATGAACAGGCATAAGACTCACACAGTAGTCAGGAACATAAAACACATCATACAACACAACACCATTAGCAAGGTTGATGTCACCAATTTTAGACACTTTAGCACTAGTCCCATTGGGATGTTTAACCTTTAAGTCATAGCTGGACACATCAACACAATTATACATGTCCTTGTCCTCACTGGTCATGTGTTGGTTTGCACCAGAATCAGATATCCAGCTTTGACTTATAAGGTTCTTAACTAAACTAGAACAATTTGAAGAATTCTTAAAAAGTTTTTCAAGTTTAGACAGACAAGACATACTAGAGAAACCATTTACAACAACACTCTTACCTCCAACATTGGAGTGATGAGTATCATTCACATTCTTCTCACTTATCAAACTTAGCAGCTTGGACACTTGTTCTGCTGAAAAAGGTAAGGAAGAACTACTGGCAGCAGTCACAGGGGACACCGCCTGTCTGCTATTAGTCATACAAGTACTATTAGACATGTTACTCTTAGCATTTTGTCCACCAGGTTTCTTTTTGAACCCTGGTGGATAACCAACCAGTTCATAGCACCTGTCAACAGTGTGCCCCAACATGTTACAGTGGGTACACTTCAGATTAGGATTAGGTCCCCTATTAGGTTTCTTTTTATTATCAAAAGCCTGATTAGTTTTAGAAACAAATGCAACATTTTGTCCTTTGGAAGTCCCACTGGAACCCCTGTGAGACTCCTCTCTAGACACAACAGAAAAGGCAACTTTAATACTAGGTAATGGTTCTTTGGTCAACAAAGTGGTCCTAACTGGTTGGTAAACATCATCAAGACCCATTAAGAACTGCATTAATTTTATGAGAGCACTGAAGTCATTGAAATCCTTAGATGCATTGCAAGTGCAAGTAGGCATTTGCAGGATAGCATCTAATTGCTTCCACATAGTGTTTAACTTGTGGTAGTATTCAGACACAGTACTCCCATTCTGTTTAACACTATTTATTTTTTGATACAAATTAAACACAACAGATCCATCTACCTTATCATAAGTCTCTTTTAGATCATACCAAACTTCACTAGCAAGTTTTGAAAACACTTGTCCTAAATACAGTTCTTCACTAACAGAGTTTAATAACCATGATAAGACCACAGAATTACACCTATCCCACTGTTTAGCAAGCACTTCATTATCACTAGATTTGATACATGAACCATCTATAAACCCATATTTATTTTTAGCCTCTAAAGCAAGTTTCATGGAGCTAGCCCAAACAGAATAGTTATCAGTACCCTTTAATTTGATACTGATAATAGAAAGGCCACTGGTATCACTGGGATGTAAGTAAAGTGGATCACTTATATCCAGTTTACTTATGAGTGTACCAGTTATGTTAACTAGGTCAGTTGGACCAGGGCCCTGAGGACCTTGAGGTCCTTGTGGCTCTTCTTGTCCAGACATAGCAAATCAACAAGTAAAAACACAGAACAAGAACAACACAACAACAGAACAGAATAAACGAACAACCAGAGAACGTAAACCCTAATTAGGACGAAGCTGTGTCAGTGTTCAGATAGTGGGTTCATCACTCATAGGTGCCCACCCAGATCTTAACACAGGAGTCCCTTATTAACTATATATAATACGTAATACAAAACAGCAATACCAAAACAAAACAAACAGATCACCACAGATAATAACCACACAAGACACCAAATAGTTGGCACAATTCCGGTCCTCTTAACCCGGGCCTTTGCCCTAGACACAACAATACAAAGAAAAAATAACAGAGAACGATCTCACAATGAGGGGGAACCCAAGTTAGGGTTTCGCCAAACTCACAACCTATACCTTCACTTAGGGTATAGAATTGTGAGTGCAATTGAAGCAAATAATATTCAATCCACTCCAATCACCACACAGATCCTCGCCAACAATAGTTGACCTCAGATATCCTGCAATACAAAAAAAGAAAACAGCAGAATCTAAATAATAGGATGAAACTAGACAAAAGACACATAATACCAAAATACACAGCGGAAGACACCAGAATCAAAAGACAACAATGATAAGAGAGCCTATGGCTCTGATACCATGTAAAATTTTATAGATCTAACCATACAAACAACAAAAAAGACTGAGTCAACACAAACTCAGAACAATAGATTCAAGAACACAAAGTTTAGGCGACAAAACGGTGACTGAAAATCTTATTAACCCAAACCAAGAAAACACCCCCCAATACCCTGAATCTCTCAAATTAGAGAGATTCTAAATCAATAACTATAGATATCAACTGATTGTTTAGATCAGTTGATACTATATACTTTTAGAGTACAAAACAGTACACAAGACTTACAGACTAAGACAACAACTCGATCAGATGATCAACACCAGGTTATCACAGATTGATAACCACACAGCCTGGACACAAGCACCAGGATACACACTCTATTCTTCACAGAAGAACAAGAACAATACAGATGAAAATAAGACTGATAGAAAACCCTAGAAACCCTAAGTGAAGACGACGATACAGAGAGTGAATGAATGGCTCGAATAACACAACAGTCTTTAAATAGCTGGACCCTTGATCTGTGTGAAAGCAATCTCATCCATACGATTAGAACTCATCCAACGGTCCACATTATTTCCTGAAACAAATATCTCAACAACCCTTTAACTTAACTCGGGTTATAACCGGGTTATAATAACAACCCAAGTTATAATAACAATCGAATATTATCTGGACCAAAGTAATAGCCCACTAACAACTGATCATGGGCTAACAATATTTGTAGCCCAATAACACTAACCCATTTGTATAACATATGAATTATAATCTGATTATATTTTTAACAAAGGAGCACCTCAAGATGGTGAGAATTATAAAATCAGTATAATTGTGTGATGCTTCCAACTCCACCTGAAAAAAGACAAGTTAATTAGTCACATAATACATGGAGGAGGCGAGCATGAGGATCAAACAAAGCACATCGATGAAAAATACAGATTTCAGTATAAATACGCTGACCCACCGTATTTACATCCCTGCTCAACATTTTTTTACATTGCCTTCACCGTATTTAGAGAACCCCATCGTAAATAATGACCAGGACAAGCGTAAATACATTTCTTCAGCATATCAAAGCTGATTTGACGGTTTTTGGTAGTTTTACACATTTATGGACAAATTATTAAGGTATTTCTCTTTTTGTATTCGGAATACACTCACATTGGGAGGCTAGCAAGGAGATTGGAATATAATACTCAAGTGACAAGTCCACTTTTTCATCGTAATCATGTTTGCTACTTCTGATTTGTGTGTTTCTTCATCCTTTCGCACCATCATGATTCATGAATAGCTAATCATTTGTGGCTACATCGAGACTTAGGGTTTGAGTGTATTCAGTAATTTTAATGACTTTACATTTCACAAACAAAAATGTACTAAAATCACTTCGCACATGGATTTAAAAAAAACCGAGTTAACAACAAATTTTCTATGGGTTCTGGGTTTCATACACTCTGTGACATCACATTCTGAAGGTGTGGCATCACATTTTAAGGTATGTGGCTGCCTCCTATTGGTGTGTGATGTAAGGCAGGATGTATGGTTCCAAATTAGAGAATGTATGATTCCTTTATACCATTTTCTATGGATCCAATCGATATGATTGACATCTATCTATAATCTATAACTACATATAAAAAAATTGAATATTGATGATGTGACATTCAATGGAGGCCTCAACCCCTCCTTGAATGTGTCACGTGGCATGATGATGTGAGAGTTTTTAATTTTAATTTTTTATTTCGTTTTTTTATTATTAATAATCTAATTATTTACTTTAAATAGGTGATCTATTCTATATAAACCCTTTTTTCGTTAGAAGATGTTACATATATTTAATTTTTCACAAAGTATCAAAAAGATTTAATTTTTTCCAATTGACACACTTTTTATGTATTTGATATATTCAAAATACACCATTTTTCCATTACAAAACCATTTGTATGATATTACATTTAAATTTATTTAAATTATCTCAGACAAACAATTTATCACTGATGCTTACCTCAAAATTTGAAATTATACCAACTTAATATCATTCATGTCACATTTTCTACTCAAACTAAATGTCAATGATCAATTGCGACACATTTAACAAAAAATGAAAACCATTACTAACATATACATTACGATTTCAAAAGTTGTTCACTAATTCTTTTATATCCCCTAATATTAACATAACAAAATATGGGGTATTACAGCATAAAGTACCAATTCTTAGTCGAACATAACTACCAAAACATACTAAGTCTTAGTCGAACATAACTACCACTTCTTTACTAAAACAAACTACACACTTCTAAACTAAGGAGTTGAAAAGACCAACATACCTTCTTCTGTCATATTAAATTATTCAACCCGGGACGCTCCAGGGTGTAAAGCTACTAAGAGCATTCACAGTAGAAGCCCCAAAAAATTGGGTGACAAAACCCTATAATTTTTTTGGGGGTTGGAAGTGATTGTGAGTGAAGAAAATAGGGAATCTACAGTGTGTCGGTAAATATTGGGTTCTTTGGGAATCTTTTAGGGAAAACTGTATTTATTTTTTAATATTTGTTGAAAGTGGTTGTGAGTGGAGGAGATAGAAAATTTAATGAGGTTTAGTGTAATATGTGGTTGTGATTGGTTGTGAGTGTATGGGGATTGGGGATTCTATTGTGAATACTCTAAAAGCATTCACAACCCATCCCCCATCCCCAACCATATAATTTAAGGAAAAATCATAGTTTTCTAAATTTGTCACTCACTTTTGCAAAATCTCTCACATCCCATTCCCCATTCACATCCCATATAAGCTTTTTTTGTTATTATTTTATTTCTTTACAACCAACATTAATTCACTCCCCCTTTCATTTGTATTATTTTATTATTATTAATGATTTGGGGGAAGGATGGAAGACCCCATATATGGGGGCTCAACATAGGTTTTTGTAAATTTTAGAAATGGGGTATGGGGAAAGGGGTTGGAATGGAGTGAGTTTTTGTAGGATTTTCTTAAATTTTAAGAATGGGGGAGGGAATGGGGAATGGGTTGCTCTAATACGATAAAAAAAACGAACATCTACAAAGTCATCCTATGGTGACCTAAAAAAGGACATGTCTTCAACATCAAACACAAACACAAAGATCTAATAAAAATCCTTTCGTTTAACACTTTATCCGACCAACAATGTCTTCAGGTTCAGGTTTCAGCGGTGATGAAACAGCCCCCTTCTTCGGTTTCCTCGGTGCAGCTGCAGCTCTCGTCTTCTCCTGTACACCTCATCATCACACCCTTACCATTATAATCAATTATTATTAATAATTTTATAAAAACACCCTTTAGGCTTTTTTTTTTTTTTTTTTTTTTATAAACTTAAACAATTCTTGATATTTAAATTCTGGGTCTGTATAATATTGAAATTATTGTTTGTGAATTTGTATAGGTATGGGGGCAGCATATGGGACTGCAAAGAGTGGTGTAGGAGTGGCATCAATGGGTGTGATGAGACCAGAGCTGGTGATGAAGTCGATTGTGCCGGTTGTTATGGCGGGTGTGCTTGGTATTTATGGTTTGATTATTGCTGTTATTATTAGTACTGGGATTAACCCCAAAGCCAAATCGTATTATTTGTTTGATGGCTATGCGCATCTTTCGTCGGGTTTGGCTTGTGGGCTTGCTGGTTTGTCGGCTGGAATGGCGATCGGGATTGTTGGTGATGCTGGTGTTAGGTATTGTTCTTGGTTTATTAATGGTTTATGTTATTGTTACAGAAAGTTGTTTGTGTTTGATGCATAGTGGTGGTTGACTGCTAGTGTTGACATTGTTACTTGTTAGTATGGATAAGTTTAAAAGTTGATAATATAGATTGCCAAAAGTGTATATAGATGTAAGATGCTTACAACCTTCTCACTTGCTTTTTTTTTTCTTCTATAAATTTAGATTGTTATTTTCATAGTTTTTAAAGGCGTAAGACGCATTCAAGGCCCAAAGGACGAGCCTTTGGTCCTAGGCGCTTAAAAAGCGAGGGCCTGAGATAGGCAAGGCGCATAGCATAAACATACCGTTTTTTTTTTTTTTTTGGGGGGGGGGGGGGGGGGGAACACATGTTATAGGCTTCTTTAGGGCTTGTTCCAAGCCATTTTTGGTTGTTTCAGACCGGTTTACTCGAAACTTGCAGATTTTTTCCGAAATCTGGCCAGAATCTCACTCAAAGTCGCTGGAGCGCCTGGATGGCAGCAAAGCGTTTTCCCTATACCTTGCCTCAACTGGGGGCCTAGGTGCTCGCCCGAAGGGCTTTTGAGAACATAGGTTATTTTACTAGTGTAGTTATTGTACTCAAATTAACACATTAATTATTTTAAAGTTTAAGAAAACTGGACTGCTAGTGTTGTCTGATTAACTTGACCCGACACACTTTGCCAGCTTTACCTCATACAGTTCATATTATATGATGGATATGCTAATGGAAGAAGTAGTAGACTTCTATCATATTCTTCATGGCCTTTTGTTCTTGGAGAACCGATGCTTTCATATTTTTGACATTCATGTAATCTGTCATATGGTTTTTATATTATTGTTACATACAGTTATTTGTGTTTCATGCATGTTGCTTATGGCCTGCTAGTGACGATATTGTTAGTTTGGATCATTTTAAAAGTTGACCTTGTGCATTGAATATAGCTCTAGTCTCCTAGGATTGAATGTGGTTTAGATGTCGCCAAAAGTGTATCTAGATGCTTACAACCTCCTCACTTGGCTTTATTCACAACTTTAGATATTATTGACATTCATGATTCATCTAATCTGTCATATGGTTTTGATCCGTGCCTTTTCTTAGAGGTTGCAGTATGGGTGCGATGGACGGGTGGGTAACATACTAAAATGTGTTGGAATTGTCTCTGGGTGGACTGACGGGCACTTTTGTTCTGTTTGTTTTCTTGGTTTAAAAAAGCGTGCCTCAGGCGTGAGGCGCCCGAGGCTCCAAGAAAAACGCTTTTTTTTTTTGTCAAAAGCGCCAGACTACATGAAGCGCTGCCTCGAGCGCTTGAGGCGCGCGCTACAGTAGCGCTTGAGGCTCGCGCTACAGTAGCGCTTGAGGCTCGCGCTACAGTAGCGCCTTAGCCAAAAAACCCTTTTAAACTGCTTTATTTGGCCCGCTACAGTAGTGCCTCGGCGTTTTTATGTTTTGAATATGCTTTTTATGTGTTCAAGGGTGTTTTATAATCATGTTTTTGTGCTTATGATTGATTAACATGTAGAAAATGTCATATTGACATATATAAATATTTTTTTATAATTTTTTTTAACACTAGGCGCCTCACATACGTAAAGCCCTCGCCTCGCGCTTTAAGCCCCGCGCTTCGGATTTTGGACCCAAAACGCCTCGGAGCGCCTCGCGCTTTTTTAAACCAAGTTTGTTTTAATTTGGTACGATGTTGATTTTTACTTCTGATTACAAAACGTTATTATAAAAAGTAGTAATGCTATTACATAATATGAATAATATAATTTAGGAGATTGTAAGCATTTTAATACCCTTTGCAACTGTTGATCTATTCTATTTCTTCTGTAGTTATCTCCCTCCTTTTTTTTTCTTTCTGTTTTTAACCTGAACTGATACATTTTGACACAAATGGGTTGAAATAGTCACCTTACCTTTTCTTATTGTCCTGGATTTCTGTTAAATGTTAATCTTGCATATGTTAAATTTAATTACCAGGAACAAAGATACAACGTCAAATTCTCCAACTATTTTATTTTGAAGTGGGTTGTCATATTCAGCAGGTTTAATACATATTAGGTTGACATGTTTAACTAGTTAAATTTAATGGGTCGTGTTTGGGTTGACTTTTTAATTAAATATGTCAAGTTGTCAACTTGCCAACCCGTTTAACCCATTTACTGCAACCCATTGACCCGTTTTACATGTTTACAACTTGATTACAATTTGTTTGACTCATGTAGATAGATGAGTTAAAAGGGTTATGTTTGGTTCAACGATTCAACCAGCCAACCCAAAACATAGCCCTAATCAACCCGTTTGAAGTTGACTATTAATATAATACCATATAACATTTCATTTGATTATCCTTTCTGTGTATTTTACAGAGCTAATGCGCAGCAACCAAAGCTTTTCGTGGGTATGATTCTTATTCTCATCTTTGCCGAAGCTCTTGCCCTATACGGACTTATTGTTGGTATCATCTTATCTTCGCGTGCTGGCCAATCGAGAGCAGATTAAGAAGGTAACCCGGCAATGAGCGCGGACTTGTTTCTATAATCTATATCTGTTTATTGTTTGTCCTTATAAAGACGGTAATTTTTTTTATTTTCCATATTTTGAACTTCAGTTATTGCGTTATTTTCCAAATTTTCTTGGTGGAACTCTTGGAGGTCGCATTATTATTAGTGTATATAATGTTACTGCAGAATAAGGCCATACTCTTGGTCAAGACATTTGTTCATCTATGTACTTTTTACGATCATGATTCAATAGCCCTTTGTACTCAGAAATCGTATATCTTATTGTTTTTAAAAAAAAATGCTGCGTTCCACTCAGGTTCACGTTCCTGCATTTGGTTGATCCAGGCTGGTTGGATTGGGCACACACACTCCACCATTTTGGTTCGGTACATTTGATCAGCGACCAGCTGGTTTTATCTAGAACCAGTAAGTTGTCCCACATCGATTGTATGGGCAACAAATGTGGGGTTTATAACCCAAATGGATTCTCTCTCCCTTTAGACTAGTCATTTGGGATGAGTTTCCTTGTTTGGGTTGTAACAATCTTCACCTTCACCTTTTTTTAGTCATCCAGTCTGTTTGCTCCAAAGGCAAAACAAAATAAGAAGAATAACAAGTTAGTTTGAGAAGTACATAATAGCCTACTCAACTATTTGTTACTAAACTTTTTATCAGTATATTTAATGTGGTTGCTAGACTCAGATTGTTTAGTCATCAATGATGTGTACGTTGCATGCGGTTTGCCAGGACTGTCTGATGTGGCACTATACGGCGTGGTCAGTGGTGCGGGTTGTTGCACAGGAAAGAATCAACAGGATCGAATAACACGACTTGTGGAATAATCGAACTAGATGAAGATTATTAGGAACAAAATTGATGGGAGATTTTGTAGACACAAAACAATACTTTATTTTACACAGAAACAAGGATTGATATACATACAACACATAGGACAGTTATGGAGGAAGGGATAACGATGTTTCACTAATGATTGCGACCCTAATCCAGACATTATTTGTTTAATTTCCAACACAGGTATGATGTAATAGGCATTAGACGTTGGTTCATGTGCTATGTGTTAGTTGTGCTCCAGATGCGACCTGCTCCATACATTAGTGCTTTGGACATTAGGTCCTGATACAAATCAGTCTAGATAAATAAAGTTGCACATGTATCATTTGTCAGATAAGTTAATAATATGAGCATGCATTTTGATGGCGTTTTACCTCACTACGATGGACAAAAAAATGTTATTTGTAGTTTCTTGAGCTAAAATATAAATAGTGAATAATTAAACCGATTAATTTACAAGTCAGAAACTAAGACAAGATCACTAAACGTTGTAAAATTGAAACAAGATGTGGGTCAGGTTGTTTTGAATTGTCATCAATATGTGGCGAACATGTTGAAATTAGCTGGTATCAAATTTATTGCTCAACCTAACTACATCTACTTCTTACCCATCAGACATTATGGTTGTAGTGGATAGGAACTTATTGTAGAATTTTATAACGATAATAAATGATGCCACTTGACCTTTATTACAATATTTTTTTTTAACGGCAAACAAAACTTTATTTCAAGACTACTAAGGCACTAGCAAAACCGGAGTACAATATCCGAATCAACAACCGGAAAATGGGATCCACCCATATAAACAAAAAACAAACAATCCCAAACTATCCCATTTGAGTTACATCAAAATGACCCAAAGAATCCCAAGGCATGTCCACCATTCTAGAACGATTTGTAACCCACAAGAAGCTCATAATCTTGATTTCCTCCACAATTTTCCGAACCGACACTTCTTTATGATTGAACACGTGATCGTTTCTCGCTCGCCAAATACTCCAAAAGGTCGTTAATACCACCGCATAAAACGCTTTCCGCACCCTAGCCCCATTTTTAGCCATCACGTGGTAGTACAATAAATCACGAGCATGGAAGGAAACACAACTCGGGAGTCGACACCAAGCAAACACCAATTGCCACACGTCCAATAACTTCGAGCAACCCGTAAATAAATGGTCGATAGATTCAATACTTTCATTACAAATACTGCATACCTGAGTCGAGACCGGAATATTTCTTTGAGCCAGCGCTTCGGCTGTTGGCAGCCGATCATGGAAAACACGACACGCAACCATCCCGACTTTTTCGGGTACCCAATTGCACCACTCAAAATTAGCCATCGGAAGGATATGCCTCGCATCAAAAATCGACTTCTTTACATTAGAAACCGAGAATCCGACCATACCTCCCGAAGACCACGGCCAAGAATCAGGTTCTGTAGATAACGTAGTCGTCGACAATAAAGACTCCAATTCAGCGATTTGTTCCGGTTCAGCAACCGATAGGACATTTCTTCTCCACTCCCAAGCGAACTGCAGCTGACTCTCACCCTGAACCAATCGATCAGTCCATAGTCACATGAATCGCGGTACGCTTCGGTTCGCGGTACGAAATCGGGTACGCGGTTCGCGCATTTCTAAAATTCGGTACGAGGGGGGGTAGGTTCATTCGGTTCGCCAATCCGGTACGCGGTACGGTGTACCCTATAAGTCGGTACGTCGTATCGTATATAAACATTAAACAGTGTATATATATATATATATATATATATATATATATATATTTCAAATAACTACACTAAACAATTCATAATCATAATCCAAAACAAACAAAGTTTACAAGGCTATAGGAAAAACTTATAAGTTTAGGGACTAATGCAAACAACTAAAAGTTAGTGGGGTTAAAATGTTAAAATTTTAAACTTATTTAAAAATTATAACCCTACAAAGACAAGATATGTTTATCAGCCGCCTCCTTCTTCTCTCTCTCACACAAAGTGTCAAAACAGTCAAAGATAATAATATTATGGAAACTGGAAAGCATCACCAATCTGTTGAAGTTTTCAGCCAAGGCTATGGAGAAAGTTGGAGTTCCCTTATAAATCTGTTGAAGTTTTCCTGGTTCACTCTCTTCTTCTTGAGATTTCCGGCAGAAAGCATCACCGGCGTCGGAGTTCGCAGCCGGAGGTCGCTATTTTGGTCGCCAACCCGCGAATCGCAGTGAATCTAGACAGCGAATTCGACAATCCGGTACGCGAATCTGTGATATTTGGTTCGAAATTCTACACAAATCGGTACGCTCAATTCTACGAATCAGATCGCGAACCCTAGGCGAACCGGTCGCGAATGTACCCGATTCCGGTACGCGCGATTCGGTTCGCGGTACACAACCTAACTAGCGAATCCTGTGACTATGGATCAGCCACCAAACAACTTCTTTTTTTCTCCAAGGTGAACAACAGTGGGAATTTAGCTTGTAAAAGACCATCCGAAATCCACCAATCGTTCCAGAAAAACACACTGCAGCCATTTTCAACAGTCCCTTTAATGAACAACGTAGGTGCCGAAGAGTAAGCCTCCAAAATAGAAGGGACACTCGCAATCTGTTTCCAAGTTCCTGCTAGAGTTAACTTAACCGGAATATATGTCCAACCCCGTCCATTTCCATGAATGGACCAAACCACCTTACGCCATAATGATTCTCGATTCATTTTAAAACGCCACCACCACTTGGATAATAAACCAAGGTCCGCGTCTCTAAGAAAACCCAAGCCAATACCCCCATATTTAATTGGAGCGACAACCTATTCCCAAGCAAGACAACTTATTTTATCACCCGCATCCACCCCTCCCCATAAGAATTTCCTCTGAATCCTCTCCGAAGTATTAATCACCTAAATTGGGGCTCGAAATAAAGAAAAGAAATACAACGGGAGAGAACTTAAAAGGATTTAAGTAACGTTATCCTCCCACCATACGAAAGATACTTTGATTTCCAAGTCGACAACCTTTTTTGGAACTTCTCAATTACCGGATCCCAACTTCGAACTAAGTTCATATTTAATGCAATCGACACCCCTAAGTGATTAAATGGAAAACAGCTACTAGAACAATTAATAGCCGCCGACATCATTCCCAACTCCGAATCCCCCACGCCAATACCAAAGACATTACTTTTTTTGGAGCTGATTTTTAACCCGGAAGTCAAATAAAAACCCCTTAAAAGACGTCTAAGGTTTAAGGCATTAATTAAAGGCCATTCCCCACAAAAAACCACATCATCGGCGTACGTAAAATGCGATATAGGCGTACCCGTACCTCCAACTCAAATCCCATGTAATACCCCCATCTCACAAGCTCGCCTCATAATTCGAGTTAAACCTTCCATAGCAAGAATAAAAAGGTAAGGAGAAAGTGGATCTCCTTGGCGTAATCCGCGTTCACAAATGAACTCACATGTAGGTGACCCATTTACCAAAACCGAAGCACGAGAACTCTGGACAATAGACATAACCATTCCCTCCACTTGAGCGAAAAATTCATTTGCGACAGAATATTATCCAAGTAATCCCATCGCAACGTATCATATGCTTTTTCAATATCAACTTTAAGAAAAAAACCACGCAATTTCGACTTCCTTAACCAAGCAATAGTTTTGTTCAAAATTAAAGGACCATCAAGTATATTTCGCTCACTCAAGAAAGCAGTTTGTTCTTTGGACACAAGACGTGTCATAAAAGGTTTCAACCGGAGCACTAAAACCTTAGATAACACCTTGTTAATAACCCCCACTAAACTTATAGGCCGGTAATCCGACAGAGCTGCCTGATCCCGACCTTTCGGAATCAAAGCTATAAATGCCGAAAAACATCCATCCCGGATCGCCCCATTTGCATAAAACTCCTTGAACAGTTTCAAAAAATCATGCTTCAATATAGGCCAAAATTTACGAATGAAAGTAAAATTAAAGCCATCCGACCTTGGGGACGTACCACCATCACAATCCCAAACAGCTCGCGTAATTTCCTCCATGGTAAAAGGCGCATCTAAAGCATCAACATCAGCCGGTGAAAGTTGATTTATATTCGGACAAGAAAAAATCGGTCGGGCCCCAATACGCGAGCTAAACTTTTCAGCAAAGAATCCCACAATATTCTCCTTAACCAAAATTGAGTTCGTAATCCAGAACCCATCACACTTAACTCCATGAATCTTGTTAACTGAAGTATTAAGTTTAATAATCCCATGATAATATTTGGAATTCTCATCTCCATCCAACGCCCATTTTATTCTAGCTTTTTGTTGAGCGTCTTGTGCTTTTCGGCGCTCTTCTTGCATTAACAACTTCCTCGCGCTAGCTCTAGCTTCAAGCTCCGACTCAGTTAAACTAAAGTCTCAGCTTTTACCTCTAGTTCAGCCACCACTTTTTTACATTCTATAAAAATTCTAGCGGAAGCATTTTTGTGTTTGGGTTGGGTTGGGTTGGGTTTGGTTTCAGCTCCGCCACCAAGGGCGGCTCGGTTTGTAGCCACCGACTCTCAAAAGATTTATTTGATTGTGATATTTGGTACATCTTGCTACTAATTCCTAGTAGTTATTTATAAGAAAACTAAACAACTCTTAATCATAAAAGAAATATAAGTAATGGCTTAAATTAAGCAATGCTTGATTTATGCCTTTGACTTTGACTCCATCTTGATTTATGTCTTTGACTATGACTGGCTTAACCTTTGACTTGACTGCATAATCATTGGAGGAGAAATTATCTCCAATACATTCCAAAGACTTTTCCGCTTGACGCCTTCGAGTCGCATCCACACACAAATGAATTCGACCTTTTAGCCACTTCAGCTTCGAAGCTAGTGCAACATCTGGTGGACCCGAAAACACAAAATTCCCTGCAATAGAGTTAACAAATTCCACAAAACCCAGTATTCTAACCAAGAATTATAAAAACTAAAAGGAACATGCCCGTAGTCCGAATTTTTCAAAGAGAGAACCAATGGGCAATGATCCAAAAGAAATCTTGAAAGAGCCGTTAAACTCGCCCCAGGCCAAGACGACAAGAAATCCTTACACACCAGCATTCTATCTAATTTACTTAGTTTATCGCCATTTCCCAACATATATGTGAATTTATGTCCACCCATTGAATACTCGAACAGCTCAGCGTCTCTAATAAAAGAATTGAAAACCATTGCATTAGGTGTCGAAAATTCCGAATTTACCCGTTCATCAATATTTTGGACTGTAGAAAATATTGAATCTAATAAAACTCAACTCAAATCTCTCTCAAACAACCAAACAATAACATACAGACCACAAGAAGAAGAAATAGCGACAAAAAAGGTGACCAAAACTTTTATTAGTTAACCAACCCTAAAAAACACCCAACCAATACCCAAAGATCTTAACAATCGTTAAGATCAGAAATCAATACAGAGTTATCATCAACTACTGAATGATTAGTTCAGTCGTTGATGAACAATAACCAGAACAATACAATAACAAAGAACTTACACCAGAAACCCTAATACAGAAACCCTAGAGAGAGACTGATACAACAAGATAAAAGAAACAAAGGAGCTAAACTGATAACTCGTGCAGCTCTTCAGCTTATATAGCCAGCCTCTCCAAGATCCAACGGACACAAATAAAACAATCCAACGATCACCATATAGCCATGTCAACGATCTGTGTGAGAAAACACACAAACAAACACAACTTATAGAATTGACCCGGTTCATAAGAACCAGACCAAATATAATAATATGAACCCCCTTTATAACACTGATGGGCTAAAGTCTATCCAGCCCAATAACTTTCATCATATACAAGCCCAAGATGAATCAACACACTAGCCCAGATACAAATCGAATTATACGAATGTTATACATTTTAACATGGACCTCATTAAAATCACCTAGAAAGATCCATAACCCACATAACGATCTTCTAAAAAACAACAATTCATTCCAAAAAGCCCGTCTATCAGCAGGATCATTAGGAGCATGAACATTAGCGACATTAATATGTAGATTAAAATGAAGCAACATACCAGAAACCACCAAAACGTGTCGTGACCTTAGAACCCCCGTCTGCCGAAAACACAAAGGATCCCACTAGCATATCAACATACCCGCCGTCCCATCCGAAGAGACACAATCATACTGAAACAAAGAATTACCCCAACATCTAGATAACAACCACTGTGAAGGTTCAGAAACCTTAGACTCCTGTACAGCCAAGAAATCAACCCCAAAGTCTGACTTCAATCCTTTTATCCAACCCGCTTTACCTTTTCCTTTTATCCCACGGACATTTAATGAAAGAAAATTCATTGACGATCAACTGCCCCCTTTTCCGCAATAATTTCCTCAGCAACAACACTTACCGAATTAGTTAAGTTTAAACCCACCTGAGAACATACCTGAACCGTCGCATCAGCCTCGGAACTAATATCTATCGCCTCATAGAGTAATTCACTAGGAACTCCAACATTAACTCCTGAAACCACCGACTCCCTTCCAATCGACTCCAAAACCTGCGTCCCACCAACCGGATCTAAAACTTCATTAGCCGTACCATCCATAACAGCTCCCCTATCTTCCTCTAAAAGCCTAGAGTTTAAATCAAACCCTATCTTCGAAACCTAATGAGCAGAAGGTCTAGAATCTAACATTGTATCTTCAGGAGAGTTACTAAAGAAAACTCTTGGCCTTTTCCAACTTTGAAATTTTAAGGAGGACCCAATTTTGAAGCCCAAAGTAACAGGCTCAGTAAAGGACAAAGGGGTAATTAGCAACGTTAACATCCTGGCCCACCTTATTTGAACATTGAGCAGGAATATCAGCCGACTCCAAATTATGGAAACCACTAATTCTATGCAAATCATTTTGATGGCCTTCCTGAATTTCCGGCGCATTTAATACCTGATTTTCCGTAACATCTGCAACGTGACCGTTTCCGGCAGGCTGCAGCTCCAGCGCCGCCAGTACACCATCCCGAATTTCACCCTCCTCCATCTCGTCATCCTTATCGGCCCTATCAACCAACTCAAACTCCGAAACCTAGGTTAAGTTCTCCTCAACCACCCAAACCTTGTAACCCCTGTTCCTCCATTGAACCGTAACCTCCTCATCAATCCTATTTGCAATCTTAGTAAGCACATGGGTGAATCCGACAGCATTATCCATTCCCATCCATGAAAAGTCGGACGACCATACAACTTCACCAAACAACCTCCCAACGCTATCATAAGCATCATTATCACGTGCTAAAATTGGCATTCCAACGATCTTCAAAACCGCTATACGTTCAAAGGGGATAGCCTGACCAGTCCACGGAGACACACCAACTAACGACTCCTTCCATACCTCCTCCTTTTCACCCAAGAAAATACCCATCTCCACATTATCCCTGAACGTAATAAGGACCGTTAACCCACCAAAATACGAAACTGCTGCCTCAGTAAATCCCGCACGAGCCAGCATCTTCTTCACCGTATGAAGTCGAGCAATAGAATCAGACATACAAAGCACAACCCTCCCAATACAGTGAAGCAGATAAACAACTCCTCCATCCTGAAGTGTCAGCGTCTTCTTCGAACCCGACCTGCCTCCATAAACAGTGGACATATCCGGAAATTTATCGTCAGCAATATTCCTATCTTTTGGTACCCATACCTTCTCATTTGACGAACCTTCATCATACGAAATCTTCCTATGAGATCTATCGAACATAGCCAAAGAAACGGAAATCCTTGACTCCAAAATGACAATCTCATTAAGCTTCTGGAGAAACAAATAAGGGCCCTTAAGTTTTTCACACCGCACAAACCCAAAAACTTTGCCTTTGATGGACCTTCTTCTCGGAACCCATGCATCCGTAACATTAACAAAAGATCGAAAAGCTATCCGAAGCTTTAAACCCGTAACCCGATCAGAAATATTAGTAACATAGAAAGTAGTCCTAGTTGATGGATCATCCAAATCATATTTGCCGTTTGCACCCTGCCGTCGATCTTGAAGTCGCCTGTTAGGGTTTCCCATGATTTGATATGACCTTTATTACAATCAATAGTGTATGTTTCAACCAAACTAGTTTCGTAGGAGCTCGCGACTTTGTTTTTGGTGCAACTTGGGGTTAAAAACTTCACATAAGGTCACACATGCTATTTTTCATACTTAGACCTACTTAACTACAAAGTTACCTTTCATTTAAACGCAAAAGAGTCGTAATGCATTGGTGATATTTGAGACCAAACATTATTTGTAAACGCTGTGGTAAACAATGTGTGGTTCGTTCCTTTTATTTACCAGTTCTCTTCCCCGCACAAGACCTTCTCTAACATGACATAACATCCTCGTTGAGGTGTGTTACATACAAAAGTCACAAAGGTTGATCTGATACGATGTAATGTCTTTCCACTCATATCACCTAAATTGCCCACATTTGTAACATCCACAATTTTTTCAAGTTACATATTATTTTTTTGGAAAAAAATAATTATGAACGAATATATAAATCTTAGGGGTCTAAATGTTTACAGTTATACGAATTATATAAAAATATTGAGAGAGGGTAAAATGATGAACTATGAAATATTAGGATTTTATATGCAAAGAAGAGAAATTAAAAGATAATTTTAAGGGATTTAAAATTCCTAAAGAGAATATGATTGATAGGAGATGGTAGGAGGGGAGAAGACCCAAACCGAGGGTTTGTAATCAATGAAAGTAAGTAGTTTACACCATCGAGATGATTCATGAAGGATTATATGGGAGGTAAAAAAGACGTTCAAATTTTGAGTGTTGAATTTGTTTCCGATGAATCCAATGTGTATCTTCATATTTTGGAAGCTTTTAGATGTCTACTACGTATTTCATATTCGAGCCTGTGACACCCGGCAAATTCAGGTTAACAACGTTGTCTAGGTCAAAGTCTACCTTAGCGAGTCACGCGTATATTATACTTAACTGGGTTAGTTGAGTCGTGTTATGGTTCGGGAACTGTTATTTTAGTCTAGAGGATCATTAGATGTCAGTCTAGAGGATCAATAGATGTCAGTCCTTAACCAAGTGTACAAGGGGTGACGATTCGTAGAATCGTCAAAGCATAGGGAACATACAAGTCTCGAGTCCCGGGAATTGGTGAACGAGTGTGAATGTGTTTGTTTGCATGTATTATGTATTTACAATCATTATGTGACTTGTCGGTATGTGAAAATGTGTTAACGTATGTTAAAACGGGGTTTAACGCGCCAAATACACGGAACCAACTCCTACAGGCGATTAGGGAGGCCTAATCGCCTATAGGAGGGCGATTAGCATTGCATGGTAGGCGACTGGGCTTGGCTATAGGCGATTAGGGGGCTAATCGCCTATAGGGAAGGCGATTAGCAGCCCTAATCGCCTGTAAAAGCTGCATAATCGCCTGAGACGTACCTGGCGACTAGAAACGACTATAAATACAACACTTGACCTCCTAAACTTCATTATAACAACCCTAGCCGTCCCACAACTCGTCCCAACTCACAAACAACCTCTGGAACACGATTTTGGATCAAACTACACGTTTTCAAGCCTATTACATCAATCTATCATAAACATAAGGTGTGGTTTTCATTCATGCAACCTTTATTAACGTTATTTTTGAATCCCTAATGGTCCAGGCCTGTTTATAAACGTTTGTGTCTTCTGAAATTCGTTAATAATCGTTGTTAATTGGATTCTAACTATTATGCATGTTGTATGTGTTAATTATAATTAAAAGATAGGATTGTTGTGATTCAAAAAGGATTGTTAACATAATATTAAGGTATTTACAGATTGATGATGATATCATGTTGATGAAATCTGAGTAATTGTTCATTAGGGTTACGGTTATGCATGTTAATGTGATGTTTCATACTACGTGTATTATTTTTGGGAAACATGTTTGCATTCAGGGGTGGTAGAACGATGTTAAACGAAGGATGTTGATTGAAACATGATTGATATGGTTGTTTGATTGATATTTGATGTTTCCACACGTTCTGGATTTGATTTGGAGGGTTAAACGCGCGAAAAACCGGAACAGCTGTGCTGAAGGCGATTATGGACCCTAATCGCCTATGCTATAGGCGATTAGGAGCCCAATCGCCTGTTAAGGCAGCCTAATCGCCTATAGCATAGGTGATTGGGAGCCTAATTGCCTTCGTTGCATGCGATTACGATCCTAATTGCTAGTTAAGTCCTGAATTGCATGTCTTACGACCTAATCGCCTAATAAACTCCTGAAATGCATACCACATGACCCTAATCACCTATAGTAAGGGCGATTAGCCCTCATAATCGCCTGTTGACCCACGTAATCACTAGTTGACTTTTCCTAATCGCCTGTACTGCTGCTGTAAGTGTATTTTTGCATTCTGAGACCCGAATTGACACCTAGAAACATGCTAGGAACCCCGTATCATACCTAATAACTTGGTAACATGTGCTCGGACTTATTTATGTGATAATTGAACTATGTGCTAGAACTTGTTGGACTTTAACGTATGTTAAGTGTGATTGCATGATAGTATGCTTGAGGGTGCAAGTATAACACGGGGAGCCTCGGGTCACCAATGGGATGTCGAGTCTTGTACATTTGGTTAGTTTAACAGTCACAGTGTTTTCAAACGAACTTGGTTATGGTCTGGACATCTAGGGACTAACTAACCTACGGGTTATTAGTCTAAGTACTTGTAACTGTCATATGTTAGGTTGCCGCTTTACGGGGCTAGCATAGCTTGTTGATTTTATTCATAATACGAAGTAACGCAACCTAAGGTGGGTTCACGGCCCCACTTTTAACTGGTTTCACTTTTTGGGGGAGAAAACATGTGTTAAACTTATGTTGTGGTAACAACTGTCATACTATGGGTTTCTATGGTTTACTATACGATCTTTGGAAGTCCTGGGGGAAAACCATGAATGTGCGGGTTAGCACAACGGGGAAATGTGAATAGATCTATTGGGAGTGACCAACCCCACTCGTCGGCTTGGAGGGCCGGGCGGGTGCATATTGTCTCAAACAGGAACAGGTTTACTATTCGGGCACAACATCTGGTTTGCGAGTTAGTAATGGTTTTCCAATCGTAGTAGTGACAAAACATACGCCTAGCTAGCGTACTTTGGTTTACAATTTCATATAGTATGGACAGGTTGAACTTGGTACTTTATTTTACAAACCTGTGAACTCACCAGCATTTTTGTGCTGACGTAACTCTTACATGTTTTCTCAGGTCGCTAAGGTAGCACTACGGGACTAGGGCGCACGCGTCTGCACGACGTCTAGTTAGGGTTGCATGGTTTTCAAACACTGAATATTTTGGATTACTTTTGGTTATGTTTTGAGAATAAGCTTCCGCTGTTATTTGGGAATTTTAAACTATGTTTTTGAAATTGCATATGTCATTTAGACTTGTTTATTGTGATCGTTGACTTGGATCCTGGTTTGTCATGCGCCTCGCGGTAAAACTCCGCAAGTGGATTTTGAGGGTGTGACAGATTGGTATCAGAGCCAATGGTTATAGTGAACTAGGACTGCATGTAGAGTCTAGTCTATAGCCGAGTCGCACACACTAGACGATCACATAGTACTAAACGTTATGGTGGGTTACGTATGGGCTTGTCGGGGTGTCTCTAAATCATCTGACCCTTCTGTGTTACATCATCCGTTCTCTCTTATGTCGGGTTACTTGCTTTCTAGGCAGTGTGGTATATTGGGGTAAATCGTGTACTCTTGAGATTTGTCCAAGGCTCGGACATCTCCCTTTCATACGCCAATAGAAACACTTGCCATAAACTACCGTAGCATTACGGTGTATAGCTTAGAGTCTATGTCCGGTGATTTGAACTTTGAACTAGGAGAACACTTGGAGGACCATGTAGAGCAGTTTATCATTTCGGGTGCACACGAAATCATAAACCGAAATGCATGAAAGCCCTAGGGAGCTCTGGGTTTGAATGGATAGTCCTGGGTTGGATCTAGCTTTGATCTTGTGAACGCTAGTGGTTGTCATTAGCTGTGAAACTAAATTTTCTCGTCCTTTTTTGTCAGAATCATGTCTGGAGTACGAGGAGGACGTGGAGGTGGCCGCGCTGGTGGGCGTGGTGGTGGTGGTCGTCGTGGAGGTGTAAACCTAACACAAGAAGATCTGAACAAATTGCTGCAAGCTGCCTTTCAGTTAGGGCACAATGGTGGTGGTAAGTTGACTTATCAACTTTTGCCTCATTGGCGAACTTTGTTTACATCTTCCGTGGTTTCTTATGTGTTTCATTACAGGTGGTCCTGTTAACCCACCCCCACCTATGTGTACCTACAAGATGTTTCGGGACTGTAAGCCCCAGGAATTCTCTGGCACTGAGGGTGCTGTGAGCTTGCTCAGGTGGCTAGAAAAGGTGGAGTCAGTGTTTCTGATGTGTAACTGTCTCCCAGAGGATCGAGTCAAGTATGCTGCCGCGTTATTCCAGGATGTTGCTTTGACCTGGTGGAACAATACCACCCAGAACATGGGTTTGGGGGAGGCTTATGCTATGCCTTGGGAAAATTTTGTTTAGCTATTGAAGCGAGAGTACTGTCCAAGGGAAGAGATTCAGAAACTAGAGCATGAGGTGTGGAACCTCAAGATGACCGGGTCAGAGATTGAAAAGTATACGGTAAGGCGTAATGAGCTGGCAGTGCTGTGTCCTGATCTGCATGTGCCAGAATACAGGAGGATTGAACACTATATCTCGGGGCTAGTACCAGAGATCGCAGGGTTGGTGGCTGCTGGAAATCTTCCTACATACTCAGATGTGGTCCGATCGGCTCACAGGATGACAAATTTGAAGGTGAATGAGGGTATCTTGCCTGCTAAGGGTTCGACTGTCAAGGCCCCGGAGAATAACAAGCGTAAATGGGATAATGAGGGGAAGGGATCTGTGCCAGCACCAACACAACAGGGTAAGAGGTTTGATAGCGGGGGTTCTTCTTCTTCTGGTTCCAAACCGGGTGGTTATGCGGGGAAATTACCTAAGTGCAACAAATGTGGGCGTCATCATCAGGGGGATTGCGACCGTAACCGTTGCCATCGCTGCCAGCGACTTGGGCATTTTGCTAAAGACTGTTGGGCGACACTTCCATCGACCCAGGCCCCAACTACTACCCCGGCTCCCACTGCTCAAGGAACTACGGGGAAACAGGGTTGCTATAACTGTGGGGAGGCTGGGCATTACAAGAAGGAGTGCCCGAAACTGAAGCAGGGCGGGGATGTGAGGGATAGAAACGGTAACGGGAACAACGGGGGCGGTGGCAGAAATGCACGTGCCTTCGTCATTGGAGCCGCAGAGGCTAGACAGGATCCTGACACAGTTACCGGTACGTTCCTTCTCAATAATCGCTCTGTTAGTGTTTTATTTGATTCCGGTGCCGATAAAAGTTTTATATCTCTGGAAGTTAGTCGACTGCTAGATGTAGTACCCGTACCATTAGAGGCTAAGTATATAATTGAAGTGGCTGACGGTAAAAAGATTGAGGCGACTTCTATCCTTCGGGAGTGTCACATAGAGTTGTCGGGTTTGTCTTTCCCCATCGACCTTATGCCGGTACCCTTGGGTAGTTTTGATGTTGTCGTAGGCATGGATTGGTTGTCTTTGTATCGCGCTGAGATTGTTTGCTACGACAAGGTTATTCGGATTCCTCTCCCTGATGGAGAATTTCTTTCTGTGTACGGTATCAAGGGCGGTGCTCTGCTAAGTCTCATCTCCAGCATGAAAGCCCTTAAGTATCTTCGGAAGGGTTATTCGGCCGTTTTGGCACTTTTATCTGTTTCCTCTACCGACGAGAAGAAGATCGACGATATTCCTGTTGTACGCGAGTTTCCTGATGTATTTCCCGATGATTTATCTGGTCTTCCTCCCCATCGTCAGGTTGAGTTCAATATTGATCTTGTACCGGGCGCTGCTCCTATTGCTCGGGCCCCCTACCGTCTTGCACCTCCCGAGATGCAGGAATTGTCCAGCCAGTTGCAGGAACTCTTGGACAAGGGTTTCATCAGACCAAGTTTTTCCCCTTGGGGAGCCCCGATTCTGTTCGTCAAGAAGAAGGATGGAAGTTTTCGATTGTGTGTGGATTACAGAGAATTGAACAAGGTGACCATCAAGAACCGTTATCCTCTCCCACGTATTGATGATCTATTCGACCAACTCCAGGGTTCTAGCTACTACTCTAAGATTGATTTAAGGTCCGGTTATCACCAGTTGCGCGTAAGGGAAACTGACGTTGCAAAGACTGCTTTTCGTACTCGTTATGTCCATTTTGAGTTCTTGGTCATGCCTTTCGCTCTCACAAATGCACCGGCGGTTTTCATGGATTTGATGAACCGCGTTTGCAAACCGTATCTTGACAAGTTCGTCATCGTGTTTATTGACGACATCCTGATTTACTCCAAGAACAAAACCGAACACGAGGAACACCTGCGTTTGGTTTTGGAACTTTTGCGACGGGAACAACTTTACGCTAAGTTCTCAAAGTGTGACTTTTGGTTACGCGAAGTTCAATTCCTAGGACATGTGGTTAATGAACTAGGAATTCATGTCGATCGAGCTAAGATCGAAGCGATCAAGGACTGGGAAGCACCAAAGACGCCAACTGAGGTGCGGCAATTCCTAGGCCTTGCGGGCTATTATCGTCGTTTCATTAAGGGGTTTTCGAAGATCGCTCAACCCCTCACCACTCTTACTCAGAAGGATAGAAAATTTGACTGGGGTGCACCACAAGAGTCAGCGTTCCAAGAACTGAAGTCTAAACTTTGTTCTGCTCCTATTCTGTCCTTGCCTGAAGGCACTGACGATTTTGTTGTTTACTGTGATGCTTCTATTCGTGGTCTCGGTTGCGTGTTGATGCAACGCGAGAAAGTGATTGCGTATGCTTCTCGTCAACTCAAGGTGCACGAGAGGAACTACACCACCCATGACTTGGAGTTGGGTGCGGTGGTATTCGCGTTGAAAATTTGGAGACATTACTTGTACGGTACCAAATGCACCATCTACACCGATCACAAGAGTCTCCAACATATTTTCGACCAACAACATCTGAACATACGACAGCGTCGTTGGGTTGAACTCCTGAACGACTATGATTGCGCCATTAAGTACCATCCTGGCAAGGCGAATGTGGTAGCAGACGCCTTGAGCAGAAAGGAATCACCAAACCCTCGTCGCGTTCGGGCATTGCAGCTCACCATTCATTCCTCTCTACCTGACCAACTCCGTTCTGCTCAGTTAGAAGCTTTGAAGGAGGAAAACCTTAAAGCCGAGACTATGCACGGTGCCGACAAGCACCTCGAGCGAAGGCTTGATGGCCTGCACTACTTCGCAGAACGCATATGGGTTCCTTTATTCGGGGGACTTCGGGAGCTTGTCTTAGATGAGGCTCACAAGTCCCGGTATTCCATTCATCCTGGTTCGGATAAGATGTACCAAGATCTAAAGGTGCTCTACTGGTGGCCAAACATGAGGTCGGATATAGCCTCATACGTGAGCAAATGCTTGACCTGTGCTAAGGTCAAGGTGGAATACCAGAAACCGTCGGGTCTTTTGCAACAACCTGAAGTTCCGGAGTGGAAATGGGAACGGATTACAATGGATTTTGTCACGCAACTACCTAAGACACCGAGCGGGAATGATAAGATATGGGTGATTGTTGATCGGTTGACGAAATCAGCCCATATTCTCGCTATTAAGGAGACCGACACCATGGATCGTTTGGCTCGTCTTTATCTGAAGGAAGTTGTTTCTAAGCACGGGGTGCCAGTTTCTATTATTTCGGATCGTGACTCCCACTTTACTTCTCACTTCTGGAAGTCTTTGCACAAAGCTTTGGGTACCCAGCTAGACATGAGTACGGCTTATCACCCACAGACTGACGGTCAGAGTGAACGCACGATTTAAACCTTAGAAGACATGCTTCGGGCATGTGTGATTGATTTTGGCAAAAGTTGGGAAGCTCACCTACCGTTAGTAGAATTCTCTTACAACAACAGCTACCACACGAGCATCAAGGCAGCTCCGTTCGAAGCACTGTACGGGCGGAAATGTCGGTCCCCCCTTTGTTGGGCTGAGGTGGGTGAGAGTCAACTCACTGGGCCTGAGCTAGTGTACGAAACTTCGGAAAAGATCGTACAGATTCGTAACTGGTTGGCAGCGGCACGGGATCGGCAAAAGAGTTATGCCGATCAGCGTCGCAAGCCATTGGAATTCCAAGTTGATGACAAAGCACTTCTGAAAGTTTCACCGTGGAAGGGCGTCATACGCTTTGGGAAGCGTGGCAAACTTAACCCTCGGTATGTCGGACCATTTACGATCCTGGAACGGATTGGACCGGTGGCATATCGTCTTGATTTACCGACGGAGCTTGGCAACGTACATAACGTCTTCCATGTGTCTAACCTAAAGAAGTGTCTGGCTGACGAGTCTTTTATTGTTCCACTGGAAGAGATCAAGGTTGATGATCGTCTTCGGATCGTGGAGGAACCTGTCGAGATTCTTGATTACAAGATTCGTAGCCTACGTCATAGCAAAATTCGCATTGTTAAGGTTCGCTGGAACTCGAACCGGGGACCAGAGTACACTTGGGAACGGGAGGATCAGATGAAGTCTAAGTATCCTCATCTTTTTCCTAAGGAAGCGTTCGAATCAAGATATGTTACCACTACAGCTGAATGAATCTCGGGGCGAGATTCCTTTTTAACGTAGGGATGATTTGACAACTCGGGTAAATCTCTCTTTTGGTTTTTACTTGGGTAAATATCTCTTTTGGTTTCTACCTTTTTTCTGTTTCTTTTGTTCATTCCTTTTAGTACTTGTGCAATTTTCGGGACGAAAATTCTTTTAACGTGGGGATGATGTGACACCCGGCAAATTCAGGTTAACAACGTTGTCTAGGTCAAAGTCTACCTTAGCGAGTCACGCGTATATTATACTTAACTGGGTTAGTTGAGTCGTGTTATGGTTCGGGAACTGTTATTTTAGTCTAGAGGATCATTAGATGTCAGTCTAGAGGATCAGTAGATGTCAGTCCTTAACCAAGTGTACAAGGGGTGACGATTCGTAGAATCGTCAAAGCATAGGGAACATACAAGTCTCGAGTCCCGGGAATTGGTGAACGAGTGTGAATGTGTTTGTTTGCATGTATTATGTATTTACAATCATTATGTGACTTGTCGGTATGTGAAAATGTGTTAACGTATGTTAAAACGGGGTTTAACGCGCCAAATACACGGAACCAACTCCTACAGGCGATTAGGGAGGCCTAATCGCCTATAGGAGGGCGATTAGCATTGCATGGTAGGCGACTGGGCCTGGCTATAGGCGATTAGGCGGCTAATCGCCTATAGGGAAGGCGATTAGCAGCCCTAATCGCCTGTAAAAGCTGCATAATCGCCTGAGACGTACCTGGCGACTAGAAACGACTATAAATACAACACTTGACCTCCTAAACTTCATTATAACAACCCTAGCCGTCCCACAACTCGTCCCAACTCACAAACAACCTCTGGAACACGATTTTGGATCAAACTACACGTTTTCAAGCCTATTACATCAATCTATCATAAACATAAGGTGTGGTTTTCATTCATGCAACCTTTATTAACGTTATTTTTGAATCCCTAATGGTCCAGACCTGTTTATAAACGTTTGTGTCTTCTGAAATTCGTTAATAATCGTTGTTAATTGGATTCTAACTATTATGCATGTTGTATGTGTTAATTATAATTAAAAGATAGGATTGTTGTGATTCAAAAAGGATTGTTAACATAATATTAAGGTATTTACAGATTGATGATGATAGCATGTTGATGAAATCTGAGTAATTGTTCATTAGGGTTACGGTTATGCATGTTAATGTGATGTTTCATACTACGTGTATTATTTTTGGGAAACATGTTTGCATTCAGGGCTGGTAGAACGATGTTAAACGAAGGATGTTGATTGAAACATGATTGATATGGTTGTTTGATTGATATTTGATGTTTCCACACGTTCTGGATTTGATTTGGAGGGTTAAACGCGCGAAAAACCGGAACAGATGTGCTGAAGGCGATTATGGACCCTAATCGCCTATGCTATAGGCGATTATGGACCCTAATCGCCTATGCTATAGGCGATTAGGAGCCCAATCGCCTGTTAAGGCAGCCTAATCGCCTATAGCATAGGTGATTGGGAGCCTAATTGCCTTCGTTGCATGCGATTACGATCCTAATTGCTAGTTAAGTCCTGAATTGCATGTCTTACGACCTAATCGCCTAATAAACTCCTGAAATGCATACCACATGACCCTAATCGCCTATAGTAAGGGCGATTAGCCCTCATAATCGCCTGTTGACCCACGTAATCACTAGTTGACTTTTCCTAATCGCCTGTACTGCTGCTGTAAGTGTATTTTAGCATTCTGAGACCCGAATTGACACCTAGAAACATGCTAGGAACCCCGT
The DNA here is from genome assembly GCA_032199755.1 of Ambrosia artemisiifolia. NCBI lineage: Eukaryota > Viridiplantae > Streptophyta > Magnoliopsida > Asterales > Asteraceae > Ambrosia > Ambrosia artemisiifolia. Next base: position 26,695,268 of record CM063519.1, read on the forward strand.
ATCATACCTAATAACTTGGTAACATGTGCTCGGACTTATTTATGTGATAATTGAACTATGTGCTAGAACTTGTTGGACTTTAACGTATGTTAAGTGTGATTGCATGATAGTATGTTTGAGGGTGCAAGTATAACACGGGGAGCCTCGGGTCACCAATGGGATGTCGAGTCAGGTCGCTAAGGTAGCACTACGGGACTAGGGCGCACGCGTCTGCACGGCGTCTAGTTAGGGTTGCATGGTTTTCAAACACTGAATATTTTGGATTACTTTTGGTAATGTTTTGAGAATAAGCTTCCGCTGTTATTTGGGAATTTTAAACTATGTTTTTGAAATTGCATATGTCATTTAGACTTGTTTATTGTGATCGTTGACTTGGATCCTGGTTTGTCATGCGCCTCGCGGTAAAACTCCGCAAGTGGATTTTGAGGGTGTGACAGAGCCTACAATCTTGAGCTCGAGCTCGGCTCGCTAGCAAAATCAAAAGCTCGAGCTCGGCTTGGCTTGGCTCGAGGTGATTTGAGAACAATCTCACACGAGCTCAAAGCTCGGCTCGAGATAGCAAAAGCTCGGCTCGTGAGTGTTATTAAATGGGCCTATGAAATAAGGACTTGGGCTTTGGAGATGTGGGCTATAAATTATAAGAGATATATAAATAACTTATAATTATGTTTGGGCTCGCGAGCCCAATCGAACTTTGTATATAGGGCTCGAGCTCGGGCTCGATAACTAAACGAGCTATATTTCAGGCTCGAGCTCGGGCTCGTTAAGGCTCGGCTCGTTCGGGCTTTTTACCGAGCCAATCCCGGGTAGCTCTCGCTCTCGAGCCGCTACGTGTCATTTACACCCCTAGCGAGTAGCGATTTGAATAGCCTAGTTACAACGGGAACTTTCGTTATTAGTTAATTCACGAAGGGCTGCTTTAGAAACTTCTAGAAACACTCTAAAACAAAACATTCAACAAAGTTTAGGATTAGGTTCAACCGTTGAAGCAATAATCTCACCAATAGCTTCTTCTTCCTTAGCTGCTTCTTCTTCTGTATCTCTAATGGCATCACAAACCCTAATCCTCCATAACCCCACCTTCTTAAACCCTAAAAAACCCTCATTCACCACCTTCTCCCACTCCAAAACCCCCTTCCCTCTAAAACCCCTCAAATTCTCCCTTAAAAACCCCACCAAAACCCTAATCACCGCCTCCTCATCCCCATCCCCATCCCCATCCCCAACCCTAACCCAAACCCCACAACCCGACCCACTCTTAACCGGGTCAACCCGAACCCTCACAACCCTCTTCTCACTCATCATCACAGCTACCAAACTATTCACCCACAAACTAACCAATTTAGCCCTAAACTTAAACCTGCAACAAACCCTAGTGTCTACAACCGGCCCTTTGTTCTTTGCAACGATGAGTGGGCGGCCGGCTCGGCTGCACACGCCGCTGACGGTGGTGGCGGCTGGGATGGCTAAATGGCTTGATATTTATAGTGGGGTTTTGTTGGTTAGGGTTTTGTTGAGTTGGTTTCCTAATATTCCGTGGGATAGGCAGCCGTTGTCGGCTATTAGGGACTTGTGTGACCCGTATTTGAATTTGTTTAGGAATATTATTCCCCCGGTTTTCGATACGTTGGATGTTAGCCCGTTGTTGGCGTTTGCGGTGTTGGGTTTTTTGGGTGGGGTGCTTAAGAACAGCAAGATTGGGTACTGATATAAGGTATGGGTTTTTATGAATTTATGCTGGATTTTGAGTTTGTGTAAATGTGTTATTGTTTGTTTATGTTTAGCACTTTATAGCTAGTTTGATAGTAGGAATGAATGGGTAGGATTGTTTGGTAATTAGGCGTGTAAAGGACCCGGGTGAGGTAGTTGAGATTGGTTCTATATAAGTTTGAATTGAGCTGAGTTTAAACGAGGTTGAGATTACGTAAGTTTGTTTAATAGATGAGTCTGAGCTTGAGCTTCGCTCATTAGCTCTAGCTGGCTCACGAGCCGATTGTTGTACTATATATAACAAAGAGTAGCTATAAATTATGTGACACGAGTCCGGCTCTGCTCATTTACAATTTATACCACTGTTGGCTATAAGTGGTTTAGTTGTACTATTTTCAAGTTGGTTTAAAGAAACAAATGAGCATAGTTGGAGAAACATGCCATAGGAAAACTTGTTAGCAAAATAATTGTGATACTACCTAGTTATAAGATTATGATCATCCAAACATATTGTTAATACTTCAAGAGTTTTTGTGCACATAGAGTAAGCTTATGCTCATTGGATATTGAGTTTGTTGTTTGATCTTGCTGTTGTTAGTATGTTTAACTTGCTTTGTTCAAACTTTTTGGGATAGATATATTTCTAGTAGGTTAAATAAGTTCTAACACATTATACACCTATAATGTCATATTGTCATAGCAATATCTAGTTTAGTGATGTTCATGGTCTGGTTAGGCTGGTTATGAGTGACAAAAATTATTGGCCAGACGGCTGATTGCGGTTTCTAACAACGACATCGGGTTTGGCGGGCGGGTTGATAGCTTATGCTTATGTGGTGTAAAACGTTTTCTTATTGTTAATAGTTAAAATAATAATGATGGTTATGAATATACATATTGCGTATTCCAAAAACTGATTAAAAAACCTTGATTAAAAAAGCTAGATGACTGGTTCCGGGAAGTACACCGTGAAAACCAAACCGCGAATTGAACTACTTATATTTCAAACCAGCTTACTTGCTTTGGACAGATCGGTAGGTTTCAATGGTTTATAAGTACCCCTCACATAGTCACATCGACGATGAATGTATTAGTTATGCTTGCGTTATCTATTATGTTTTTATGGAAACAAAAGGGTCTCTAGCTATTGTGTATGTAGGTTGACATCAACCGTGGGTGATGAACACGAGGAGTTAGATGATCTTAAATTGTTATATATCTTGTATGTTTCATAAAATAAGTATCTTCACTCATAATTTGAGACCTCTAAATGAGACATATAGTAGCTAAGGTGAGTTGATGGCATGTTAGCAATTATTAGAAGATAACTAGAACTCTATAATACGTCGCAACATGAGCGGGTTAGGTAGGTTGGGTAACGGGTCCAATGCAATTACCTTTCTGGTCCATACTTTTCTAATATAATTAATATGTTGAATATGGTTTATCTTATTGTGGTTCTAGTTCTTCCACTTTTTATGATCGCATTGAAAAGGCACATCCAAACGCTTCTTGATGCTTGTCTTGGATGCAAATTTGTGCTCAAATGCGATAAAAGCTTAAAAATATTGCTTTTATGCAAGGCGGTGTTCAGTGTTTGATTTGGGCTGATTTTGACGAAAATTTTGGGCCTGAACTAGTGACTACGGTTTCGGAAAGCAACAAACCTAACTGACCGGGTTGGGTGGCTGTACAAGCCGGGCTTGTTTTGGCATTTACTTCAACTTTTCTCAAATTTCCTAGTTAAAAACTCTCGGCTGCACTGATGAATGCCTAAACTAATAAAACCAAATCTTACAAATCTCAAACCTGTTAACTTGCTTTGTTTTGGGCGGTTTCAATGATTATGAACACCTCTACTCTATGGGGTCGAGTCATGCTTGAGATGCTTAAACGATATCTTGTATGCTATATTCTATCTTAACGTTCTCGTATGTCTATTTTATTGTTCATGAAACAGGTTCGCAAGTTAGTATATAAGGGCTTGATGGATTATTCAGAAGCTTCTTGGCAAGGTTGTTCTAAGGGCGTCTTCAAATTTTGCTCTTTTTTTATAATATTTGTGAACAAATAACTTGTTTAGCAATGTTTGCATGGCGATCAATCGGCAACTATTGCAGTTTAGATGGATTTTCATCGATTATACATACAGATTTTATTTAAATGGTTGTTTCCCGCATTTTATCTTAAATCATTACATTTGCATGCCTGTTAGCTGTTACCATGCTGATTAAAGCTATGATATTGTGGATCATGTGTGTCAACATATATGAAGGATATAGTAGCATTGTTGGTATCATGGTTTGCCTGGGGTATTTTAGTAATTTAGTATCATAAATGAAGGATATAGTAGCATTGTAGATGTCTTGGTTTTAGGTGCTTTTTGGTCAAGAACATACAGATACTCCTTTTTTTTTTCAGATTTAAATTTTAAAGCAAATATGTATTCAAAATGTTTTTTGATCTTGGAGTATAAAACTACTTTGTTTAGGATGCAACTACTGAAAGGATCTGAGTTCTGATTGTTTTGATTGTTTAACTAAGTATGAGATGAATGGAATGAAATATAAATGGAAAGTGCAGCGGAATAAACTATAAATCAAAACATGGAGAATAATTGTTTTTAATCGAAAGCTTTCATTAATTGAAAGATTACAATTGTACAAGTAAACTTCCCCTCAGCCTGATCACTCAGAGAATGTTTGTCTTAGAGAATGACGAGTGATGAATAGAACAGTGCAAGTACTGTTCTATTTATAGACAGACTCAAACCTCTGATGATCAGTGCTGACGTCACCTAAAACAGCTACCTCTAACTGATTAACAACTTCTAACATCTGCTAACTATAACTACTGTTACATTGAAAACACTGATAATACAAAACTCTGTAAAGTAAAACTCTGATGGCTTCTATCATCTGTTGAACCAAAGTGCTGTTGGTTCAACAGACCTTTGTTCTTCAGTTCTTGTTCAGCAGTTGTTTCTTCATCAGACCTTTATTCTTCAGACGTTTGTTCAGCAGACCTTTCAGCAACATCAGTTGTCTTTATCAGTTGTTTGTAGCAGCAGCAGTTAGGAATCAACAGTCTTTTGGGGAAAGCTTCTTTATAACAACTGATTTATTCATGGGATCAAGAGTTAGTATATTTTGGCTTTTCAATCATCTGTTCTTTTCCAGGTCAGCAGACCCAACAATCTCCCCCTAGAACAGATGATGCCAAAACTCTGCTTTATTATTGATCTTTATTCCTCATCAGACTTTATCTTATTTGGCCTTTGAGTTGTAACTCAAAGCTCAAAGTGTAGAGGTCTTCAGCATCTCTTTCCAGTGTCAAATTCAGAAGAGTTTGGAGGTCTTCAGCACATAGGCCAGGTGCATCATCCATGCTTAGCTTCTGAATACTACCATCTGATCTGAGCAATGTCAATTCATGAGTGTCTTTGTTTGACTTCCATTTTAGAATTTTAGAATCAGAGGAGTGACTGGGATGCATCTTTATTCTTGATGAGTTGGGTGATGGAGGCCTGCCAATGAGTTCCTTGAGTCTATCTGACACAGGATCAGTGAAAGATCTAATTTGGTTTATAAGACCCTCTTTTACAAATGTGTCAGCAAACTGTTTTTGTTCCTCTTCTGTCATCTCCTTCTACTTCTTGAACTGTCTTCTTGCAGCAATGGAGAGATCAGAGGTTTCCAGTAAACTGTCAAGTGTAAAGGCCTGTAGAGGTCTCTTTGGTGCATCATCATAGATAGGTTTTCTTGGAAGGCTAGGGTCTTTCTTTCTATCTTCTTCCAATTTCTTGTAAGTTTCAATCAGTCTGATTTCAGACCATCTAGCAACAGATCTCATCTCTCCATACTTGGCAGCTACTATCTCTTGTCTCATTCTTTTGAACTTGAGAGCTCTAGCTTGATCTCTCCCTTTATTGAAATCAGGGGCAGAGGCCTTTGTATGAGGATTCTTGGCCATGCTCTCAATTCTTATTAATTCTTCTCTTAGAGCATGTGTGGTCCAGCCTGTGAATTGGTTTTTGTTTGCTTTGTAAGGCTTGGTGGCCAAGATCTGTTCTAGAAGAGAATCCCTAACCTCCATCTCCATATCTTTGCTGAGAGGCATGGCAGACATGGAATTGCTCAGGGTCTTAGCAAAATCCTCAATCCTTCTCAATTTGCTAAGTTCTGCTGAATGGATGCCCTGAGCAGTCCTGTCATCCTTCCCTTTACACTTCTCTTTGATGATGGCATCTGCCTGTTCACTCTTGTATTTTAGATAAGTATCAATGTTGAGAGGAATAGGGAAACTTCTAAGAGAAGGGAAGGATCTATCTGATGGCTGATCAGTATTATAGAAGGATTGAAGTTCCCCCTTGAGTAAATCAAGCTCAAGAGGATACTTCTCAGCCAATGGTGTGATGGTTGGTGGTGGTCTGTGGGATCTGAATTGTGAAGTGTGTGGTGAGTATGATGAGAATGGAATGGCTGGAACAGGTGTGGATCGTGTGACAGGGGTGTTAGGTGGTGTGGTATGAATGTTTTCATCTTGTACAACAAAGGTGGATTTCCTTTTTCTGCTGTACAAGATTTTTGGTGAGGGTGAGGATGTGGCAGTGGTTGAGTTAACATCTGTTGGTCCTTTTGTAGAACCAGCATGTGAGGATCTGAATTCTGGTTGTTTTGATTGTTTAACTAAGTATGAGATGAAATGAATGAAATATAAATGAAAGTGCAGCGAAATAACTATAAATCAAAACATGGAGAATAATTGTTTTTAATCGAAAGCTTTCATTAATCGAAAGATTACAATTGTACAACTAAACTCCCCCTCAGCCTGATCACTCAGAGAATGTTTGTCTGAAAGAGAATGACGAGTGATGAATAGAACAGTGCAAGTACTGTTCTATTTATAGACAGACTCAAACCTCTGATGATCAGTGCTGACGTCACCTAAGACAGTGACCTCTAACTGACTAACAACTTCTAACATCTGCTAAGCTATAACTACTGTTACATTGAAACAACTGATAATACAAAACTCTGTAAAGTAAAACTCTGATGTCTTCTATCATCTGTTGAACCAAAGTGCTGTTGGTTCAACAGTCCTTTGTTCTTCAGTTCTTTGATCAGCAGTTGTTCTCCATCAGACTTTTATTCTTCAGACCTTTGTTCATCAGACCTTTCATCAACAGCAGTTGTCTTTAACAGTTGATTGAAGCAGCAGCAGTTAGGAATCAACAGACTTTTGGGGGAAGCTTCTTTATAACAACTGTTTTATTTATGGATCAACACTTAGTATATTTTGGCTTTACAATCATCTGTTCTTCTTCAGGTCAGCAGACCCAACAATCTCCCCCTAGAACAGATGATGCCAAAACTCTGCTTTATTATTGATCTTTATTTCTCATCAGACTTTCTCTTATTTGGCCTTTGAGTTGTAACTCAAAGTTCAAAGAGTAAAGGTCTTCAGCATCTCTTTCCAGTGTCAAATTCAGAAGTGTTTGGAGGTCTTCAGCACATAGGCCAGGTGCATCATCCATGCTCAACTTCTGAATACTACCATCTGATCTGAGCAATGTCAATTCATGGGTGGCTTTGTTTGACTTCCATTTTAGAATTTTAGAATCAGAGGAGTGACTGGGATGCATCCTTATTCTTGATGAGTTGGGTGATGGAGGCCTGCCAATGAGTTCCCTGAGTCTGTCTGACACAGGATCAGTGAAAGATCTGATTTGGTTTATAAGACCCTCTTTTACAAATGTGTCAGTGAACTGTTTTTGTTCCTCTTCTGTCATCTCCTTCTGCTTCTTGAACTGTCTTCTAGCAGCAATGGAGAGATCAGAGGTTTCCAGCAAACTGTCAAGTGTAAAGGCCTGTAGAGGTCTTTTTGGTGCATCATCATAGATAGGTTTTCTTGGAAGGCTAGGGTTAGTCTTTCTTTCTTCTTCCAACTTCTTGTAAGTTTCTATCAGTCGGATTTCAGACTATCTAGCAACAGATCTCATCTCTCCATACTTGGCAGCTACAAGCTCTTGTCTTATTCTTTTGAATTTTAAAGCTCTAGCTTGATCTCTCCCTTTACTGAAGTCAGGGGCAGAGGCCTTTGTATGAGGATTCTTGGCCATGCTCTCAATTCTTATCAGTTCTTCTCTAAGAGCATGTGTGGTCTAGCCTGTGAATTGATTTTTGTTTGCTTTGTAAGGCTTGGTGGCCAAGATCTGTTCTAGTAAGGAATCCCTAACCTCCATCTCCATATCTTTGCTGAGAGGCATGGCAGACATGGAATTGCTCAGGGTCTTAGCAAAGTCTTCAATCCTTCTTAATTTGCTAAGTTTTGCTGAATGGATGCCCTGAGCAGGTGGTGGCATCAGCCTGTTTACTCTTGTATTTTAGATAAGTATCAATGTTGAGAGGAACAGGGAAGCCTTCAAGAGAAGGGAAGGATCTATCTGATGGCTGATCAGTATTATAAAAGGATTGAAGTTCCCCCTTGAGTAAATCAAGCTCAAGAGGATACTTCTCAGCCAATGGTGTGATGGTAGGTGGTGGTCTGTGGGATCTGAATTGTGATGTGTGAGGTGAGTAGGATGAAAGTGGAATGGCTGGGACTGGTGTGGATTGTGTGATTGGGGTGTTAGGTGGTGTGGTGTGAATGTTTTCATCTTGTACAACAAAGGTGGATTTCCTTTTTCTGCTATACAAGATTTTTGGTGAGGGTGAGGATGTGGCAGTGGTTGGTTTAACATCTGTTGGTCCTTTTGTAGAACCAGCGGTTGTTTGGGTTTTTGGTTGTGTTGTGGTAGGTTTAGTTGTTGTTTGTGTAGTGGCTGGTTTTGTGAGTGGTTTAGTGGTTGATGGTGTGGTGGTTGGTTTGGTTGTTGGTTTGGTTGGAATAGATGTTTTGGTAGCAGTGGTTTTGGTTTCAGTGGTTTGGGTAGCAGAGGTTGTGGTGGCAGTGGCTTTAGGAGCAGTGGTTGTGGTAACAGGTGTTTCAGCAGCAGAGGTTTCAGAAGATAGCTTGGATGGTGGTTTCCTTGTATGTTTTGCTGACATTTTCTTTCTTTTTGAGGAATTCACATCTTCCACTTCTTGTTGTTGTTCCTTTTTGAGCTGCACCAACATCTCTGCTTTAGCTTCCAATGTGTCAGCCCTTTTCAGTTTGTCTTCAGCAGCTTTATCAGCCTTTTCATTGGCAGAGGTATCAACATCCTTTGCCTTGTTGGTTTTAGCTGGTTCAGCAACAGGGGTTTGAACACTTGGTTGTTGTTGTTGTTGTGGTGCTGATTTTGTAGGCTCTGGTTTGTCAGCAGCTGGCTTACCCTTTTGAGAGGGTGGTGCACCAAATGGATTTAGCTTTGGCAGCCTATCTCTGCCACTCTCCCCCTTTTTGGCATCATCAGCAGTGAATTCATCATCGTCTTCATCTCTGAGAATGGTGGTAGGGGCAGAGCTAGTAGTCTTCAGCAGATGGTCCTTGATCACCTTGATGTCAGCCTTTGTATCATTGAATCTGGCATCCACCATGTTTCTGATCAATGTCATGTATGTCTCTTGTGTCTGATCTGCTAATTTTCTGTGAGCTATGATGATGGGGGAAACAGATTTCCATAGCTCATTAGCAATATCAGAGGTGGATGGTTGACTCTTTGTAAAGTTGCCCAATGTTTCCAATATTGTCTTGACATCAGTTTTGATGTCAGCAACAGAGGATTCAAGTGAATGAACTTTAGCCGTCAATTCTTCTAGTTTTGAATCATCACCTAAGTTAATAGGATCATCTGAATCCCCACCAGTGGTAGTTTTAACTGGTTCAGACCTAGGAGGTGAGTCCATGGAATGAGAACCAGATGCCCCTTTGTCTTGGTTCTGGGGACTTCCAACTGATTTTGGGGACACAATGGTGGCCTCATCAGTTGTTGCCTTCAAGGAAGTCTTATCTATGGAACCACTGTCCTGTTGTGAGACAATGGTCTCTACAGCAGTAGTGGCTGCTTCTCTTGAAACCTCACCAGGAGTTACATTGAACTCTGGGAGTATAGCCTCCTCTTCTGTTTGTGGGATAGCAGATTGACATTTCTCAGACCCAGTCACTTGTGGTGGTATACTCTCTGTGACAGGTGAAGGAGAGGAACTGGGGTTATCCTGAGTTTTGTCAATTGCCTCAAACAGAGGTTGCATGGTTTGTGGAACATGTGGTGGTGATGTGGGTGGAGTAAGAAGCTGATTAGCCTTGGGAGATGGACTTGTAAACATATGGTCAAGTGACTCATATGCCTCAGTATGAGGTTCCCTTTGGCTTACAACAAGATCCTTTTGTGAGGATTCTTAAGGAGTTTGCTTGGGTTGAGATATCTCCAACTGTTGTGAGGAAGTAACAACAGTGGTTTCATGTTGCTTTGGTGATGCAACAGGGTTAGCTTCTGGTATCTCATCTTCCAGAAGTCCCCTTTTGGGTTGAGAGGTGGTTTTGGAGGATGGACGTTTTCTTTTGGTGGCTGGTGTGGGTTTCACAGCACTGGATGAAGTGCCATGATCACCAGGAGCAGTGGGCTCACCAACAGAGGTTTCAACAACAGTTGTTGTTTTTGTCCTCTTTGGTTGTGTTTTAGAAACTTTTGTCACTTTTGACACTTTTTCTTGGGTTGAAGAACCCAGCATTCTTGTGAAAGTTTCATCAGTTAAACTTTTCATTTTAAAGGACTCTCCCTTTTGAAAATCATTTTCTGGTAAAATCTTTTGTAGAATTACACTTAAGATTCTAGGGTAGAGTAGAAAAGCATTATTTGAGCCAGATTTTATGGCTTTCACATTTGAAACCAAGTCCAAAAACAATCCTTGGGACAAATTAAAGTCAGAATCTGACAACATAGCATATCCCAAGTATTGAATCCTCAATGGGATTTCATTGAATGATGTGGTCTTGGCCGAGGCACAGAGAAGAAGGGTATGGAAGAAAAATTTCATGACTGGAGGAAAAAACTTTTTGTATAAGGTTGATCCAGTCATTTGTGCATCATACCCTCTTTCCTGGAACTCTGTGTGAAGCTCTGTTTTAGGAAAGGATTCCATACCTGACAAGTCATTCAGTGAGAAAGTAGTGGAGATGAGTTCAGGGGTTATGGCAATACTAGTGGCTCCAATTTTTGAAATTATTGAAGTGGGCTTTTTGTCTTGATACAAGACTTCAGCACTCGCCCAAAATTCTTGGAGTGTTTCAAGGTAATGGGAGCATCAGCAATGAGGATGTTTTTGTATTTTGAGTTGGTTATTATGTCGATTGTGGAGTGGAATGGGACATTGTCTTCGGTTTTAACCAAATATGGAAGGAAATTGTGGGTGGCTTTTGTTTGAAGATCCATTGTAATGGATTTCGAGTATGAAAGTACTGAACTTGGATGAAGGGTTTTGAGGAAGACGAAGGCGGTTTTAGTATTTTGAATACAATGAGACAGTAAAACTGCTGTTGGGTGAAAAACAGGGTTTTATAGGCTCTAGTGAAACCGCTGATGTGGCAAAACTCTGCTTTTGAGAGCAGACGTGGCAAACATCTGATGGTTTAAACATCTGGTGGCATACAACTGTTTTGTTAAACATCTGGTGCCAACCTCTGTTGTTAAACCAAAAGACTGATGGAAAACAGTTGTTTTATCTGATCAGATGTTTGAAACAGATTTTTCAACCAACAGTGGTTGTTTTATCTGAACAGATGTTTGAAACAGATTTTTCAACTAACAGTGATTTGAATGAAACAGTGGTTGTTTTATCTGATCAGTGGTTTAAAACAGATTTTTCAACCAACGTGTCATTTTAAGCAAAATTTGTTTTTCTGAAAACATTTTAATGTTTTTATTGAAAACATTTTTTGTTGTTTAATCCATGTTTAACATACCAATTCGAGAGATCAGATTTGTGAAGGTAGATGTGTCTAAAGCTTTTGTCAACACATCTGCCAACTGATCCTCTGTTGGAACATGGTGCAGAGTAATCAAACCTTTTTCATAGCTATCTCTGACAAAATGATGTCTGATATCTATGTGCTTTGTGGTGGAATGAGAGACTGGATTCTTGATGATATTTTCAGCAGCTTGGCTATCCAACATGAGTGGAGTCCTTAGTGCAGTTATCCCAAAATCCAGTAGTTGATTTTGAAGCCACATGAGTTGGGCTGTACAGCTTGCAGCAGCAATGTACTCAGCCTCAGCTGTGGAAGTTGAAACAGCTGCTTGCTTTTTGCTTTGCCAGGAGACTAAGGCATTCCCTAGAAACTGGCACCCTCCAGATGTGGACTTCCTTGTGGTATGACAGCCAGCAAAATCACTATCTGAATAACCTGAAAGCTCAATGTTTTCATTAGCAGGATACCAGATACCAAGTGTGGGAGCACCTTTTAGGTATCTGAATATCCTTTTCACAGCAATAGGGTTTGACTTTCTAGGTGAAGCCTGGGATCTTGCACATACACAGGTTGCAAACATAATGTCTGGCCTGGATGCTGTTAAGTACAATAAAGACCCAATCATGCATCTGTAGTGTGTTTGATCAACCAGTTCATCTTTATCATCAATAGTGAGTTGCTTGACTGTGCTCATGGGTGTACTACATGGCTTACAATCATTCATCTCAAATTTTGTTAATAAGTTTTTCACATATTTGTTTTGATGAATGAATGTACCATTTTGCAGTTGCTTCACTTGGAGACCAAGGAAGCACTGAAGTTCACCCATAGCACTCATTTCAAACTCTGCTGTCATGAGTTCCCTAAACTCCTCACACATTTTATTACATGTGGATCCAAAAATGATGTCATCCACATATATTTGAACAATCATTAAATCTTTTCCTTTCCATTTTAAAAACAAGGTTTTATCAATTTTACCTCTAGAGAAACCAATGGATAAGAGAAAAGTGGAGAGAGTTTCATACCAGGCTCTTGGTGCTTGTTTCAATCCATACAATGCTTTGTTAAGCTTGTAGACATGATCAGGATGGAATGTGTCTTCAAAACCAGGTGGTTGACATACATAGACCTCATCCTGAATTTTGCCATATAGGAAGGCACACTTGATTTCCATCTGATACACCTTGATGTTGTGGTTGACAGCAAAGGCTAGGAATAGTCTGATAGCTTCTAACCTAGCTACGGGGGCAAAGGTTTCATCATAGTCAATTCCTTCTTCTTGTCTGAAGCCTTGAACCACTAACCTGGCCTTGTTCTTGACAACTATACCCCTTTCATCAGTTTTGTTTTTGAAGACCCACTTTGTGCCAATTGGACAGACATCCTTAGCCAGTGGTACAAGTTCCCATACTTGTTGTCTTTTGAACTGAAGGAGTTCTTCTTGCATGGCTTCCACCCAACTGTTGTCTTTCAGTGCCTCTTGGTACTTGACAGGTTGTGTAAGAGATAGAAAGCCTGCAAAAAGACAGATATTTGAAGATTGGCTCCTTGTGAGCACACCTTCTCTGATGTTGCCAATGATTTGATCTGGTGGATGAGCTCTTAGGTAGATTAGATCTCCCTGGTATGGTATGATGGCATTTTGTGGTGAAGGACAACGGTTTGGAGACCCTGTTGACATAACATCTGTTGGCACTTTTGTAGAGTCAACAGATGTTTGAAATAGAGGTGGAGGAATGGGTCCAAGTGGTGTAAAGTTGGACTGAATTTTGTCAACATTTGTTTGACTATGGTCAACAGATGATTGAGCAGTGGATTGGATGGGTGAATCAGTGGTTTGGGGATAGGACTGGCCAACAGTGGCTGACTCAGCTGTGACAGAGTTTTGACAGTTGTTTTGAACTACTGCTTCCTCTGATGCAGGATAGACTTTGTAGTTATCTGGAATCACAACATCTATTCTGTAATCTTGTTGTGGAGATTGTGGAGTACCTGCAGGGTTAGTTTTGACAGTAATATCTTCAAATTTGAATTTATCCAAATCAAACAACTCAACAGGGTTTGCTGGGATTTTTAAAGATGAAAGTTCATTGAACTTCACATTCAGAGTTTCTTCTATTGTCTTGGTCCTTGTGTTAAACACTTTATAGGCCTTGGCAGTAGAAGAATACCCCAAAAAATATCCACAATCTACTTTGGCTGCAAATTTTGAAATGGAATCTTTGAGATTTAAAATGAAACATGGGCAGCCAAAGACTTTGAAAAATGATATCAGTGGTTTGATTTTAAACAGAATTTCATAAGCAGTTTTTTGATGTCTAGGGTTGATTAAAACTCTGTTTTGGACATAGCAAGTAGTGTTTACAGCTTCTGCCCAAAAGGACAAAGGCAAACCAGAATCTGCTAACATTGTTCTTGCAGTCTCAATGAGAGTCCTGTTCTTCCTTTCAACCACCCCATTCTGCTCTGGTGTTCTTGGGATACTGTACTGCCTTACAATCCCTTTTGACACACAGAAATCATCCAACTCCTTATTCTTAAACTCTGTTCCATTGTCACTTCTAAAGACTTTTACTGGCAAGTCATATTGTTTTTCAACTTTGGTGACAAAGTCCTTCAAAATACCTGCAGTCTCATCCTTAGAGTGTAAAAAGTAAGTCCATGTAAACCTAGAAAAATCATCAACTATGACAAGACAGAATCTCTTTCTTCTTAGACTCATGATTTTAACTGGGCCAAACAAGTCCATGTGCAACATTTGTAAGCACTGACTAGTTTTGGACTCATCAATTGATTTGTAAGAGCTTTTATGTTGTTTACCTTTTAAACAGGAAACACAATGCTCATCACATTTAAATTCTTTTGATGGTAAACCTATGACAAGGTTTTGTTTGGAGAGTGAGTTGATAGTTTGAAGGTTGGTGTGACCAAGTCTCCTATGCCACAATTCTGTCTCTTTGGTAGAGGCAGCAGAGAACAGACAGACATTTGCCATAGGGTTATCCTTCAACATATCAACTACATACACATTGCCACTTCTATGAGCAACAAGTTGTGGTTTGCTCTCAGCAATGATGGTGTTAATCTTTTCAACAGCCTCTGGGCCAACAATCTTACATGTTTGCTTAGTGAAAAATGACCCAAATCCTTTGTCACTCATTTGAGACACACTAAGTAGATTAAATTTTAGATTGTCTATCAGATTAACATTTTCAAACTTAAGCCTCCCTGCTTTGACAGTACCAGAACCCAACACTTTACCTTTAGAATCGTTACCAAAGGATATATCACCCCCTCCGTGTGCAAGAAAGTCCAGAAGAAGGGCTCTACATCCAGTCATGTGCCTGGAGCCTCCACTATCTACATACCATAAACTATCTAAGCAAGCAGAAGCTCCCTGCACATCAGTAAAGATTTTAGTGTTGGTGAGTGTCCAAAGCCAAATTGGCTTTGGATGGGTCCTTAGATGTCTCAGCCTTAAGTTGTGGAGAATGATCAGTGGTTTGAACTATCTTTTGAACTAGGTTCAACAGCTGTAATTGACCATTTGCCAGTGCTTGTATGTCAACACTTGGTCCAACAGATGTTTGATCATTTCCTATTAGATGCTGAAAACCATGAGGATGCCTGTTCACTTTTGGTTTTGAAGGCCTTTTGGGCTCTTCATAAACATGTGGCAGACGATGACAAGTGGGTTGTCCATATCCTCTTGGTAATCTGTTAGTTGGTGGAACATCTGTTACCTGAACATCTCTGGGAGCAGAGTTTTTGTTCAGACTTTTGGTAACAGCTGTTTGGACTGGTTCAAAAGTCTGTTTGGGTTTTCCTTTTGGAGTACTCACCACTTGACTCTCAAGAGTTTTAGCCTTGTACTCTTTTATCTTTTCATCAAAATTTTTGAGATACAGGCACTCTTTTGTTTTGTGATTCTTTTTCTTACAAATTGAGCATTCATTTGTTTTAGAATCATTTAAACTTGTTGTTTTGTTGATGTCATATGCTTTTAGAAGAAAACAGTTTTTGGTGACATGGTTCTTCTTTTCACAAAAATCACAAAACAAGTTGTTTTTGGCTTTCCCTTTTTCTTTCTTCTTTTCAACAGATGTTTGATCATCTGTTGGAAGATCTTTCAGAGGGATAACTTTGGCCTGTGGTGCCATTTTACCATCAGGGGTTTTGAAGGTCATTGGTTTGAAATTTTCAAGGACTTCACACTCATCTGACCATGTTGGTTTGAATTGATATTTTTCAATTTCATCAAATGAGGGTGTACCTTCCAACTTTTCAAGAATGATTTTCTTGCCATTGGGTTCAGTAACCTTGATTTCTTGACTTTTTGAGTTGGTAGGGATGACTTCAACCAACTGTGGTTCCTTTTTGTCAGTGGTTTGTGAACTTTGGGCAGTGGTTTGAAAACCAAACCCAAATTTCACATGACTTTTAGATTGTTGGTTGACAATCATCTCAAAACCTTTTGATGATTCCACCCATTTCTGACATTCAACTTGGGTGGACTCAAGCTCCTTTTTACAACTATGATATTTTGTTATCATAGTCTGAAGCTGGTCTTTGGTAATGCTTGCTTCATGTTTTAAACTGCTGATTTCAGATTCTTTTTCAGTTATTTTTGATTTTAACTCTTTAGTAAGTTTTACAAACTGAATTTCATAATCCAAAATTTTCTTTCTAAAGTTTTCATTCACCTCTTTTATCTTGGCAAATGCCACAATACATTTGTCTGAGCATAAGTCATTTAAGATTTGAGGAGATACCTTAGCAGCAGCCATCAAGGCACAGTTACACTGGCAATCACAATCATCACTACCCAGGGGTCTGAGAGATTCACAACCTCTACTTCAGATTCTTCAGCTGAAACAACTTCACCAACAACACCATTAGTCACATTTTCAGACAAAGACACCACATCCTCAGAATCAGTCTCTTCAACAATTGTCTCTAGTGCCATAAAACAAAAATCATTTTCAGAGTTGGCAACTAAAGCAATGTTGTCATCTGTTATCTCATCTGGTAGACTACTCCAATCAACAAAGCCCTGAGTAAAGAAACTCTGTTGACTTGGTTGACTGGTCTCTGCAGGAGCAGAGGATGGAGCAGCAGTCATTGGCACTGGTGCCTGAGCAACAGGTGTTTGGACATAGTGATACTGAGGAACAGTGGTTTGGATATAATGCACAAGAACAATGGTTTGGGTTTGTGCAAAATGAGCAGTGTTTTGCACATTAGGTACATTAGGGATGGTTTTATAAGTGTTGGTCTGTGGTCTTTGGTTTGGATAGGTAATCATAGGAACTCCATTTTGACTCCTACATTCCCTAGCAAATTGACCCATTCTATGACACTTGTAACACTTTATCTTTGATTTATCCAACCCCACCTTTGACCCACCATGTAAACCTGGGTAACTCCAGCCAGTTTTCTTATAGAAGTTATTGGTTCTAATACTGAGCAGGGCAACCTGATGTAGGATGTCCATTTCTTCTAAGTCCAAAGGGTCAATGTATTGAAGGTCATTGTACACAAAAGATGAATTATCAGAAGCCTGGATATCACCACTAGCTGTGAAAGCATAGTTGTTTGGTGATGAGTAAGAATCATTGTTAAAACCGGTGGTTATGTCAATGTAATGATCATAACTCTGATCCTTACTACTACCAGAACCCTCATCCTGACCCAACAGTGCAGTATTCCCAAATACATAGTCATCTGACACTTTGCCAGAGTCCTGGAGCTTCTTTTTCTGGTTAAGCTCCCTTTCATAAGTCAGGAGCTTACCATGAAGCTGGGTCAGGGTCAGGTCTTTGAATCCGATAGAGTTTCTCATGACTATAGCAATAGTGTCCCATTTGTCCTGAAGTGATCTAAGGAACTTATGATTCAGTGTTGAATTAGGATAAGTTAGACCAACCAGTTTAAGTTCAATAATTAGACAGTTAAACCTTTCAAACTGTTGTGTTAACGACTCCCCTTTTATGTGACTAAACGTTTCATATTGTTGGTTAAGTATTTCACGGTTGTTTTCAATCACATCTTCAGTTCCCCCGAACTGCTCTTTTAGAGCATCCCACAGTTCTTTAGCACTATTGCAGTGCAAGAGACCGGCATAGATATCATTCGGCAGTGCCATGGCTACTATGCTGAAAGCCTTGGCATCTAGCTCGATTTTTTGAAAATCTTGCTCTGAGTAGTTCTCAACACTCTTTGGTACTTGGATCTTTGGATCCTCGGCACTCGGTACCATTGGAACATGTGGTCCGGATGTTACCGATTTCCAGCACCCTGTGTTCTGTTGTGCTAACACATGAGCCACCCGACGCTGCCAGATGTTGTATTCTGACCTGACAAGCATCGGAGGCTTGTTACTTGTGCCAGTGTTGTGTGGATCTTGATTGAGTGAAGTCATTCTCTCGATTTTTCAAAAACAAAGTCTGTTTATTAACTGTTGAAACGAAAATAAACTATTACTCTGTTTTAAATCTGACAAACAAACGATATCAATAATTATGAGCTGATCTGTTATTAAATTGATTGATTAGATCGAATTTAATTGACCAAGCTCTGATACCAATTGTTAGGATCTGAGTTCTGGTTGTTTTGATTGTTTAACTAAGTATGAGATGAAATGAATGAAATATAAATGAAAGTGCATCGGAATAACTATAAATCAAAAAATGGAGAATAATTGTTTTTAATCGAAAGCTTTCATTAATCGAAAGATTACAATTGTACAACTAAACTCCCCCTCAGCCTGATCACTCAGAGAATGTTTGTCTGAAGAGAATGACGAGGGATGAATAGAACAGTGCAAGTACTGTTCTATTTATAGACATACTCAAACCTCTGATGATCAGTGCTGACGTCACCTAAGACAGTGACCTCTAACTGACTAACAACTTCTAACATCTGCTAAGCTATAACTACTGTTACATTGAAACAACTGATAATACAAAACTCTGTAAAGTAAAACTCTGATGTCTTCTATCATCTGTTGAACCAAAGTGCTGTTGGTTCAACAGTCCTTTGTTCTTCAGTTCTTTGATCAGCAGTTGTTCTCCATCAGACTTTTATTCTTCAGACCTTTGTTCATCAGACCTTTCATCAACAGCAGTTGTCTTTAACAGTTGATTGAAGCAGCAGCAGTTAGGAATCAACAGACTTTTGGGGGAAGCTTCTTTATAACAACTGTTTTATTTATGGATCAACACTTAGTATATTTTGGCTTTACAATCATCTGTTCTTCTTCAGGTCAGTAGACCCAACACAGCAGTTGTTTGGGTTTTTGGTTGTGTTGTGGTAGGTTTGGTTGTTGTTTGTGTAGTGGCTGGTTTTGTGAGTGGTTTAGTGGTTGATGGTGTGGTGATTGGTTTGGTTGGAACAGATGTTTTGGTAGCAGTGGTTTTGGTTTCAGTGGTTTTAGTAGCAGTGGTTGTGATAACTGGGGTTTCAGCATCAGAGGTTTCAGAAGATAGTTTTGATGGAGGTTTCCTTGTATGTTTTGCTGGGATTTTTCTTCTTTTTGAGGAACTCACAGTTTCCACTTCTTGCTGTTGTTCCTTTTTGAGCTGAACCAACATCTCTGCTTTAACTTCCAATGTGTCAGCCCTTGTTAGTTTGTCTTCAGCAGCTTTATCAGCCTTTTCATTGGCAGAGGTATCAACTTCCTTTGCCTTGCTTGTTTTGGTTGGTTCAGCAACAGGGGTTTGAGCACTTGGTTGTTTTTGTTGTTGTGGTGCTGATTTAGTAGACTCTGGTTTGTCAGCAGCTGGCTTACCCTTTTGAGAGGGTGGTGCACCAAATGGATTTAGCTTTGGCAGCCTATCTCTGCCACTCTCCCCCTTTTTGGCATCATCAGCAGTGAATTCATCATCATCTTCATCTCTGAGAATGGTGGTAGGGGCAGAGCCAGTAGTCTTCAGCAGATGGTCTTTGATCACCTTGATGTCAGCCTTTGTATCATTAAATCTGGCATCCACCATGTTCCTGATCAAATTCATATAAGTTTCCTGTGTCTGATCTGCTAATTTTCTGTGAGCTATGATGATGGGGGAAACAGATTTCCATAGCTCATTAGCAATATCAGAGGTGGATGGTTGACTTTTTGTAAAGTTACCTAAGGTTTCCAATATTGACTTGACATCAGTTTTGATGTCAGCAACAGAGGTTTCAATGGTTTGAACTCTAGCCGTCAATTCTTGTAGTTTTGATTCATCACCTAAGTTAATAGGATCATCTGAATCCCTACCAGTGGTAGTTTTAACTGGTTCAGTCCTAGGAGGTGAGTCCATGGAATGAGAACCAGATGCCCCTTGGGCTTGGTTCTGGGGACTTCCAACTGATTTTGGGGACACAATGGTGGCCTCATCAGTTGTTGCCTTCAAGGAAGTCTTAGCAATGTAACCACTGTCCTGTTGTGAGACAATGGTCTCTATAGCAGTAGTGGCTGCTTCTCTTGAAACCTCACCCGGAGTTGCATTGAACTCTGGGAGTGTAGCCTCCTCTTCTGTTTGTGGGATAGCAGATTGACTTTTCTCAGACCCAGTCACTTATGGAGGTATACTCTCTGTGACAGGTGAAGGAGAGGAACTGGGGTTTTCCTGAGTTTTGTCAATTGCCTCAAACAGAGGTTGCATGGTTTGTGGAACATGTGGTGGTGATGTAGGTGGAGTAAGAAGAGAATTAGCCCTGGGAGATGGACTTGTAAACATATGGTCAAGTGACTCATATGCCTCAGTATGAGGTTCCCTTTCGCTTACAACAAGATCCTTTTGTGAGGATTCTTGAGGAGTTTGTTTGGGTTGAGATATCTCCAACTGTTGTGAGGAAGTAACAACAGTGGTTTCATGTTGCTTTGGTGATACAACAGGGTTAGCTTCTGGTATCTCATCTTCCAGAAGTCCCTTTTTGGGTGTAGAGGTGGTTTTTGAGGATGGACGTTTTCTTTTGGTGGCTGGTGTGGGTTTCACAGCACTGGATGAAGTGCCATGATCACCAGGAGCAGTGGGCTCAACAACAGAGGTTTTAACAACAGTTGTTGTTTTTGTCCTCTTTGTTTGTGTTTTAGAAACTTTTAACACTTTTGACACTTTTTCTTGGGATGAAGAACCCAACATTCTTGTGAAAGTTTCATCAGTTAAACTTTTCATTTTAAAAGACTCTCCCTTTTGAAAATCATTTTCTGGTAAAATCTTTTGTAGAATTACACTCAAGATTCTAGGGTAGAGTAGAAAAGCATTGTTTGAGCCAGATTTTATGGCTTTCACATTTGAAACCAAGTCCAAAAACAATCCCTGGGAAAGATTGAAGTCAGAATCTGACAACATAGCATATCCCAAGTATTGAATCCTCAATGGGATTTCATTGAATGATGTGGTCTTGGCCGAGGCACAGAGAAGGAGAGTATGGAAGAAAAATTTCATGACTGGAGGGAAAAACTTTTTATATAGTGTTGATCCAGTCATTTGTGCATCATACCCTCTTTCCTGAAACTCTGTGTGAAGCTCTGTTTTAGGAAAGGATTCCATACCTGACAAGTCATTGAGTGAGAAGGTTGTGGATATGAGTTCAGGGGTTATGGCGATACTAGTGGCTCCAATTTTTGAAATTATGGAAGTGGGCTTTTTGTCTTGATACAAGACTTCAGCACTTGCCCAAAATTCTTGGAGTGTTTCTAGATAAATGGGAGCATCAGCAGTGAGAATGTTTTTGTATTTTGAATTGGTGATTATGTCAATGGTGGAATGGAATGGTACGTTATCCTCTGTTTTAACCAGATATGGGAGGAAATTGTGTGTGGCTTTTGTTTGAAGATCCATTGTAATGGATTTCGAATATGAAAGTACTGAACTTTGGATGAGGGTTTGGATGAAGACGAAGGCGGTTTAGTATTTTGAATACAATGAGACAGTAAAACTGCTGTTGGGGGAAAAAACAGGGTTTTATAGCCTCTGGTGAAACCGCTGATGTGGCAAAACTCTGCTTTTGAGAGCAGACGTGGCAAACATCTGATGGTTTAAACATCTGGTGGCATACAACTGTTTTGGTAAACATCTGTTGCCAACCTCTGTTGTTTAACCAAAAGACTGATGGAATAACAGTTGTTTTATCTGATCAGATGTTTGAAACAGATTTTTCAACCAACAGTGGTTTGAATGAAACAGTGGTTGTTTTATCTGATTAGATGTTTGAAACAGATTTTTCAACCAAAGTGTCATTTTAAGCAAAAAATTGATTTTCTGAAAACATTTTAATGTTTTTATTGAAAACATTTTTGTTGTTTTAATCCATGTTTAACATTCCAATTCGAGAGATCAGATTTGTGAAGGTAGATGTGTCTAAAGCTTTTGTCAGCACATCTGCCAATTGATCCTCTGTTGGAACATGGTGCAGAGAAATCAAACCTTTTTCATAGCTATCTCTGACAAAATGATGTCTGATATCTATGTGCTTGGTGGTTGAATGAGAGACTGGATTCTTGATGATATTTTCAGCAGCTTGGCTATCCAACATGAGTGGAGTCCTTAGTGCAGTTATCCCAAAATCCAGTAGTTAATTTTGAAGCCACATGAGTTGGGCTGTATAGCTTGCAGCAGCAATGTACTCAGCCTCAGCTATGGAAGTTGAAACAGCTGCTTGCTTTTTGCTTTGCCAGGAGACTAAGGCATTCCCTAGAAATTGGCACCCTCCAGATGTGGACTTCCTTGTGGTGTGGCAGCCAGCAAAATCACTATCCGAATAACCTGAAAGCTCAATGTTTCCATTAGCAGGATACCAGATACCAAGTGTGGGAGCACCTTTTAGATATCTGAATATCCTTTTCACAGCAATAAGGTTTGACTTTCTAGGTGAAGCCTGGGATCTTGCACATACACAGGTTGCAAACATAATGTCAGGCCTGGATGCTGTTAAGTACAATAAAGACCCAATCATGCATCTGTAGTGTGTTTGATCAACCAGTTTATCTTTGTCATCAATAGTGAGTGGCTTGACTGTGCTCATGGGTGTACTACATGGCTTACCATCATTCATCTCAAATTTTGTTAACAAGTTTTTCACATATTTATTTTGATGAATGAATGTGCCATTTTGCAGTTGCTTCACTTGGAGACCAAGGAAGCACTGAAGTTCACCCATAGCACTCATTTCAAACTCTGCTGTCATGAGTTCCCTAAACTCCTCACACATTTTGTTACATGTGGATCCAAAAATGATGTCATCCACATATATCTGAACAATCATTAAATCTTTTCCTTTCCATTTTGAAAATAAGGTTTTATCAATTTTACCTCTTGTGAAGCCAATGGATAAGAGAAAAGTGGAGAGAGTTTCATACCAGGCTCTTGGTGCTTGTTTTAGTCCATACAAGGCTTTATTAAGCTTGTAGACATGATCAGGATGGAATGTGTCTTCAAAACCAGGTGGTTGACATACATAGACCTCCTCCTGAATTTTGCCATATAGGAAGGCACATTTGATGTCCATCTGATACACCTTGATATTGTGGTTGACAGCAAAGGCTAGGAATTGTCTGATAGCTTCTAACCTTGCTACAGGGGCAAAGGTTTCATCATAGTCAATTCCTTCTTCTTGTCTGAAGCCTTGAACCACTAACCTGGCCTTGTTCTTGACAACTATACCCCTTTCATCAGTTTTGTTTTTGAAGACCCACTTTGTGCCAATTGGACATACATCCTTAGGCAGTGGTACAAGTTCCCATACTTGTTGTCTTTGGAACTGAAGGAGTTCTTCTTGCATGGCTTCCACCCAACTGTTGTCTTTCAGTGCCTCTTGGTACTTGACAGGTTGTGTAAGGGATAGAAAACCCTGCAAAAAGACAGATATTTGAAGATTGGCTCCTTGTGAGCACACCTTCTCTGATGTTGCCAATGATTTGATCTGGTGGATGAGCTCTTAGGTAGATTAGATCTCCCTGATATTGTATGATGGCATTTTGTGGTGAAGGACAGAGGTTTGGAGACTCTGTTGACATAACATCTGTTGGCACTTTTGTAGAGTCAACAGATGTTTGAAATGGAGGTGGAGGAATGGGTCCAAGTGGTGTAAAGTTGGACTGACTTTTGTCAACAGTTGTTTGACTATGGTCAACAGATGATTGACTTTTGTCAACAGATGATTTAGCAGTGGATAGGATGGGTGAATCAGTGGTTTGGGGATAGGACTGGCCAACAGTGGCTGACTCAGCTGTGGCAGAGTTTTGACAGTTGTTTTGAACTACTGCTTCCTCTGATACAGGATAGACTTTGTAGTGATCTGGAATCACAACATCTATTCTGTAGTCTTGTGTTGGAGATTGTGGAGTACCTGCAGAATTAGTTTTGACAGTAATATCTTCCAATTTGAATTTATCCAAATCAAACAACTCAGCAGGGTTTGCTGGGATTTTTAAAGATGAAAGTTAATTGAACTTCACATTCAGAGTTTCTTCTATTGTCTTGGTTCTTGTGTTAAACACTTTATAGGCCTTGGCAGTAGAAGAATACCCCAGAAAATATCCACAATCTACTTTGGCTGCAAATTTTGAAATGGAATCTTTAAGATTTAGAATGAAACATGGGCAGCCAAAGACTTTGAAAAATGATATCAGTGGTTTGATTTTAAACAGAATTTCATAAGCAGTCTTTTGATGTCTAGGGTTGATTAAAACTCTGTTTTGAACATAGCAAGCAGTGTTTACAGCTTCTGCCCAAAAGGACAGAGGCAAGCCAGAGTCTGCTAGCATTGTTCTTGCAGCCTCAATGAGAGTTCTGTTCTTTCTTTCAACCACCCCATTTTGCTCTGGTGTTCTTGGAATACTGTACTGCCTTTCAATCCCTTTTGACACACAGAAATCATCCAACTCCTTATTTTTAAACTCTGTTCCGTTGTCACTTCTAAAGACTTTTACTGGCAAGTCATATTGTTTTTGAACTTTGGTGACAAAGTCCTTCAAAATACCTGCAATCTCATCCTTAGAGTGTAAAAAGTAAGTCCATGTAAACCTAGAAAAATCATCAACTATGATAAGACAAAATCTCTTTCTTCTTAGACTCATGATTTTAACTGGGCCAAACAAGTCCATGTGCAACAATTGTAAAAACTGACTAGTTTTGGACTCATCAATTGATTTGTAAGAGCTTTTATGTTGTTTTCCTTTTAGATAGGAGACACAATGCTCATCACATTTGAATTCTTTTGATGGTAAACCTCTAACAAGGTTTTGTTTGGAGAGTGAGTTGATAGTTTGAAGATTGGTGTGACCAAGTCTCCTATGCCACAATTCTGTCTCTTTGGTAGAGGCAGCAGAGAACAGACAGACATTTGCCATAGGGTTATCCTTCAACATATCAACTGCATACACATTGCCACTTCTATGAGCAACAAGTTGTGCTTTGCTCTCAGCAATGATGGTGTTAATCTTTTCAACCGCCTTTGGGCCAACAATATTACATGTTTGCTTAGTGAAGAATGACCCATATCCTTTGTCACTCATTTGAGACACACTAAGTAGATTAAATTTTAGATTGTCTATCAAATTAACATTTTCAAACTTAAGCCTCCCTGCTTTGACAGTTCCAGAACCCAACACTTTACCTTTAGAATCATTACCAAAGGATATATCACCCCCTCCAAGTGCAAGAAAGTCCAGAAGAAGGGCTCTACATCCGATCATGTGCCTGGAGCCTCCACTATCTACATACCATAAACTATCTAAGCAAGCAGAAGCTCCCTGCACATCAGTAAAGATTTTAGTTTTGGTGAGTGTCCAAAGCCAAATTGGCTTTGGATGGGTCCTTAGATGTCTCAGCCTTAAGTTGAGGAGAATGATCAGTGGTTTGAACTAGCTTTTGAACTAGGTTTAACAGCTGTAATTGGCCATTTGCCAGTGCTTGTATGTCAACACTTGGTCCAACAGTTGTTTGATCATTTCCTATCAGATGCTGAAAACCTTGAGGATATCTGTTCACTTTTGGTTTTGAATGCCTTTTTGGCTCTTCATAAACATGTGGCAGACGATGACAAGTGGGTTGTCTATATCCTCTTGGTAATCTGTTAGCTGGTGGAACATCTGTTACCTGAACATCTCTGGGAGCAAAGTTTTTGTTCAGACCTTTGGTAACAGCTGTTTGGACTAGTTCAAAAGTCTGTTTGGGTTTTCCTTTTGGAGTACTCACCACTTGACTCTCAAGAGTTTTAGCCTTGTACTCTTTTATCTTTTCATCAAAATTTTTGAGATACAGGCACTCTTTTGTTTTGTGATTCTTTTTCTAACAAATTGAACATTCATTTGTTTTAGAATCATTTAAACTTGTTGTTTTGTTGATGTCATATGCTTTTAGAAGAAAACAGTTTTTGGTGACATGGTTCTTCTTTTAACAAAAATCACAAAACAAGTTGTTTTTAGCTTTCCCTTTTTCTTTCTTCTTTTCAACAGATGTTTGATCATCTGTTGGAAGATCTTTCAGAGGGATAACTTTGGCCTGTGGTGCCATTTTACCATCAGGGGTTTTGAAGGTCATTGGTTTGAAATTTTCAAGGACTTCACATTGATCTGACCAGGTTGGTTTGAATTGATATTTCTCAATTTCATCAAATGAGGGTGTACCTTCCAATTTTTCAAGAATGATTTTCTTGCCATTGGGTTCAGTAACCTTGATTTCCTGACCTTTTGAATTGGTGGGGATGACTTCAACCAACTGTGGTTCCTTTTTGTCAGTGGTTTGTGAACTTTGAGCAGTGGTTTGAAAACCAAACCCAAATTTCACATGACTTTTAGATTGTTGGTTGACAATCATCTCAAAACCTTTAGATGATTCCACCCATTTCTGACATTCAACTTGGGTGGACTCAAGCTCCTTTTTACAACTATGATATTTTGTTATCATAGTTTGAAGCTGGTCTTTGGTTATGCTTGCTTCATGTTTTAAACTGCTGATTTCAGATTCTTTTTCAGTTATTTTTGGTTTCAACTCTTTAGTGAGTTTTTCAAACTGAATTTCATAATCCAAAATTTTCTTTCTAAAGTTTTCATTTACCTCTTTTATCTTAGCAAATGGCACAATACATTTGTCTGAGCATAAGTCATTTAAGATTTGAGGAGATACGTTAGCAGCAGCCATCAAGGCACAGTTACACTGGCAATCAAAATCATCACTACCCCAGGGGTCTGAGAGATTCACAACCTCCACTTCAGATTCTTCAGCTGAAACAACTTTATCAACAACACCATTAGTCACATTTTCAGACAAAGACACCACATCCTCAGAATCAGTCTCTTCAACAATTGTTTCTAGTGCCATATAACAAAAATCATTTTCAGAGTTGGCAACTAAAGCAATGTTGTCATCTGTTATCTCATCTGGTAGACTGCTCCAATCAACAAAGCCCTGAGTAAAGAAACTCTGTTGACTTGGTTGACTGGTCTCTGTAGGAGCAGAGGGTGGAACAACAGTCATTGGCACTGGTGCCTGAGTAACAAGTGTTTGGACATAATGATACTGAGGAACAGTGGTTTGAACATAGTGCACAGGAACAGTGGTTTGGGTTTGTGCAAAGTGAGCAGTGTTTTGCACATTAGGTACAGGGATGGTTTGATAAGTGTTGGTCTGAGGCCTTTGGTTTGGATAGGTGATCATAGGTGTAGCATTTTGACTCCTACATTCCCTAGCAAAGTGACCCATTCTATGACACTTGTAACACTTTATCTTTGATTTATCCAACCCTACCTTTGACCCACCATGTAAACCTGGGTATCTCCTGCCAGTTTTCTTATAGAAGTTATTTGTTCTAATACTGAGCAGGGCAACCTGATGCAAGATGTCCATTTCTTCTAGGTCCAAAGGGTCAATATATTGAAGGTCATTGTACACAAAAGATGAATTATCAGAAGCCTGGATATCACCACTAGCTGTAAAAGCATAGTTGTTTGGTGATGAGTAAGGATCATTGTTAAAACCAGTGGTTATGTCAATGTAATGATCATAACTCTGATCCTTACTACTTCCAGAACCCTCCTCCTGACCCAACAGTGCAGTATTACCAAATACATAGTCATCTGACACTTTGCCAGAGTCCTGGAGCTTCTTTTTCTGGTTAAGCTCCCTTTCATAAGTCAGGAGCTTACCATGAAGCTGGGTCAGGGTCAGATCTTTGAATCCGATAGAGTTTCTCATGACTATAGCTATAGTGTCCCATTTGTCCTGAAGTGATCTAAGAAACCTATGATTCAGTGTTGAATTAGGATAAGTTAGACCAACCAGTTTAAGTTCACTAATTAGACAGTTAAACCTTTCAAACTGTTGTGTTAACGACTCCCCTTTTATGTGACTAAACGTTTCATATTGTTGGTTAAGTATTTCACGGTTGTTTTCAATCACATCTTCAGTTCCCCCGAACTGCTCTTTAAGAGCATCCCACAGTTCTTTAGCACTATTGCAGTGCAAGAGACCGGCATAGATATCATTCGGCAGTGCCATGGCTACTATGCTGAAAGCCTTGGCATCTAGCTCGATTTTTTGAAAATCTTGCTCTGAGTAGTTCTCAACACTCTTTGGTACTTGGATCTTTGGATCCTCGGCACTCGGTACCATTGGAACATGTGGTCCAAATGTTACCGATTTCCAGCACCCTGTGTTCTGTTGTGCTAACACATGAGCCACCCGACGCTGCCAGATGTTGTATTCTGACCTGACAAGCATCGGAGGCTAGTTACTAGTGCCAGTGTTGTGTGGATCTTGATTGAGTGAAGTCATTCTCTTGATTTTT
The DNA here is from genome assembly GCA_032199755.1 of Ambrosia artemisiifolia. NCBI lineage: Eukaryota > Viridiplantae > Streptophyta > Magnoliopsida > Asterales > Asteraceae > Ambrosia > Ambrosia artemisiifolia. The sequence goes on from CM063519.1 coordinate 26,723,648, forward strand.
CAAAAACAAAGTCTGTTTACTAACTGTTGAAACGAAAATAAACTATTACTCTGTTTTAAATCCGACAAACAAACGATATCAATAATTATGAGCTGATCTGTTTGTATTAAATTGATTGGTTAGATCGAATTTAATTGACCAAGCTCTGATACCAATTGTTAGGATCTGAGTTCTGATTGTTTAACTAAGTATGAGATGAATGGAATGAAATATAAATGGAAAGTGCAGCGGAATAAACTATAAATCAAAACATGGAGAATAATTGTTTTTAATCGAAAGCTTTCATTAATTGAAAGATTACAATTGTACAAGTAAACTCCCCCTCAGCCTGATCACTCAGAGAATGTTTGTCTTAGAGAATGACGAGTGATGAATAGAACAGTGCAAGTACTGTTCTATTTATAGACAGACTCAAACCTCTGATGATCAGTGCTGACGTCACCTAAGACAGCGACCTCTAACTGACTAACAACTTCTAACATCTGCTAACTATAACTACTGTTACATTGAAAACACTGATAATACAAAACTCTGTAAAGTAAAACTCTGATGGCTTCTATCATCTGTTGAACCAAAGTGCTGTTGGTTCAACAGACCTTTGTTCTTCAGTTCTTGTTCACCAGTTGTTTCTTCATCAGACCTTTATTCTTCAGACGTTTGTTCAGCAGACCTTTCAGCAACAGCAGTTGTGTTTATCAGTTGTTTGTAGCAGCAGCAGTTAGGAATCAACAGTCTTTTGGGGAAAGCTTCTTTATAACAACTGATTTATTCATGGGATCAAGAGTTAGTATATTTTGGCTTTTCAATTATCTGTTCTTTTCCAGGTCAGCAGACCCAACAACTACAAATTAGCGTTGGCAGGCTGCTAGTGGAAAATTACATGGGGTTGCCCCACACCTGTCTCCGTGTTAGGCCTGGGGTGGTGTGGGTTGCGCGGAGGGGCATCACACCCCGTTCCATACCCTACACCGAGCAGTCTTAGAGAGTGTTCCAATACATTGCTATATGCTAAAACATGAATGAAGTTTCAAGGATGGTTGTACTTGATCTAAAGAAATCAAAATGGTTCCTGGTGCCACAACAATATATAACTCGAGATATATCATCGTGACCAACCCACAGATTTGTACAAGCTATGTAACCACCGTAGTTTTTGCGTCTTTTACTTCATAAATGCCTATCGGTATATAAATCTATAATTGGGCACTATATTGTGCTCTCGTAAATTACCGAGACATACAAGTATAACTGGTTTGATGGAATCGGGTACTGGTATTTACAGTTGTCAAAACTTTATTTCGTTTAATGAGTGAACCCAAATTTCAGAGTAAAAATCGAAGGAAACATGATAAAAAATGTGACACAAATAAAAGATACTAGCAAAATCAAAGAAAATTTTACGAAAAAACCCATCATCTACATGCTCAAATGTAAGAATATTCCAAGGCATATGGAAGCCATTTAATTTTTTGCTTTAAAACGCACGCTTTTTATAATACGTTTTATAAGACGGTTATCATTTTGGGAAGAAAAAAAATCTTATAGTTAAATAAACTGAAATATTTGGTCTTGGTTCGAACTCTTGGTCATATGTCTTCTTACCTTTTAAACATATACCGTTATCATAAACTGAGATGTTTGGCATCGGTTCAAATTCTTCATTAACCGTCTTTTTTCCTCTTAAACTTGTATCATTTTCATAAACTGATATGTCTGGCCTCGGCTCAAATTCCTCATCAACATGTTTTTCACCTTTTAAACTTGTATCATTATCATAAACGGAGATGTTTGGCCTTGATTCAAACTATCCATTAACGTTCTTTTTACCTTTTAAACCTGCATCAGCATCAGTTTAGTTTTGTAGAATAATAGGACTTGTCCCTTTCTCTATTAACATTAAACAATCTATCTATATAATAATTGAGGTGAGATTGGGTTGAATGGAAGCCTAGGAGAGAGTTTAAGGTATCCATTTTCAAAATGGAGCTCCAACTAGCTCCCTATAAATAGTCTTTCTTACATTTTATTTTCATACAAACTTCCATAGACGCTCAAATCCTCTCTAAGAAATCTTCCAACCCACATTCATCACTCTTCTTTCTTATTCATTGCTCTTTCTAGGTATGTCTCTTATTCAAATATATCGAATGAAGTTCATCCTTTAAAAAATTTTCCGATTCGTAAAACTTAAAAAATACGCATCAACCCGTTTGATATTCTAACATGGAAAACCGGTATGTTATCTTAACATCAATCAACTTCTTGGCAATTAACCGGTTTAATATTTAGAGATGAAATCATGTTTTATAAAGGTTGTTAATTATTTATAAAGGAGATGTTGAAGCAATAATCAAACGTTTATGTGCAAACAATATTCAAACGTTTATCAATATATAAAAGAATATCGTCTTTTAAACAATAAAACAATATAAACTCTATTTTGATGTTTTTTCATTGAATGTTTTCATTTGAATACTATAATAGCATCCGAATCCAAAGAGGAGTGAATGGCGTATCACAAGGGAGAGCAATTCTTCAAGATCATGCATGACCCAACCGCAAGAGCTTTGGTATGATTATATTTTTAAACTATGTAAATATCTTTGTTAACTTGAAAAAACGGATTATAAATTGTGCTAATGTTGTTTTTTAATGTTTAATCCAGACGTTGCCAACAGTTATGAACAAGTTTCTGGTGTCTAAGAACATACACAATAGTGTCGTTACAGTGGCTATTTTTATCTACTTACAAAACCTAATTATTTCTTTAAGGTTTTTCGTAATCGGATGGGATGATTTGCTGAAATCAGAAGATATTAACGTTGGTGACTATTGCGTCTTCAAATGGTGTTCAGAACAACACAAGCTGTTTGTTACTAAAATTGCACCACAAGATGTCATTGATGTATAAAGTTAAAACGTTATTTGTGTTTTTCATTTTTAATTTAATTTTTTTTGAATTCTTCATGAGTTATTATTCCTTATTTAATAGCATTTGCATTTTATATGTATCCCGTATTTAAATAATACAAACGACATCATAATTGCAACAAGTTATCCGCGTTAATCAATGTACATTTTCAATCTGCCATATTTATCAATTATCAATCGTAATAATGCATAATTGTATTGCCATTATTAAATGGTCAATTCTCCATCTAATTTTGCCGAAAATTACGTGTCTTACAATTGCATTCATTAAGTGTTGACAAAACATTTAATGACAAATGTATTTTCGGTAACATTAAACCAATTGGTAACCGTTTAATGTTAATGCAGTACAAATCGTATTTAAAGCATTGTCAAACCGGGAGTAATTATGCATAATTGTATTTCCATTATTAGATGGTCAATCCTCCATCTATTTTGCCGAAAATCATGTGTCTTTAAATACGTTTCATTAAGTTTTGACTAAACATTTAACTACAGATTTATTTTCGGTAATATTACACTAATTGATTTTCGGAATGTTAATTCATTAAAAATCGAATTGTATTGCCATGATTTTCGGTAGTATTACACTAATTGATTTTCGGAATGTTTTATTGACTTTGAAAACATTAAGAAACTATTGACTGATTTATGCAATCATAGACTAGAAATCTGTACTTAAATTTGTAAAAATTAAGTAATGATTGGTAAAAACGTATTTAAAGACAAATGTATTTTCGGTAACATTAAACCAATTGGTAACCGTTTAATGTTAATGCAGTACAAATCGTATTTAAAGCATTGTCAAACCGGGAGTAATTATGCATAATTGTATTTCCATTATTAGATGGTCAATCCTCCATCTATTTTGCCGAAAATCATGTGTCTTTAAATACGTCTCATTAAGTTTTGACTAAACATTTAACTACAGATTTATTTTCGGTAATATTACACTAATTGATTTTCAGAATGTTAATTCATTAAAAATCGAATTGTATTGCCATGATTTTCGGTAGTATTACACTAATTGATTTTCGGGATGTTTTATTGACTTTGAAAACATTAAGAAACTATTGACTGATTTATGCAATCATAGACTAAAAATCTGTACTTAAATTTGTAAAAATTAAGTAATGATTGGTAAAAACGTATTTAAAGACAAATGTATTTTCGGTAACATTAAACCAATTGGTAACCGTTTAATGTTAATGCAGTACAAATCGTATTTAAAGCATTGTCAAACCGGGAGTAATTATGCATAATTGTATTTCCATTATTAGATGGTCAATCCTCCATCTATTTTGCCGAAAATCATGTGTCTTTAAATACGTTTCATTAAGTTTTGACTAAATATTTAACTACAGATTTATTTTCGGTAATATTACACTAATTGATTTTCGGAATGTTAATTCATTAAAAATCGAATTGTATTGCCATGATTTTCGGTAGTATTACACTAATTGAGTTTTGGAATGTTTTATTGACTTTGAAAACATTAAGAAACTATTGACTGATTTATGCAATCATAGACTAGAAATCTGTACTTAAATTTGTAAAAATTAAGTAATGATTGGTAAAAACGTATTTAAAGACAAATGTAATTTCGGTAACATTAAACCAATTGATAACCGTTTAATCTTAATGCAGTACAAATCGTATTTAAAGCATTGTCAAACCGGGAGTAATTATGCATAATTGTATTTCCATTATTAGATGGTCAATCCTCCATCTATTTTGCCGAAAATCATGTGTCTTTAAATACGTTTCATTAAGTGTTGACTAAACATTTAACTACAGATTTATTTTCGGTAATTTTACACTAATTGATTTTCGGAATGTTAATGCATTAAAAATCGATTGTATTGCCATGATTTTCGGTAGTATTACACTATTGATTTTCGGAATGTTTTATTGACTTTGAAAACATTAAGAAACTAATCACTGATTTATGCAATCATAGACTAGAAATTAAGTATTTACTATCAATCCAGTATCAATTACGCCTAAAATTAATGTTCAATTATAAACATTCCTTATCAAAATTTATAGTATAAGTATTACAGAAGAGTTAGTAATTTTACGTAGATTATAACCTTTCCATGGCTGCAAACGAAGCACAAGAGTTTACCATGATTAACCAAGTTCTTGTGAACAGAAATGATGTTTCTCTAAAGCTAAAGATTATACGTCTTTGGCGTCTACCCGACCGTCGCAATCCTAAAGACGTCTATTCAATTGAAATGATCCTTACTGACGAACATGTAATTCCCACACCCATATTTTTGCTATAGTGTTGTATTCGCGTTTTTCATTATTTGCTATACCTTATTTACAATAATCATTTTTATGCGTAAATTACAAATTTTTCAGGGTGACAGAATCCAAGCAAATGTTTTTAAGCGGATGTTTTTTAGATTTGAGAGGTTTTTGTTCGAGAATGCTTCCATATGTTTTGAAGCAAATACATTTGTAAGTCTGTATTTAGCATATTTGATTTATTTTCTTTTGTTAAGAAACATAGTTCTTTAATATTATAGGTAGTATACAATTATGTTTATTAAGGTTATCCGTTTACTGTAGTTACTCTGTTTGTGTTATACGTTTAGTATATACTTGGCGATTATAGTTTTTATTTTTTTTGTAAAGAATTGTGATTCTAAAATTTCCTTTATATGTTTTGTTTTTTTTATATAGTTTAGATAGTAACGACATCAATAATTGAAATTATAGATCCTAAACAATAACAAAAATAAAATGATTCATGAACATATATACTTTTGTCATCCATTTATTACTATTAATAGTAACATAAAGAATAAACATAACATCAATATAAAAAATCCTCATTTGTCATGAAACCCTCGATCATTAACAAGATTCAAATTATTTCAAAAATTATAAAAAAAACTCAATTAATGATAATAGGAAGATTCAAGCAATAATTTTGGTAAACAAAATGTATTTAATAAATACAATTTAAATCTATTCTTGTAATAATAAATATAATTTAAATCTATTTAACAATTTCCTAAAATATATAATATATTCAAAATAATTTTCAATGATATTACAAATAACGACTTTCATTTTAATATTGTTGACCGATAAACGTAAAAACGTTTTTCGTTTTTGTTACTTTGATGGGGTCAATTCTTTGACTTTATTTATTTTTATGTCTTACAATACACTTATTAGTAATTAGTAACGAAATTAGTAATGAAATATCATCTTACGTAATCAGTAACAACATTAACTAAAAGGCGATTCATAACATTAAAAAACCTCATTTGTCATGAAATCCTCCATCTTTGACTACATTAACTAAATAACGTTTCAGTGATACTAAGAATAAGAATATTACGTCTTTCATTTAAATATCTTTGACAGATTAACGTTATCATATTATGTTTATAAAGAATTTTCCTTTAATCAATTGTCATGAAACGCTAAACATCATCATGATTGCAATAACTGTGTTAATTTTAAGCGGCGTTGACCAAATCACGTAAATTATCAATCCTTCCATTTTTATAATTCAACTATATAAATAAATCCGACTTATTCGATCAGAATTGTTCGAGACACAATATTCCGATTAAGGAAGCATTGAAACATTTCAAATGGATAAAAGGTTGCCCTATAAAAAACCTCCCATCTTGACATATTATTCAACCCATCCACGTTACTATCTTTACTCCTAACGAGTTTCTCATGTAGCTTTAGTATTGATTTTTCACCGTGGCTTTAGCTTGATTTTTAGGTCATTGGTTATGAGTCAAACCATCAAAACAGTTCAGGGTCTTCTAGATATATTTACCTTAAATTCTTGATGATAATACAGTTACAATGCCAAATGTCTTTCTTTTTCTCACCAGAGTTTTTTTTTTTTTTGACAAATTTTACTGTTTTGTTATTCTAACGGTTCAGGGATCCTATAAGTAGACATAAATTCTTTTCAAAGCCACAAGTTCCAAATCGTCTTGCCATATCAAACCGTGTTATAGACGCTAAAATAATTTCAGGGAGTAACATTGGAATGCGAACTTTTATCCAGAGAATTAGGCTGTCCCCATCTGATAAGAAGATTCCTTTCAGATTTAACAGAAAACAATTCCCTCTTACTTTATGTTTCGAAATGACAATAAATAAGAGTCAAGGACGAACCCTATTTTGGATAGGTCTGTATTTGAAAGATCATGTTTTCACACATGGGCAGTTGTATGTCGCTGCCAAGTGACAAAAGTAGAAATGGCCTGAACATACGAATATTGGATAAAGATGACAACGTTAATAATAAATAACAAATGTTGTCTATAAAAAATATTTTGAAGTTTGTGAATAAGTATGCGATCATATTTTGCATAAATCGCTTGTTTTTATAATTTTTTCGTTGTATGATTTGTTAAGCTACATTTATTTACTTTAATCTTCATTTGCATGCCGTTACAATAAATATATGTTTATTCATTTCATTATTTGTTTTTAAATCACGTCTAATCAAACAATTGTTGATTCATATGTCTGTTATTGGGTAACATTAAACTTTTTTATGATAATTTACAATCAACCAAAATTCATACGAATTGTATTACGTAACTTTCAATAAATAAAATTTGCATACTACCATCTTTATAGATTTTTTTTCATTTGACATGGACATGTACCGCGTGTACACGCGGGGCTCTAACCTAGTATGTAATGATACAAGGCCATCTCCTATTTATGGAGAGTATAATTACATTAAATATATTTATGACTAATTGGTAAATCAATGGCATAATCTTCGTCTATTACACCCTCACAGTCAAAGCGGGAAGAGAACGGATGCTTAGACTGGAGCGAAAGTCATCAAAGAGAACCCGTGGTAGACCTTTGGTGAAGATGTCGGCAATCTGAAAACGAGATGGGACATGAAGGATGCGCACAAGGCCTTTCTGAACATGCTCGCGAACAAAGTGTATGTCAAGTTCAATATGCTTTTTGCGTTGATGCTGTACCGGATTCCCTGAGAGGTAGATAACATTGATGTTATCGCAGTAGACAAGAGAAGCTTTAGAGATAGGCCGATGGAGTTCAAGAAGGAGATTTCTCAACCAGCATATTTCAGCGCCAACATTGGCGACACCACAGTATTCTGCTTCTGCACTGGACCGTGAAATGGTGGATTGCCGTTTAGAGGACTGTGAAATCAGATTTTCACTGTTGGTGCACTATTATGTGGACGTCACTGTCGAATAGACTAGGGTTGAGTCTTGTATTGTATTACATGAGATTGTGGTGATCCATAAGGGCATTTTATAGATCTGTTGCATTTGTAAATATAGACCAAAACGTAAAGTTTGGTTCGACCTTAGAGAAGGGGCGAATGTAGCTTTGTGTTTTGGGCTATAAATAGCAATCTCATGTGTTGGTTTTCATTTGGATGATTTGAGTTTGTGCTTAGAATGCTCTCAAGGGGGAGGTCATGCCCGACCTCCCCCGGCCCCGAGATAGATCTTTATCCTACTGATGACAGTGTCTGTAACCGTTTGTGTAGTAATACGAATCTGTGATGACGTTGTTTTCGTATGTTTCTGTCTCGTCTCAAATCTCCCGTCTGAAACCGAGTTGTTTTAGCGTATTCGATCCATGAATTCGGTTTCTAACCGGATTCTCATTCACCCAAGTAGACACAGTAACCGGAAGTGGAGCGTCTGGTGTCTGGGCAGCCGGCCTAGTCGGCGTCTGTGTAGGCGCGAATATCCATGGTAGATGTGGCATGGAGATGAAGGCCGAACTCTGACGTTCCTTGAAGGTAGCGAATGATGCATTTTAGAGCATTCCAGTGAGCAAGATAGGGAGCGTGCATGTGCATACATATATGTTGAACAGCATACGTAATATCCAGATGGGTGAAAGTAAGATATTGTAAGGCACCTGCAAGGCTACGGTAAGTGGTTGGGTCATCGAACAAAGCATCCGGTTGGCTACCCAGTTTATTTTGAGTGTCTACTGGTGTAGCTGCAGGTTTGCATGAGTCCATGCCTACACGATGAATAATATCTTTGTGACAGAAACAGAGAGCTACCGTGTCGTTGAACCGAGATGCCAAGAAAATAGGTTAAGGGCCCCAAGTCTTTCATTGCGAATTCACCTGCAAGAGTAGACATGAGCATCTGACGAAGGGCGTCGGAAGATGTGGTTAGAATTATATCATCAACATAGAGAAGGAGGTATGCAATGTCTCGGCCATGATGGTAGATGAAGAGAAAGTTGTCAGTTTTGCACTGAGTAAAGCCCTATTGTAGAACAAAGTCTGTGAACCGTTGATACCACGCCCTAGGGGCCTGTTTAAGGCCGTAGAGAGACTTCTTTAGGCGGCAAACATGGTTTGGGAAGTCTCGATGTCTAAACCCCATAGGTTGATGTATGTAAAAGGTCTCCTGTAGATGCCCATGTAGGAAAGCGTATGTGACATCCAGTTGGTGAATCGGCCAAGACTGAGAGAGAGCCAGAGATAGGACAGCCCGGATAGTAGTAGGTTTTACTATCGGGCTAAATGTTTCGCCACAATCAATGCCAACTTGTTGGCTTCGCCCATCACAGACCAACCTTGCTTTGTACCGTTCAAGAGACCCGTCCAACCGAAACTTTGTTTAAATAACCACATGCTACGAATAATATTCATGTCTGGGAGGCGAGGTACCAACTCCCAAGTCTCATTTTTAATTAATGCACTAAACTCGCTGTTCATGGCAGCAAACCATTCTGGGCTGGACAAGGCAACCTGAAGGGACTTGGGAATGGGTACAATGGTTGTGGTGTTTAAGTTGAAGGGATGTTTTGGTTTGGTTATGCCATCCATAGCGCGTATACGCATGGTGTGCGAAGGTTGTGGAATGGGAGGCGGTGCAGGAGGGGTTGGTACGGGAGTGGTGGCATGTGTAGGTGGGCTGGAGGGGTTGGTTGAATGTGGGTTGGCTTGGTGCTGAGGTGTGATCGGTGGGCGGGAATGGCTGGCGAGGGCTGTTGAGGGGATGATGGGCTGGGAGTGTTTGGGCCGTGGTTTGGGCTGGTAGTGTTTGTGGGGGATGGGCTGTGAGGAAGAGGTGAATGGGGCGGAGATGGTTCGTGAGTAGTGGGCTCAGAAGGGGTGGTAGGTTGGTCGATATAGGGCCAAAGTAGTGGGGAGAGGTTTTGGGTCAGGAAGCCGTAGGACTTTAGAGAGGTTGGATGTTGAATCGAGAAAGGGAAGATGGACTCCTCAAATTGAATGTGTCGGGAAATAAATGTTTGCTTACTTTTAAGGTCATAGCATTTATAACCGCAATGATTTTGAGGATATCAAAGGAAAACACAAGGTTGGGAGCGGTTTGCGAGTTTGTGGGTGGTGGTGGAGGGGAGGGTGGGATAACATAAGCAACCAAAAACACGTAGGTGTTCGTAGGTTGGGAGAACATGGTAGAGGAGAGTTGTTGGTGTGAGGAAGTTATGATTCTTTTTGGGAAGAATATTTAGAAGGTATGTTGCTGTTTCCAGCGCATGGTACCAGTAGGAGGGGGGGTAGGGAGGCTTGGGCAAGGATGGTACGAATCATGTTATTTATGGTTCTAATATTACGTTCAGCTTTTCCATTTCGGGAGGAGGTGTGGGGACAAGAAAAGCGAAACTGCATGCCATTGAGGTGACAAAATTGTTTGAAGTTGTTATTTGTGTATTCAGTTCCATTGTCACACTGAAATTGTTTTAACTTTTCTTTCAAGTTGGGTGTGGATTAGGTTGTAAAAGGTGGTGAAAGTTGGGTAAACTTGGGACTTATTTGTGAGTGGGTATGTCCATAAGAAATCAGTATAATCATCAAGAAATAAAATGTAATACCGGTGTCCACCAGTACTTAGGATTGGGGATGTCCAAAAGTCACTATGTATTATATCAAATGGCAAATGAGTATTATTATTAGAATCATAAAATGGAAGTTTGACGCTTTTGACAAAAACACAAGACTAACAAAGCATTTTATTTGGTTTACTAAAATTAATAAAGGAACAGACTTCATCGAATGCAATAAATTGTTGCCCGGGTGCCCAAGGTGTTGGTGCCAACGTTCTTGAGTGGTAGCAGTGAGAGCAACGGGTGAGGTAGGACACTTGATAAAGTTGGTGGTCAAGGGGTAGAGGTCTCCCGAGCTATTGCATCGTAGGATAGGCTCCTTGGTCTTGAGATCCTTCACAAGAAAACCAAACGGGTCAAATTCAATGGATAGTAAATTATCCAGCGTGAGACGACGGACAGAGATGAGGTTTTTCATGATGTTTGGTGCATAGAGGACATTGTTAAGTTTGAAAGGTGGAAAGGGTGTGGGTAAGGTTTTGTTGCCTTGTCCAACTACCGGGATGGTCGTGCCATTCCCAACAATAACCTGTTTATTAGTGCAAGAATTAAAACCAGATGGGGAGAAAATACCTAGTTGCTCCATGTGCCCGAAGGCGCCGGTGTCCATGTAGCCCACTGGGTCGCTCTGTTGATTCATGGAAAGAGTGTATAGGGCCTGGGCTATGTTAGTTGGGGTGGGTGTGTAAGTAGCCGTGTTGGCTTGAGCGGGTGATGGGTCAAGAATACCATGTAGAATAATAGGACTTGTCCTTTTCTCTATTAACATCAAACAATATATAATGATACAAGGCCATCTCCTATTTATGGAGAGTATAATTACATTAAATACAATTATGACTAATTGGTAAATCAATGGCATAATCTTCCTCTATTAGGTTTAGGTAATTTTGGTTAATAACAAAAACCAAACTTTTGCTAAAAATTGTTCTTTGAAGTTCATGAAATGGAAGTATAAAAGCTAAAAATATGTGAACGGTTTGGTTAATTCCGGTGAACTAAGGGTACAAAAAAATGATAACCGATTTTAAGTTATTCAATTTTTTTATTAATTTTGATTCGGTTTCATCTGTTTATTTAGTTTGGTTTCGCTTAAAAGTTCAGCTATTGATTGCCCCTATATCTATACTATATTATAAAGTATTTAGGAAGGGTACCGACCAAATTTAAGTAAATACTACATTTTATATTTAGTGTACAATAACTTAACTAGTGGGAAACCCACGCGATGCGGCGACGATAAAAAATGACATTAATTGATTCATATGCTCTTGCTGCTAATTTTTCTTCATCATAATCTCCTAAAATTTTAATCAAACAAAATAGCAAACTTTATGGTTTATAACACGTTTCTTATACAAGTCATTATCATACTCATAAAGGCTTATAAAAGTATGTCCTTATCAAGGTTAATGAACGCTATAATGGACTAATATGGTGATAATAACACTTTGCTGCAAGATAAAGGCTCTGGCTGCTGAACTTTTATGTTTTATACTAATAGAACATCATGTCAAATTTGTAAACCAATTAAAAACATGTTTGTAAATTTAGATTCTTAACTCTTTATAAGTCATCTTCAATAACTTTGACACAAATCTTGAGCTTGGTCTTTATTGGAACTTAGATAACAACATCCATGTCATCTTTGACTTAACTTCAATATCTTCTAGGGCTGCAAACAAACTGAACTTTCAGCGAACAATCCATAAACCGTTTTGCGGGAAGTTCGTTTGTGTTCGTTCGTTAATAAATGAACAAACACGAACAAAAAAAATCCGTTCGTGTAGTTAAACAAACGAACATGAACAGAGGCCCCGTTCGTTCGTTTATGTTCGTGAACGTTCGGTAACGTGTTTGTTTGTGTTCGATAGTTTAATAGAGTTTTTAATTTTTATATTTTTCTGTATTCTTTTATTTTTATTTCTTTTACCCAAATAAATACTTTACGTAAGGTAAATATCTATCTATATAATAATTGAGGTCACTTGGGTTGAATCAAGGCCTTAGAGAGGGTTTGAGGTATCCATATTTGTATATGGAGCTCCGACTTGACCCATCTAACATCCTATTCCTACCATATAAAATCACTTTACTCTTTTTTTCCCCTAGATGTGTCGTGCCTCTCACTATCACATCCCTATAATCACAACCCTAATCCATGGTCATCGCCGCCTTTATAGATTATATCCCTTTCTAGGTACGACATCATCATCTCCCGGCTTCAATCTCCAAATCGTTGTAATCCTTTATCTATTCATCTTTATTGTTCGATTTAAGGTAATTCATCTTTAGTTTCTCATCGTATAATCGTTTGTTATTCAATGATTTCTTTGTTGATGTTGTTTATCTCTTTAATACGTTAACATTCCTACGATTACAGTCAGATATACGCTTTCAAACCCTAGATTTCTTCTCTACCGCGCAACAATTGAAGCTTAGGATTGTTTCCAAATCTCAGATTTTTTGTTCTTTGTATTTTCATTCTTCAATTTTGCCATTTTTATGTTTATTGTTTTTATGGTTCCTGTTATGGTTTTGCATGAATACTTCAATCGATTCATTTTAGAAAGATGAAATTAACACTCATATGTTAATCTCTTTGTTTAATATGGCTTATTTGTCTTTCATTAAGATGATACAACAAGGGAACACATTGGTATTCATGGAGCCGACAAGTATAATTTTATTGAAAAGATAGTTTGTAGGCTCAAAAGATTTTGCGCAACGCATGAATTGAATTGTACATAGTACAGACTCGGAGACCATAGGTTGCAAACTTGATCATTACCAGGTTTGTTCTTTGTTAATTTTTTTATATACTGTTCTGTTGTTATTGATGTTTCCTTCAATTGGGGTTAGGGCAATTTGAACAGCAGAATTTGGGATTATTACTAGGTTTAAACTCTTCCTTTCACATAAAGTTTTGTTTTATTAAACTGTTCCTTTCAATTGATTTCAGAATGATTTGTGCCCAATTAAAGACCACGACAAATACTACAGACAGAACTAAATATGGTGTTATATGGGCCAAGCCGCGTATTAGACGAAGCATCACAAGCACCAGGTAATTTTAAATTACTGATTTGGTTCTCTCGTATGTTTTATTAAAGTTGATGTTAATGGTCAAGTTGTGTGTCTGGAGCCAATTCAGCAGTCTTCGGATCATGTTCGGTGTTTCCTCATATGTGGTTTATCACTTTATCTTATGTTAGAAGTTTTTACTTTTTAGTTGATGTAAGAGCATTTGGGTAGGATCTTCAAAAATTACTAATAAATGATCGGATCAAATGGATCTTTTAAAAATATTTGGGATGTTAATCTGAATTTTAAATTTTGAGTTTTGTTGGTATATTTTTTTGGTCTGGAATATTGTTCATACGTTTATTCCATATAGAGGTTTAGGTCTTTTTATATGTTGATGGATATTTATAAGTTTGTTTGTGTATCAGATTGGGTCATGTATAACAAATGTATTGATAAATGCATCGAAGGCGATTAATAAATAGTTCGTTGTTGAAGCTGCTGAGGGCGAGCTGAAAGGATTTCGTATGGTTGGCCAATGACACATGGAAGTACCTATTATCCGTAACTTTTATTCATCGTTTTTAATCAATCATTACATATATGTGATTTACATTTCATCACAGATGTGACATTTCGGATATACCAACACGCTGTTTCAAGAATGGACGAATAGGGATGAAGTACCTATTACTCTATGTGACATGATGGTGCGTGAAGTATATATATTTTTTTTGAAGATATTCGTTCACACAATTTCTAGTTTTAAAATAGGTTTTACCCTAAATTAAACTACACACATGAAAGGCAAGTGTACCTATCGAAAAGTAATATAATTTAAATGGTAAGAACCGGATATCAATCCGTGGACGCGGTTTCTCAATACTAAACTTTTGCTATTGTAAAGCCTTTTCAAAGAGTTGATTTTTTGACTTTTCTAAGTTAAATTGTAAAATATTAATAACTAATCTAACTAACACAAATGCAATCAATCAAGGAGGAATATCACTTTAATCTCGAATCCATTTAGTTAACAAATGACAATAATCATGGATACATAGAAATATCACAAAACACATAAATGACTAAAATCTTGCTGAAGAAATCTAGCCTTATGATTTGTTGGAAAGTTAGGATGAAAAACACAAACTAACCACCTAAAATCATACAAGTAAAAACAAGTGATACAATCATGTTAGTGTTTGAAAATGTAGACTAATTTCCCGTCAAGGATAACTAATACAACAACCATTTGGAAAGATCATATGAAAAACACATAACCCACCTAAGGTTGATTAATCTAAGTAATATTCATGTATTTCTTCAATTAATGATTTTCATGTCAAGATTACATAAACTAGCAATTCGTGTCAACAAATCCTAGATGAACATAAGACCTAACAAGATCATTACAAACACTTTGTCTTTCCAAACATAAGCATAAGGATGCACATTCAAGAGTTTATCATGGATAATCAAGACTTCATTCACCATTCCTAGTTAAAAGACATGAACTAGCATAAACCTATACAAATCCATGAATAAAAGTTTAAATTATGAGTTTTCCAACATTACATAATTAAACAATCATAAGTCTTGAACATCAATTAGAACCTTCAAATACACAATACCATTGAAGAATAACCAAGAAATTACTATAACATTAACAAAATCATTCCCAATAATCCATAATTTCATCAAATGTTAACTAAACTTCATCTAAATTAAAGTGATACAAAGAGTTTAGCTCATCATGAGCTCAAAAACAACATACAAGCTTGAAATAGTTACAAGTTTCATGGTGAAATTAACAAGAATCAAACCAAGAATCCAAGCTTAGATGATGTAGACGATGTGTGATGATCTTCTTGATGTTATAATCACTCCTAGATGCTTGCAAGTGGGTTGAATTTAGTGAATTTTGGAGTTGAAAACCTTGGGGTAGAACTCTCTGCCTTTAAAATGAACATACTTTAAAATGAACATACTGATGTTTGTTTTATAGAGAAGAAATGGAGCACAATTGTGCTCATGGGCGAGCATGGTTGTTGTTGGATCAGTGGCTATGTTTATGAACACTTATGTGTTATCAGATTTGTATATGAGTTATTAAGCAGCGGAAATACAAGTGTTCAAAGGTCTAAAAGATCACTTTGATGAGGAGTTATTACTCCCCCTTGACTGAACAATAAATGAGAAACAATAAACAGTTTAAGTATAAAGCAGTAATAGCAATTTATGTTTCTCAGATGTGAAATGGAATTATAAGTTTAAAGCCCGAAGGATTTCAATATAAGTTCAAAGATATTACACAAAATCACATATATGAAAATAGATGAACAAACTCATCTATTTATAGACTAATGTACTAAACTGTAGTCTGAAGTAATCTAAGATATTTAACAAAGATATTATGCAAAGATAAGGTTACTACAGTCTGTACATCGGAACTTGTAATCAAGACTTTAACAAAACTATATAATAATCAAACTGGTGATCTTTCAGTCGGTTAGAAGCTTCTGATGCAAAGTGCTGATGAGTGACAAACTGCTGATGAGTAGTTTGTCTTCAGCAGTTCTTCAGTGAAATGTCTGGTTAGACTTCAGAACTTCTGATGAGTTTACTCTTCAGTACTTTGGTGTTTGTTCTTCAATACTTCTTCTTTTTGTTCTTCAGTAGTTCTATACTTAGGCAGATATGAAATAGACTAAGGTTATGATCAAAAGGTGGTTTCGTCAATCCTCTTTGTCCCAACAATCTCCCCCTGGATTGATGAAGCCAAAACCTTATCTATCCTTTATTGTTGTCCTTTTCTCTCTTCTAGCATCCTCCAGATCTCTGCTGTCATCCGGGTGGTAAGAGTACATCTTTGTTGCTCAGTGAGAGGACCAAGTTCAGGTGTTAAATGTTGAATGGTGAGAAGGTCTTTGGACGATAAAACACTCAACTCCTTTGAGTTTCTATAGACCTTACTTGAACGGTCTCTCCTGGTCACAAGTACTGAGTTGGATTCAGTAAATGACCATTTCACAATGTTTACCTTTGACCTGTCAAAGTCAGAGGCATAGGAAACCAAGCCTGTTTCCTTAGGTTGACCTGATTGAGGAATGTCTTCTATTTCAGTGACTCTCAGGTGAGATTCTTGACTTCCTTGTAGTTCAGCAGCACCTTGGATTGGCATGTTGGGCAGGTGATGCTCTGTAACAACCCTTGTATGTGTCTTCTCTTGGATGGATTGTTGTAACTGATAAGCATAGGTAGCCTTGTCTCTGAATTGGGTCAAGATGGGTTTCTCTTCAACATCAAAATCACCATGTACAAGCTGATCTCCTTCTAGCAAAATCATTTTGAAGTCAGTCTTGACAATGGGATCTCCATCTGCTTTTCTCTTGGTGGCTGGCCTTCTTAATGCACCAGATGATCTCCTGACAATAGAAGTTGTTTGGACTTCTGGAGTTTCAAATCTCTCTGGTTCAGCAACTTTCTTTGCTTTGAATTTCTTGTAAGCCACATACAGAGTTTATTCTTTCCATTTGCTGATTGAGGCTTTTGAACCATAGCCATTTGCCACTAATTCTTCAATCACTTCAGCTCTTTTGGCTTTCCTCTCATTTTCTGTTGCTATTCTATCAGATAGCATTTGTGCTCTTCTGGTCAGCTCTTGTGTTGAGAGTCTTTTGAGGGCCACTTGCTTTGATTTGGAGTTCTTTGTAATGAATGCTATAAGCTGTGCTCTTTTGTCTTCTTCAGCAGCAGCTTCAAGTGCTCTCTCTTCAGCCTCAAGCTCATCAAGTTTCTCTTGGTACTTGATCAATTTTTCTTCAAAGCTCAAATCACCTCTAGCTTCTAGGCTGTTCCATACTCTGTCTTCTTTTGCCTTCTTTGCAGCCTCTTTTAAACTCTTCTCCAATAACTCTTTTGACATGCTGATGGGAGTAGGGCTTAAAACAGTTGTGGAAGTTGTTGTAGGAAAAGGAGTGGGAGCAGGTTCTCTTTCAGTTGCCTTAGGAACTTCTGATGATGGTTTAAGAGGTAAAACTGCTGATGTGGTAATAGGAGTCACAACTGCTGAAGGATTGTCTTCAGTAGTTTGAGAAATGTGATCAGCAGTTTCCTCTGATGACTTAGACAATTTGAACTCTGGTGCTACTTCTTTTCCTGGTCTTTGTTTTGGCATATCAGCTTCTGGATCAGGAGTTTGTCTTTGTGTTGTAGCAACTTCAGTTGGTTCCTTAATCATCTCCCCCTTTTTGGCTTCATCCACTTCTGGAAGCCTAATAGAATGAGTTGTTGCAGCAGACAACCTTGCTAGTTGATCTTGTGTTTGATCCATCTTCTTGTTCAACTCAGCAAGTCTCGAGTTGATCAACACAAACTGATTGTTAGCTTTTAACTCCCAAGCAGTTGTGAAGGGTTTGAGTTGATCAGTTATGATTTGTTTGAGTGCCTGGTACAGGGGACCATCTGGGCTGCATAGTTGGTTCAGATCTATGCTTGTGAGCCCAGTGAATTGGGTAGGTTGTTTTGGTGAAGGGGTGCTTTTTGGGTGATCTTCAGATTGCTCTGAAGATGCCAGTTTTGGGGATTTTTGGGCTAACTGGTCTTTAACCTGATCCTTGGTGACCAGCTTCTTGAGCTTGGATACCTTAGATGCAGGACCTTCAATATCAACCGTCAATTCAGTTTGTGGAATGTTTGATTCATCAACCAACTTAATGGAATCATCTGAATCCCTGATAGTGTCCTCAGAGAGGGCAGGATCAGTTATATCATGAGCTGGACCCAAACCAGTAGTCTCATGAACCTCTTTGTCTTGGTTCTGAGGTTTTCCTACTTCTGGCCTTAGGCCTTCATCAGTAGTTGCCAAGTTTGAGGTCTTAGCTATGTTACTACTGTCCTCAGGTTCACCACTGGGTGATAAGTGAGTAGTAGCAGCCTCAAAAGTATCAAAAGTTTGCAAGTTTGGGCTTACAAACTCTTGTTCATCCTCATCTCTCTGGGTTGGGCTAAGAGGATCCACATTCATGTCAACTTCTGAAGGCATCTCCCCAATTTGATGTGTTGCTGGGGGAGTGACATGTGGTGAATGGGTTCCTTTAAGTCCTGAGAGAAGTTGGGCAATTTCTATTGTTGTATGTGAGGGTTCAGGTTCAGTAGTTTTGAAGGGTTGGTGTTCAGGAGTTTGGATGGGTTCAGGGATGGTTTCAGCAGTTTCAAAAGCAGGGTCAACAGTTATTTGTTTCTTAAATCTTTTTCTTTGAAAGATAACTGTGACAGGTTTTCTTTTGGGTGGTGGAGAAGGAGTGTGCTGAAAGGATGTTTCAGCCACTTCCTTTTCAAGTGCAGATTGCACATCAGTAGTTTCAGGTTTCTCCACTTCCTGAACTTTCTTTTTCACTGACTTGGTTGTTTTTGGTTTTTGTTGTTTAGGCTTCTTAGTTTTCTTTTTGGGTTTGGAAGATGTGGGTTCCTTGGGGATGGGTTGTTCTTCCCCTTGGTCATCTTCTAGCAAAAGTGCTGGTTTGTTGTGCCTAGAGAATACTTGAGCAGTTAAAGGGTTTAAAGTTGTTGCTTCTCCCTCAAGTACTCCCTCTCCAAGTTCTTTTATTATGCATTGCATAACAAACCTTGGATACAACAAAAATTTCTTTTTATCATTTTCATGATGTAAAACCAGTTCATTGAAAAACAGTTTTGATGCCTTGAAAGAAGTTTCATTTATGATGGAATGAAAAATAGGTTGAAAAGTTGAAGGCATCTGATCTATTGACCCAGTTTTTGGACTAAGACACATAATAATATAATGAAATAACAGTTTATATTGTGGGTCAAAATATTTTTTGTAAACTGTTGCTTGTGCCAAAGTACCTTGATAGCCACATTCTGTCATGGTTAGATGAATATCTGAGGTTGGAATATGCTCAGGTGCCTCAGAATCCTTCAAACCAAGCCTGATGCTTAGTGTTTCTGGTGAGATGGCCATCAGTTTCCCTTTTATGGAAGATTTGAGGGAAATCACTTCATTGTTCACCTTCACCGTCTCTGAATTTGCCCAGAACTCATTAAGAGTTTCTTCATGAATTGGTGGATCGATGGTGAAAGCATCATAGTATTGGGATTTCATGATGAGATCAAGTATTTCATCATACTGGGACCAGGCTTCATCTGTAACAAAGTAGCCTCTTTGGTTGTGTCCCTGTTTTAACACGAGAGCCATGGATGTTTTTGATCGAACAGTGATTTTTAGGTTAGAGAAGGGGTTTTGCTTTGAATTTGAGAGAGAAAGAGGGAATTTTGCTTTTTGAATGGATAAGTGTTGGAACAGGGTATTTATCAGAAGTTTTTAACCGACTAGGTCAAACTTCTGATGAGTGAAAAGTCTGTTTTACCCTTTTAGTCAAACTGCTGAAGAAGAAAGGTTTCTTCATCAGTGGTTTTAGTTATCTCATCAGTAGTTTCAACTGCTGATGCAAATGACTTTTAAAACACTTTTCTAACTTCTGATTTTCATCAGTAGTTATATCCATTTTGAAAATATCCCATTTTGATGTTTATCAGTAGTTTTCAAAATTTGTTCATCAGAACTTTCTCTTTCTCAAATTTTTAGTCTTCAGAGGTTTGTGACAGATAAGTATGTAAGTGAAAAATAAAATATGTGCAGAACTAAAAAGTGAAACACTTACAGACTTTCTTCTAAGTTTAACATCCCAAGCATGGATACTAACCTCTGAAAAGTTGTTGAATCAAGGGGTTTGGTGAAAATGTCAGCTATTTGATTAGCTGTTGTGACATGTTTCACCTCAATCTTGCCTTTTTCATAGCAATCTCTTATGAAATGATACCTGATTTCAATGTGTTTAGTTTTTGAAAACTAAACAGGATTTTGAATGATGCTAATGGCAGATTTGCTGTCTACTAAAAGTGGGGTCTTGGTCTCTTTGATTCCATAATCAAGCAGTTGATATTGGAGCCATTGTATCTGTGAAGTACAGCTTGCAGCAGCAATGTATTCAGCTTCAGCTGTTGAAGTTGCCACAGATGTTTGTTTCTTTGATTGCCAGGACACCAAACAGTTTCCTAAGAATTGACAACCACCAGATGTTGATTTTCTTGACATTTTGCAGCCTGCATAGTCACTATCTGAAAAAGCAGTTAACTTGGTATTCTTTTGACTGCAATTAGATGAGATTCTCTTGGTGCAGATTGGTATCTAGCACAGACACAAGTTGAAAACATGATATCTGGTCTAGAAGCAGTTAGATATAAAAGAGAACCTATCATACATCTATACATGGTTTGATCAATGTGTTTCCCTTGATCATCTGATTCAACTTGTGTGATTGGTGTCATGGGAGTGGAACATGTTTTACAGTCTTGTAAAGAAAATTTGTTTAATAATTCTTTAACATATTTTGATTGATGTATAAATGTTCCATTTGACTGTTGCTTGATTTGCAGTCCCAAAAAGTACTGCAATTCTCCCATTGTACTCATTTCAAATTTTGATTGCATGAGTTTCTTAAATTCTTCACACAATTTTGAATTTGTTGAACCAAAAATGATATCATCAACATATATTTGAACAAGTAAGACATGATTTCCAACATGTTTTATGAAAAGAGTTTTATCAATGGATCCCCTTGAGAAGTGATTCTTAAGTAAAAAGTTTGAAAGTGTTTCATACAGGCTCTTGGAGCCTGTTTTAGCCCATAAAGAGCTTTGTCAAGTCTGTAAACCCAATCAGGATGAGAAGGATCCTCAAACCCTGGAGGTTGACAGACATACACTTCCTCTTTTATTTTTCCATATAAAAATGCACTTTTGACATCCATTTGATAAACTTTAATGTTGTTGGAAATTGCATAAGCTAAGAATAACCTGATAGCTTCAAGTCTTGCAACTGGTGCAAAGGTTTCATCATAATCAATTCCTTCCTCTTGGGAATAACCTTGTACCACTAGTCTTGCTTTGTTCTTGATTATCATACCAGCCTCATCTGATTTGTTTCTGAAGACCCATCTTGTTCCAATTGGTTGTTTGTTTTCAGGTAAGGGACAGATTTCCCAAACCTGTTGTTTCTTGAATTGAAGCAACTCTTCTTGCATTGCTTGCACCTAATTGTTGTCTTTGAGGGCTTCTTGATACTTCTTTGGTTCCAACTGAGAGATGAATGCTGAGAATAAGCAAAAGTTGGAAAGCTGGTTTCTTGTAAGTACCCCTGATGCAATATCACCCATGATTTGATCCAATGGATGATCCTTGTGTTCAATCAGTTGTTGTAAACCTGTACTGGATGATGGCTCTACAGGTTCTTCAAATAAACCACTGAGATTGATAATATCTGGTTCAGCTGTTATTTGAACTTCAGGAGTTTTAGGTTCAGCTGAATCAGTAGTTTCAAAATGTTCATCAGTAGTTCCTGAAGTTGAAGCTATTGAAACTTCTGAAGGTTTAGTAGTTGATCTTCTGACTGTGTTTGGAGTCCATGGTGTAGGACTATCATCTTCAAATCCTTGAAAACCATTTTGAGGAGGTTTGGATGATTCAACAGTCTTTTCAGGTCCGAAATGAAAATTGTCAAGATCAAATAATTCAGCAGGATTTGCTGGAATAAGAGTGTGTTTTGATTCATTGAACTTGACATTCAGTGTTTCTTCTACTATCTTGGTTCTTGAATTAAAAACTTTGTAAGCTTTTCTCAAAGGAGAATAACCAAGAAAATAACCTGTGTCAACTTTTGCAGCAAACTTAGAAATAGAGTCTTTGATATTGAGGATAAAACATTGACATCCAAAAGCCCTGAAGAAGGAGATAAGGGGCTTAATGCCATGAAGAATTTCATAGGCAGTCTTGGTATGTCTCTTGTTGATAAGAACTCTATTCTGAACATAACATGCAGTGTTGACTGCTTCAGCCCAAAAATACAAAGGTAGACCTGAATCAGCTAACATTGTTCTGGCTGCTTCAATTAATGTTCTGTTCTTTCTTTCTACCACACCATTTTGTTCAGGAGTTCTGGGAATGCTAAACTGTCTAATAATCCCTTTAGACAGACAGAATTCATCCAGAGTTTTGTTCCTGAACTCTGTCCCATTGTCACTCCTGATGACTTTGACAGATAGAGAGTATTGCTTCTCTACTTGTAGAATAAAGAACTTGATGATTTCAGCTGCCTCATCCTTGGAATATAAGAAGAAGACCCATGTGAATCTTGAGTAGTTATCAATGATGACCAAGCAGTACTTCTTCTTACCAAGGCTCATAATCTTGACTGGTCCAAATAAGTCCATATGGAGTAGTTGAAGACATGCAGTTGTTTTTGATTCTTCAATAGACTTATAGGAGGACTTATGCTGTTTACCTTTAAGACAGGAAACACAGTGTTCTTTGCACTGATATTCCTTCAAAGGTAGACCTCTGACCAAGCCCATTTTTGTGACTTTATTGATGGTTTTAAAGTTCACATGGCCAAGTCTCCTATGCCAGAGATCATTTTCTGAAGTTGATGCCTTTGAGAAGAAGCAGGCAGTTTTGTTCAATACTTTGTCCTTTTCAATGTCCACTGCATAGACATTGCCACATCTTTTGGCAATCAGCAAAGTATGATCTTCAATGATCTTCTCTATCAACTTCTGGCCTTCTGGTGATATGATCTTGCATGCTGTCTTGGTGAAAAAGGAAGAATATCCTTTGTCACACATTTGTGAGACACTCAGCAAGTTGTACTCAAGGTTTTCAACCAGATTGACCTTGTCAAACTGCATTTTGCCTGAGGATACATTGCCATATCCTAGCACATATCCCTTGGCATTGTTCCCAAAGGACACAGATCCTTCTCTTTGGCTGATAAAATTGTTTATCAGGTATCTGCATCTAGTCATGTGCATTGAGCCTCCACTATCCACATACCATATGCTGTTCAAACCTCTGGAGACTCTCTGCACAAGATAGCAAATTAGTTAGTTTTGGCAACCCAAGCCAGTTTGGCTTTGGGTTTGCTCTTGAGAACAGGTGCAGCTTGTTGTGGACCATTTTTAGTAATCTCTGTCTTTTTGGCAATGGATTTGTCATTAAGAACAATGGTGGGTTCATTTTGGTTTCCACCATCAACTTTGGTCATCAGAAGTTTAACCAGGTTTATCAAATCTTTAACTTCAGCAGTTTGTGAAACTGCTGATGAGTTAGGTGAAACTTCTGAAATTGAACTTTGAGAAGATGACCTTTGTTGAGATAAAGGCTTCTTCTTAGAAAGGGTTTTGTTTGATTGTTGTTTGTTGGGAAAAAAGGTATTTTGATAATCTTGTTTTATCTGTTTTCCCACAATCAGTTGATGTCTTTGTTTGTTTAACTGATTTACCTTTCTAAATTTGCAAAGTTCAGTTATGTGGTTAAACAGACCACATATTTCACATGCTTTTGCCTTCTCTTTTCTTTTAGATAGATCAAGAGAGCTGGAAGGCAATTTACTGACAAAATCTGATTTTTGAAATAGGTCATCAGTAGTTTTCAGGGTCTCAACTCCTGATGTAGTTGAAACTGCTGATGGCTTATTGTCAGTAGTTTTAACTTCTGCAGTACTTCCCTTTTTGAGGAAGTTCTGATGGTAGGATGTGCATTCCTCCATATCAGAAGTTTGAATCAATTTCTTCCCATCATTATCAGTTTTGTGGGTGAAATCTGTTGGTGATTCAGTGTGGGTATATCCAATGCCAAACTTAACATTGGCTGCAGTTTGTTTATTAAGTAACATTTGATACCCTTTACAAGACTCAACCCATTTTTCACAATCAACCTTGGTGTCAGCAAGCTCTTGTCTGACATTTCCTAGGCTGTCTATCATTGTTTTAATTTGTGCTTCTGTTTCAATGGATTTATCATTCAGTTTGGAAATTTCTTTGTTTTTCAAAACAATTTTTCTTTCCAAATCACACTTCATTTGTGTGTATTTTCTTTCCATGTCATTGGATTTGCCTTGTAAATGCACATTAGTTTCTCTAATTAAAGCAAATGATTCTTTGCAAGATTTAGTGCAAAGCTTTAACAGAGATTGTTGTGATACCTGTGTGAGAGCAGAATTTGAAGAGTATCCTTCAAAAGCCATTAAGGCAAAGTTCTTTCTGCCATTATCAGGTTCTCCCCAGTTGACATCATAGACCTTATTGTCTGCATCCTGACTGCATTCTGATGTGTCATAAGGAAGACTGCTCCAATCAACATACCCTGAGGTAAATAAGCTTTGTTGCTGAGGGGGTTGTTGAGTTTGTGCAGGTTGTTGAGCAGTTGGAAATGGAGGCATGAGCTGCTGTTGTTGTTGAGCAGGCATCTGGACATATTGTACTTGTGGCACATATTGAACATGTGGAGCTTGTGCCTGTACAAAATGAGCACTCCCATTAGTTCCATTATTCCTATTATATGAGGGGTTATATTGATTTCCAGAGGACATTGGTTGGTTGTAGCTAGAGCTTCTACATTCTCTAGCAAAGTGTCCCAACTTTTGACACTTATGACATCTAAGTTTAGATTTGTCAAAACCAACTTTTGTTGAGTTGTTTAGTCCTGGAAATTTCCTTCCTGACCTTTTATAAAATTTGTTAGTTTTTAAGCTTAACAGGGCCAGTTGGTGCAATATTTCCATTTCTTCTAAGTCATCACTGCTGAAATATTTTAAATCATCCATGATGAAACACATGTTGTCAGCAGTTTGACTCAGTTCTTCATTGTCATAAGCTGGGAAAGATCCATCTGATGAGATCCCAGCTGTTATGTCAATGTGGTCAAAAGAACCAAAATTATTAGAACAGGATGGTGAGTCTTGTCCTAATAAGGCTGTGCTACCCGGAGTATAGTCATCAGCAGTTTTACCAGATTCTTGCAACTTTTTCTTTTGATTAATTTCTCTTTCAAAAGTTAACAATTTACCATGTAACCTAGTTAGGTTTAAGGTGTTAAAATCTGAACTTGTTCTGAGGACTATAGAGTAAGTTTCCCATTTAGAAGGTAGAGATCTTAAAAATCTATGTAACATAGATTCATTTGAATAGATCTGATTATTAATTTTTAACTCAGAAATAAGTGAAGAAAATCTTTCAAACTATTGAGTTAAAGTTTCTCCTTCTATGTAAGTAAAAGTTTCATATTGTTGAGCCAATATTTCTCTGATGTTGGCTATCACCTCAGCAGTTCCTGCAAACTGCTCTTTTAGGCAGTCCCACAGCTCTTTGGCACTTTCACAGTGTAAAAGGCCAGCATAAATTTCATTTGGGAGAGCCATAGCCAACATGGAGAAAGCTTTTGCATCAAGCTCAAATTTTTGGAAATCTTCCTCCGTGTATTCTTTTGGGTCTTTTGGTCTTTCAGTCTTACCCTCTGGATCACTAACAACTGGTTTGTGAGGTCCAAAAACTACAGACCTCCAACATCCAGTGTTTGTTTGGGAAATAGTATGTGCCAACCTTTTTGACCATATGTTATATTCATTTCTGACTAACATAGGAGGTTTGTTGGCAGATCCAGTATTGTAGGGGTCCATTTTTAAGAAGTTTTGGATTTGTCAATACTTCCTTAAAGTGATGGATTTAAAAAGTGAGCCTTTTATCCTTTTTATTGAATATCAATATTGAGCCTGTGTCTGAATCTCAATTTGTTAGATTGACTTTGATCAGATTAACCAGAGCTCTGATACCAATTGTTGGATCAGTGGCTATGTTTATGAACACTTATGTGTTATCAGATTTGTATATGAGTTATTAAGCAGCAGAAATACAAGTGTTCAAAGGTCTAAAAGATCACTTTGATGAGGAGTTATTACTCCCCCTTGACTGAACAATAAATGAGAAACAATAAACAGTTTAAGTATAAAGCAGTAATAGCAATTTATGTTTCTCAGATGTGAAATGGAATTATAAGTTTAAAGCCCGAAGGATTTCAATATAAGTTCAAAGATATTACACAAAATCACATATATGAAAATAGATGAACAAACTCATCTATTTATAGACTAATGTACTAAACTGTAGTCTGAAGTAATCTAAGATATTTAACAAAGATATTATGCAAAGATAAGGTTACTACAGTCTGTACATCGGAACTTGTAATCAAGACTTTAACAAAACTATATAATAATCAAACTGCTGATCTTTCAGTCGGTTAGAAGCTTCTGATGCAAAGTGCTGATGAGTGACAAACTGCTGATGAGTAGTTTGTCTTCAGCAGTTCTTCAGTGAAATGTCTGGTTAGACTTCAGAACTTCTGATGAGTTTACTCTTCAGTACTTTGGTGTTTGTTCTTCAGTACTTCTTCTTTTTGTTCTTCAGTAGTTCTATACTTAGGCAGATATGAAATAGACTAAGGTTATCAAAAGGTGGTTTCGTCAATCCTCTTTGTCCCAACAGTTGTGCTCGTGTGTTGACTGAAGAAAAGCAAGCATGATCATGCTTATCCACAAGCATGGTTGTGCTTGGGATTGAGCATGGTTGTAGCATGGTTGTGCTTGTGCTTGTGCAACATCAAAACATCAACTTTCAACCTTCATTTACTTCCATTTTATCTTGATTTCTCTTAAATCCTCATAAATCACCACCAAACCTAAGAATCAACAAATATCACTTGATTAGTGTTTAACCTCTTGAAATTTCCAATGAACATACACAAAATATGGGTAAATTTGTGAGATAAATATGTGTAATTTTTAAGCACATCAAACATCCCCACATTTAAACCTTGCTTGTCCTCAAGCAAGAAATTAACAAAAACTCCAAATGGCAACAATTAACTAACAACATGAACATAAACTCATAACAAAGGTCTAAGATATACATAAGGAGGCAACCATCAAAAGAAAGAAAACCATGAGATAAAAATGAGAAAATTTTAAGAGCAATGATTTATATATGAAATCCCCAACATGACAACTTTGCATCCTCACAATGTTCACTCACACTCGGCTAATTTATATGATCATACATAATGTGGAGTATGAATAAAACACTCAATGCCAAGACAATAACTATGCAATAATATCAACTTGTAGAAGGATCAAATCTCTACCAACATAGCTAGAAACCTCACATAAGTCATGGGGGACTTTGTTCGGGTTGTAACTTGGCTAAGGTTAAGGTAGGGAAGTTTGGGAAAAAGTGGCTAAAGTGCTAAAAATCCGGAAACTAGGCTAGCTCGAAACAAAGAAACAACAATAATATACAACTACTACCATACTACAAATCGAGAGCTTTTAAGATTTTTGCTCTTTTTGCTCCAAAATTGCTCTAAATCAAACCCAATTGTGCGGATTTTTCTTTCTTTCTTTCTTTTTTCACTGTTTTCTTTTCTTTTCTTTTTTTTTCTAACTATATATATAACCATGTAGCTCGGAGGGAACTAAGCACGTCTACTTAGACAAAAACTCCAACATGAGAATAAATAAAAAAAACGAAAAAGAAGTGAGACTAACATTAGCCAAACCGGATTTTTAGCAAAATGGTGAAAATACAAAAGGCTAATTTGGCTAAAGTGGTTGTAAACAAATATGGGTGAAAGCAAAAAACATGGAAAAAGGCTCAACAAGGCTCACTAAAGGAATATGTCGGGTGTAGGTATGTAAAAGAAAAGAAAATGGCTAAAACAAAGAGGTTTTCCTAATGCCTCAATAATATTTATGCTACGAATCCACTCGAGGCCGAAAGATGTATACCTACCACAAGTTTTATATTGCAAAAGTTATCCGGCACGCTCAACTTTTGCACGCAAAAACATGAGCAAACATAATACTAAAGCTAATAAGGCTAAAAAATAACTCACGGAAACGGGCATAGGGGCATAAATGCAACGTAGAACATGCGGGTCATCCTTTTAATTTACCATACTCAAAGAAAAAAAAATTGATTTTGTTTCTCTATAGTTTCTTTTTAATCAAGTGCCCCACATAGTGCTCTCAAACCTTGTTATTTGTCAAAAATTAAAGATGTTCCATGTATGTTATTACGTCTTTTTGATGCCACAAAAATTAATTTAGGAGTATTTTGCAAAAAAAAATCAATGATTTCTTTATTTTTAGGACAAGCAAAATCCAAACAAATTCCCTCCCCACACTTGAACTGTACATCACCCTCGATGTACAACAAAAACATACAAAGCAAAGAAAATTCAATGCAATGGAGTGTGAAAAGAGAATGAAACTTCCCTTCCGAAGATCTTGATCAAAATGTATCCAATGCACGTGCGAAGTGTTATCCCGCAGTGTGCTGCCAACCATCCAAGCAACTAGCAAGCTTACAACATCAAAATCAGATCAATATCATCACAAAAAATTAATACTAAAAACAGAACATAAACTAAAGTAAATAAAACAAAGCGTCCAAGCGCAATAACCGAGTTTGTATAAACAAGTCTAGTACAACTCGACCAAAAAAATATCCCTCAATAGCAGGGATCATCTACTGCTTCACTAACGAGCATCTAGATCCATGCCACCCAGGTCACCATCCTGGGTATGCTGCTCGCGATCAACTGGTGGCTGTGGAGGCTGGGGTGGTGGCTGCATGAAGAATGGCACTGGAATCCGCACATGAATACCCGCAGCCTTAGCTGCATCAGCCCAAGCAAGGTTGGTCTCGTACATCCAAGCTAATATGCGACGCTCAGAGAGGGGAATAATGACCTCATCCTGTTGTGGTGAAGGTGGTGGAATAACCGGGGCTGCCCCTACATGACTCTCCTAACCTGCAACCTCTTCTACTACCTGAACCCGGGCCTCTTGACGCCTATCCGGGTCGTCTCCTGGCCTAAGCGGGTTCCAAATCCGCCCCCACCGATCAACTAATCGCTTCCCCATTGGGGTCTTTTTCACTAGACGCATATGATGCAATGTCTTTATATTCATCCTTTGAGTCTCTGCCACTGGTGTAAGTTTCTTAAGTGCCTCGTTAGTCAACAACTCATATGATCGCGCTATCTTGGTCACTAAATGACCCCCAAAAATAGCACTAGTAGCCTCCCTACCAGAGCTAGTGAGAAAATACTCCGCAATCACGTGTGCCAGATTGCAAGTATGTGGGTGCACCAAGCAATACAAATAAAACAACTCCCGAAGATTAATCGCTGTCTCACTTTTGAACCGGCCGGCAATAGAATATACCAGACATCGATATAAGATCCTAAGTAATGGGTCCCTAAACTTAGAGGCTTTCGTCTTGCCTGGAGTATAGTTACCAACACCCTGGTCAGCCCAAAACTCTTTTTTCACCCTCTCTGATGGAAAGTCGATGATCCCTGCAGTGAACAACTCAGAATCAATCTCCTCCGCTGTATACAAACCCAAACTCTCGCCAAGTCTAGCCACTGATATCTCCATCCAACGACCTCCCAACCTAAACCTGATCGCCCGAGAGTCATGTAGATCCTGGTTCGGGTCTGGAAACTCATATGTCGAGAAAAATTCCATTACTAGCTCGACATACTGCACCTGATGGATACGAAACAACTTGCGCCACGGACCAGTAACTATATCATCCCATCTCTTTTTCTGACCCAGTATGTTCATGGTGGCGAAATCAAGGCACCGCCCGGCTAAAATCAGATGCCGGCGGGGCCATAGCTTATCCAAACGTTTCTCATACTCTTCCTCATGCGCCTCAAACTGTAACCATTCGTGATTTCGATTCCCTGGCGCTTCAGCAACCATAACCTGCCAAAAACACTTAGAAAAAAATGAGGGCTGTTATGACAATCAGAGAACAAACATAATGGCACTGACTTAAAGCATGACTCTGCCTTGGACCTGCTACCAACAAGGGAATACGATCATGCTATAATAGACACATGACCATGTTCGAGTGGTCTTGGGTTTAACTAAACCCAAGCTCAACACAAAAACATTACTTAAATTAAAGAACATATTTTTTTTTACAACTACAACTAAAAGAATTACTTCTAAAATGAACGAAGTTGAAAAGCATAACGATGCTAAACTTGACATCCAACAACCACAAGCCAAAAAAATGATTTGTTTTTTTTTTGTTTTTTTTACGATTAAACCAAAATAATAATAATAATAATATTAATATTAATAATAATAATTAAATTAAAAAAAAATAAAAAGATGAAACCCCTATCAAAACAAAACACACTTGCAACGAGGAAGAGAAACATGATAGTGTTTGGCGGTGAACACGACGACGACGTAACTACCCACTCGAACAGATGATTTTTTTTCAAGGCTTCAAATGTAGTCTTTACAACAATGTTAGCCAAAATCTTTTACCATACCCTAAAAGTTTGATTAAAAGAAAGAAATTTTTTTTTTGAAGCCCTAGGTTCGACGAACATAACATCCAAACCAAATTAAACTAAATAACACCAAGGAAAAGAGAGAGAGTGAGGATCACATACCTGGAGTGTAGAGAATTAGAAGGAACTAGAGATTATGATGGAATTGTAAAGGATGTGCTCAAGGTGTCTGTGTATGTGTGGAATGAGTTTCAAAGGTTTTGACATAGTCAAACCTACTTAAAGGGTCCATTGGTTTATAATTTTTTTTTATTTTTTTAACATGATCACGACAAAAAGCTAGCACCTTAATTTTTTTGATTTTTTATTATTATTATTATTATTATTATTATTATTATTATTATTATTTTTGGCATGATCATGCTAAGCTACAAGCACAATTAATTTACAACAGCCTAGGCAATAGTTACTTTTCATCTTTTGCACTTTGATCACTAACTTTTTTACTTTCTGTTTTCTCAATTTGACACTTTATTTTTTTACAGTTTAACCACTAAAAAATTAGGCCACTAGCTTATGTACTTTCTTTTCTTCCAATTTAACCACCAAACTTTTAGTTTATAGATTCTTCGCACTTTAGCCACTAACTTTCTTATTTTCTGCTTTCCCAATTTGGTACTTTATTTTTTTTACAGTTTCGCCACCAATCTTTGGCCACTAACTTATGTACTTTCTTTTCTTCGAATTTCACCACCAAACTTTGAGCTATTAGGATTTCAAACTTTGACCATCAAACTTTTACCTTTTAGAATTTCACCCAACTTTTTTAAAGTTGCATTGCAGCCAGTTCCAACAACCTTCGTGCAACGCGCGGTAGAATAGCGTTGCATATCCCCCGCAACCTGTGTGTAGCACGGGTGCACTCTACTAGTTAACACAAAACCACAACAGCATAGAAACAGAACCCATTTTCCTTTTGCTGCCATCAAACTTGATGGTGATTTTTCGAATTATAACCTCCAAAATTCAGGGGCATACCTGATCCGCTCCTGCTCATTCTCCTAACCTCAAACTCAAAAACTCATTACAAAAAAAAAAAAAAAACTAAACTAAAAAAAAAACGATAAAATCACATAAACAAAAGTACAAATAAAATGTAAAACAACTACAACAAACAATCCGATGCGCCCCCAATCATGCTACGTTTTTTTTTCCCGAGTCCTTAGCTAGACTCATCTCCCCGAATTCATTCATTCTTGGGGTAGAGGACAACGACCTCCAATGCGGTGTCAACCGGTCCTTCAATGTAATTCCTTAGGCGATGACCATTGACCTTGAAAATTCTACCATCTTCATGGCCAATCTCCACAGTTCCATATGGAAATACTTGCCTCACCATGTATGGACCCGTCCACCGAGACTTCAACTTCCCGGGAAATAAACGCAACCTAGAATTGTAAAGCAACACACGGCTTCCCACTTGGAATTCTTTGTGGTCCTTCAAGCGTTTGTCATGTAACAACTTTGTGCGTTCTTTGTAAATAGTGGAATTAGCATAGGCTTCATTTCGTAATTCCTCCAACTCATTAATTTGCATAAACCGGGTCTCACCCGCGTTAATCAAATCAAGATTCACAGCCTTTAATGCCCAATATGCCTTATGCTCCAATTCCACCGGAAGATGACACGCTTTCCCATAGACTAATTTAAACGGTGTGGTACCTATGGGAGTTTTGTAGGCTGTCCGAAAAGCCCACAATGCATCATCCAATTTCTCTGACCAATCTTTACGGTTAGCACCAACCGTTTTCTCCAAAATCCTCTTAATACCCCGATTAGTGACCTCTACCTGTCCACTAGTCCGTGGATGGTATGATGTTGAAAATCTATGGTTCCTTCCATAGCGTGACAACGCCTTGTCCAATTGCGCATTACAAAAATGCGTCCCTCGGTCACTAATCAAGGCTTTGGGAGCACCAAAGCGGGAGACCAACTTCTTCAAGAACTTAACGACTACCCTAGCATCATTTGTGGGTAAGGCTTGGGCCTCCACCCACTTTGAAACATAATCAACGGCGACAAGGATGTATCGATTTCCATAAGAAGTTGGGAAAGGTCCCATAAAATCAATCCTCCAGACATCAAAAATCTCACAAACCTGAATAGGTTTCTGGGGCATCTCATTTCGAGATGAAATATTACTTGCCCTCTGACAAGCATCACACGCACGCACCATATCATGAGCATCCCGGAAGATGGTGGGCCAGAAGAAACCGGCGTCAAAAACCTTCTTCGCGGTCAAAGTTGCTCCATGGTGTCCACCTGTCGGGCCCTCGTGGCAGTGTCTCAAAATCTTGCGTGGCTCATCACCATACACGCACCTACGCACGATCTGATCGGCCCCGACTCGAAACAAATAAGGATCCACCCACAAATAATACTTCACATCAGCGAAGAACTTTCGCTTCTGTTGGTGGGACATTCCTTTCAACACAATCCCACTCGCGAGATAATTCGCAAAATCCGCAAACCACGGATAATCATCATCTTTCGTCTGGATGTGCATAAGGAATTCATGAGGGAAGTTGTCATTTATATTGACCCCCACTGAATCCGATGAAGCTGAGCACTCAAGACGAGAAAGGTGATCCGCTGCTAGATTCTCGGCCCCTTTCTTATCACGGATCTCGATATCAAACTCCTGCAGCAAAAGAATCCATCGTATCAATCTCGGCTTGGCATCTTGTTTACCAAATAGATACCGAAGGGCTGCATGATCCATGTACACAATGGTCTTGGAAAGGACAAGATAAGACCGAAACTTATCGAAAGCAAAGACCACAGCAAGGAGCTCTTTTTCAGTAGTGGTGTAGTGCTCCTGCGCGTCATTCAGGGTCTTGCTAGCGTAGTAAATCGGGTGAAAGTTCTTATCTTTCCTCTGATCCAAGACTGCCCCCACTGCGAAGTCACTCGCATCGCACATAAGCTCAAATGGTAGTGTCCAATCAGGAGCTACCATGATCGGGGCATTCACCAACTTCTCCTTCAACAACTCAAATGCCTTAAGGCATTCACTGGAGAAAACAAATTGGGCATCCTTCTCGAGGAGCTGTGTCATGGGACGGGCGATTTTGGAAAAGTCCTTTATGAATCGCGGGTAAAAACCTGCATGACCAAGAAAACTCCTAATAGATTTCACTGGTGTGGGAGGCGGGAGCTTAGAGATGGTCTCTACTTTGGCTCGGTCAACCTCGAGCCCCGCCTGTGAAATCTTGTGCCCAAGCACAATGCCCTCCTTTACCATGAAGTGGCACTTTTCCCAGTTCAATACAAGGTTGGCTTCTTCACACCTAGCCAACATCCTCTTCAGATTCCCAAGACAATGATCAAATGAACTCCCAAAAACAGAAAAGTCATCCATAAAAACCTCCATGGAGTCCTCGATCATATCATAAAAAATGGCCACCATACAGCGCTGAAATGTGGCCGGAGCATTACACAGTCCAAAGAGCATCCGTCGGTAGGCGAATGTGCCATAGGGACATGTGAATGTCGTCTTCTCTTGATCCTCAGGAGCAATGGGAATCTGAAAGTAACCCGAAAAACCATCAAGGAAGCAGTAAAACATCCTTCCCGACAACCTCTCTAACATCTGATCAATGAAAGGAAGTGGAAAGTGATCCTTCCTCGTGGCATCATTGAGTTTGCGGCAATCAATGCAAACTCTCCATCCGGTGACAGTACGAGTGGGAATCAACTCATTCTTTTCATTCACCACTACTGTCATACCTCCCTTCTTTGGGACTACCTGCACAGGGCTAACCCATGGTGAATCAGAGATCGGGTAAATCAAGCCTGCATCAAGTAGCTTAATGACCTCTTTCTTCACGACCTCCTGCATATTTGGGTTCAAACGCCTTTGATGCTGAACCACAGGTTTAAAGTCCTCCCCCATCAAGATCTTATGGTACAAAAGGATAGATTTATCCCTTTTATATCCATGATCTTCCACGCAATCGCTCTCTTGTGTTGCTTCAGAACCTCAAGTAACTTGCCTTTCTCGTCTCCAGATAAGGAAGATGAAATGATAACTGGTAGACTGGACTCACCCTCCAAGAAAGCATACTCCAATTGGGACGGGAGCTCCTTGAGCTCAATGGGTGGTGGGTCCTCAACAGAAGGGCGTGCCTTGGGCTCGGCATCGCGATCAACAACCTCAAAGACCTCCGGGAATGGGGGACGCTCATGACCAACCAAACAGGCCATCTCCTCAGCTAGCTGGCTCACAGAAAACGAACCGGATACCTCCCCACTAAGTAACTGTGTGTCCCGTGTCTCCTCCTCAAATGTGTCCAGAAGATGATCACTCACGCATGAATCAATGGTGTCAATGAAGTAAAGTGCATCATCCTGACTCTGTGGGTGCTGCATGGACCTCCCAATATCAAAGGTCACCTCCTCATCATCAACCCTAAGTGTAAGTCTACCGGTGCAGACATCAATCAGGGCCCTAGCAGTGGCTAGGAACGGGCGACCAAGGATAAGTGGTACATTTTTATCCTCGTCCATGTCTAGAATCACAAAGTCAACTGGGAACACAAACATGTCAATCTTGACAAGCATATTCTCCACAATACCCCGCGGGTATTTCACAGATCTGTCAGCAAGCTGAATGCTCATACGTGTCGGCTTAGGCTCGCCTAGGTCTAGTTTAGCAAAAACCGCATAAGGCATAAGGTTAATACTAGCACCAAGGTCAGCCAAAGCATGACTGACAGATAAACTACCAATCAAGCATGGGATAGTGAAACTCCCGGGATCATTCATCTTCTTAGGTAGTTTATTTTGGAGAATGGCAGAACACTCCTCATTCAAAGTCACATGTGAAAGCTCCTCAAGTTTCTTTTTGTTGGTGAGGATGTCTTTCAGAAACTTTGCATACTTAGGCATCTGTGCAAGTGCCTCAATGAATGGTAAATTTATATGAAGTTGCGTAAAAAGCTCAAGAAATTTATCATACTGTTCCTCCATTTTCTGTTTTTTCAATCTCCCTGGATATGGAACGGGAGGGACATACTCTCTCACTGGCTCCCTGGATCGTGCTGTACTTGCTGGGACTCGCCTCAGATGCACCTCATCCGGAGTCTCAGTGTCCATCTCCTCAACAGTCGGCTTAGATGTAGAAGCCGGAGGGTTAGTCTCAGTGGTCTTGCCACTCCTCAAAGTGATAGCCTTCACGTGAGCATTCGGGTTTGTTTCACTATTACTTGGGAGGCTACCCTGATGTCTCTCATATAGGAGCTTCGCGATCTGCCCTACCTGGTTCTCGATGGTCTGCATCGAGGCTTTCTGACTCCTCAACTCGCTCTCGTGCCTTGCGAACTGATCATCATAATCCTTGAACCGCTTTGCACTGTCCCGGCTCTGAGCATTCTGGTTCGCTAAGATTTGTCCAAGCATATCCTCCATGCTGGGCTTCACTTCAGATTGGGACTACTGAGGGCGAGGAGGGTAAAATTGACCATGAGGCTGCTGTGGTCGAGGAGCAAATCCGGGTGGCTGCTGGCTAGAGGAGCCAGCTTTCCAACTGAAATTCGGGTGATTCTTCCACCCCGGATTATAGGTATTGCTGTAGGGATTATTCTGGGGGCGAACCTGGTTTCGCATGAAGTCAACCTGCTCGTGAATGATCTCTCCCAGCTGACAATCACTACTCGACTGTGCTCCTCTACCCGTTTCACAACCAGATTGAGACTGAATTCGGTTTGCCATCAACATATCAAACTTCGTGGACAACGCGTCCATCCGTGCAGCCATGGCAGTAAAATCGTCTACATGGTGGACTCCTTGCCTCGTAGACTTCCCTCTCAGGGGCTGGTGTGTTCGATTCTTCTTGGCAACTCTCTCCATGATCTCAAATGCTTCACGAGCGTTCTTCGTGCCAATGTCGCAACCTGCAAAAGTATCCACCAACTGCCATCCTGTACTATCCAGACCATGATAGAAGATCTGACACTACTGCCACTTAGGCAACCCATGATGTGGAACCTTTCTCATAAGGCTTTTGAATCGGTCCCACGCCTCATAGAGAAGCTCATCATCCTCCTGTCGAAAATTGAGAATCCGGGTTCTCAATCTAACAGTTTTCTCAGGAGGGAAAAATTTCTGGAGAAACTTCTCAGCGAGTTGGTTCCATGTAGTGATGGACCCAGCTGGAAGTGAAAGAAGCCACTCCTTGGCTTGATCACGTAAGTAAAACGGGAAAAGCCTAAGGCGAATGGCATCATCATTTGCGCCATGGATCCTGAAAGTGGCGCAAACCTCCAGAAAACTAGCAATGTGAGCACTAGGATCCTCGTGATCCTTGCCATAGTACTGCACCGCATTCTGCAACATGGTAATGGTGCTGGATTTGATTTCGAAGTTATTACTATTGATTGTCGGTTGGGCAATGCTCGTCTCCAGACCACCAAGCGTCGGGGTGCCGATATCATTCAGCGGCCTTGTCTCCAAGTCCTGGTCCGCCATGTCTACGCGCACCTCGTGGAACTCCTCGTCTCCCTCAATAGCTACGGCTACTGCGCGGGCTTGCTCCCGCAACCGTCTATGAAAATACCGTTCAGGTTCAGAAGAAGGCTCGACGATTGCTGACGCGGGGGTTGAGGACATGCACTACCTGCAAAACAAGAAAAATATACAATACAACCAGACTAATGGAAAATAAGCACACGAAAATAAAAATAAACTAAACTACACAAACAACAAGACATTGAAAAAAAATACTTTTCTAAAAACAAAATATTAACAAGTGGCTAAATCAGTAACTCGAATCGTTCTTGAAATATGCCGCGTCCCCGGCAACGGCGCCAAAAATTTGATGGTGCGTGAAGTATATATATTTTTTTGAAGATATTCGTTCACACAATTTCTAGTTTTAAAATAGTTTTTACCCTAAATTAAACTACACACACGAAAGGCAAGTGTACCTATCGAAAAGTAATATAATTTAAATGGTAAGAACCGGATATCAATCCGTGGACGCGGTTTCTCAATACTAAACTTTTGCTACTGTAAAGCCTTTTCAAAGAGTTGATTTTTTGACTTTTCTAAGTTAAATTGTAAAATATTAATAACTAATCTAACTAACACAAATGCAATCAATCAAGGAGGAATATCACTTTAATCTCGAATCCATTTAGTTAACAAATGACAATAATCATGGATACATAGAAATATCACAAAACACATAAATGACTAAAATCTTGCTGAAGAAATCTAGCCTTATGATTTGTTGGAAAGTTAGGATGAAAAACACAAACTAACCACCTAAAATCATACAAGTAAAAACAAGTGATACAATCATGTTAGTGTTTGAAAATGTAGACTAATTTCCCGTCAAGGATAACTAATCCAACAACCATTTGGATAGATCATATGAAAAACACATAACCCACCTAAGGTTGATTAATCTAAGTAATATTCATGTATTTCTTCAATTAATGATTTTCATGTCAAGATTACATAAACTAGCAATTCGTGTCAACAAATCCTAGATGAACATAAGACCTAACAAGATCATTACAAACACTTTGTCTTTCCAAACATAAGCATAAGGATGCACATTCAAGAGTTTATCATGGATAATCAAGACTTCATTCACCATTCCTAGTTAAAAGACATGAACTAGCACAAACCTATACAAATCCATGAATGAAAGTTTAAATTATGAGTTTTCCAACATTACATAATTAAACAATCATAAGTTTTGAACATCAATTAGAACCTTCAAATACACAATACCATTGAAGAATAACCAAGAAATTACTATAACATTAACATAATCATTCCCAATAATCCATAATTTCATCAAATGTTAACTAAACTTCATCTAAATTAAAGTGATACAAAGAGTTTAGCTCATCATGAGCTCAAAAACATCATACAAGCTTGAAATAGTTACAAGTTTCATGGTGAAATTAACAAGAATCAAACCAAGAATCCAAGCTTAGATGATGTAGACGATGTGTGATGATCTTCTTGAAGTTATAATCCCTCCTAGATGCTTGCAAGTGGGTTGAATTTAGTGAATTTTGGAGTTGAAAACCTTGGGGTAGAACTCGCTGCCTTTAAAATGAACATACTTGTTTGTTTTATAGAGAAGAAATGGAGCACAATTGTGCTCATGGGCGAGCATGGTTGTGCTCATGTGTTGACCAGATCTACACGCCCATTGGTTCTTCAATGCCTAAGAAACACTTTTGCTAGACTAGGATAGGCTTTGATCTCGAGATAGATGAGCATGGTCATGCTTAGTTGTGGCCATGATCGTGATTGCAAAGAGGGAGATCTAGGTTTGGCGTGTCTCTGAAGAAAAGCAAGCATGATCATGCTTATCCACAAGCATGGTTGTGCTTGGGATTGAGCATGGTTGTGCTTGGTTGTAGCATGGTTGTGCTTGTGCTTGTGCAACATCAGAAAATCAACTTTCAACCTTCATTTACTTCGATTTTATCTTGATTTCTCTTAAATCCTCATAAATCACCACAAAACCTAAGAATCAACAAAAATCACTTGATTAGTGTTTAACCTTTTGAAATTTCCAATGAACATACACAAAATATGGGTAAATTTGTGTGATAAATATGTGTAATTTTTAAGCACATCATGACAGCTGCGTTCAATGTTCATTGTCATTTTCGCTGGATGCGCTTTTGGGTTATAATCAAAATGAATTAATGATATTGAAGAATCTATATGTGAGGTATGTTATTTACACATTTGTTGACTACTGTATCAAATGCAATATTAACAATACTAATATCTGTGCTTTACTGTATAATTAAATTTATGTAAGTCCATGCTTCTAGAAATCTCCGCTTTTATTTGTCATGACTTTCCGGTCAACATATGCTTTTTTTTCTTCTCATATGTTGTTTTTTCTTTCTCTTAGTTGCTGATACAAGTACAAGGATGTACTTCTAGGTAAACGTAATCATCATTGCTCCATCTGATGCTCATCTTGGTTTTATCTTTCTGTCTTATGGGGTATTTGCATACACTTTTAAAAATTGGTTATTGGTTATATGAAAATTTTTCCGTATGATGATTATGTGATAATGAAACTTGGAGTAATATAATGGGTTGTGACAGAATGCTCTACATGAGATGCGGCTGTTAAGATTGGTCATCGAATCCGGATATTCACTTTTTGGAGTCGTAATTCCAAGAAAATTATGTCAATTTAATGTTTTAGCGAAGGACAACACATTACATATTATTCTATTTATGTAGATCACCAAAGTGGACACCATTGGAGAAACAATTTAGTTTCACTTTTAGTTTATTTTTGAAGCTAAATTTCTTTATTGTTTAATGTTGCAGGTTTCAGGATGTAGAAAGTCGTCTTTAGAATTGAACATTACGATTACATCAACTGCAGTTGAAGAAACTGCCAATTCAGTTACTAACCATGGTATTGGAACCTTTTTACAGTCTTATAGTTCTTTTTTCGTGGTCTGGAATGTTCATATCCACATGGTTGGTGTTTTTCCTGGCAAATTTATTGAAAGTGTGTGTTCTTTATACTGATTGATTTACCTTTTGGTTTATTTATTTAGAGTTTTGTCAGTTATGGTTGGATAGGCGTCGATTACTTTCTTTCCGAATACCAGGCAAGTTTCCTATCTTCTTCGTTTACCAATTGCTTTCCCTTTGGTTTTGATTTTGGTGTTTAGTATTGTGCTTAAATATAATGTGTTTCAACTGATTCAACCAAGTAGAAAAAATAAATTGTGTAAACCAATTCATATGATAATCCCAATAGTTGCTTAAAAAGTAACATGTTTAAGCTATTTATTAATTTTGTACATCATTCCTTAAAAAGTTATAACATTAACAATTTGAGCTTTGTGTTTTTTTTAATTGTGTCTACATGTTTATTGAAATTTTCACATCTTCAAGATGAAGTCCCTGTTATCTAAGGGTCAATGGGATGGCAGCTACAATGTTGTTCTTCATTATGATTTGCTTAGTAACCCTTAGTTTAAACACAAGTGGGTATTTTTGTGGCATCATAAGTCGTTATATTTTGGTTACACGGACATACCTCTGGTGTAATTAAGTATGAT
The DNA here is from genome assembly GCA_032199755.1 of Ambrosia artemisiifolia. Lineage (NCBI taxonomy): Eukaryota > Viridiplantae > Streptophyta > Magnoliopsida > Asterales > Asteraceae > Ambrosia > Ambrosia artemisiifolia. Next base: position 26,764,825 of record CM063519.1, read on the forward strand.
ACTATTGTAAATGAAGTGTAGCGTTTCATACCAATGCATAACTATTAGCCGGTTGTTGCCTAGGCAGATTTGCAATTTAGGGAGCCTCTAAAAACTTAATCACGATATTTATGAGTAGTTTAGCTGAAGATGTAAAGATCCATGCTTTATTAGGATATACAATATAATGTTCCATTAAAGGTGCTGGTAAAGTTTGACGTCTTCCTCCAAAGGAATTCTGTAGACAAATTTTTGTGATGGCAAAAGCATCAGAAGCAGGGTCTGGGAATTAAATGCATAAGATCCTAACTGCATCAGCATTGACCGTAATGTTGAATCGGTCATTTAAAAACAGATAAACCAGGTATATTGATTCTCTCTCAATCCTTCCTATATTTCTTTGAATAGGCTGAGACTCACCCAAATGAATGTTGTGTGCTTTAGAAATAAGATAATTTAGGTGTATAGCATGCGTCAACTGAAAAATATATATGTAGATACATTGCTAGCAATGGGTATTATGAAGGATTTTAGCATTGTTCCACAACTTGCTGAAGTTATTATTGTGATTTTTGGCATGAAATGTTCTTCTACATTGATAAAAGACAATGTTATTTATAAGTGAGCAATTGGGCTGGGTGTATGCTTCTGCTATCTATTATTTAAATTCATGGAGTAGTAAAAGAACTTAAATATTGTTACAGATTATAGGAACGTGGACTTAACAATTATTGCAGTTTAACGAGAAGGTGGTTGCCGTAGCATCTCGGATGGTGATGGAATTTCAAGTGGTTATGTGATCATTGTGTGTTCATGTATTGTAACCAGAGGTGGCGGGATGGTCGGGTTGGGTAATGGTGTGAAGATAGGTTTGGGTGGAAATGTGACATTTTTTATTATTGCTGTAATAGTTGGGTTTGGTTGTCATTTTTAATGTAGTGTTATAGGCCAATGGTTATCAATATGGACGTGAGACACTCATGTAACTCATTTACAAGGCCTATAATTGACCAACACGAAGTCAACCATGCTCCATTAGAGCAAAGTTATTTCCTTACAGATAAACGTTAAAATAAATATGTTATTATTCATTCCGTTTCATTATTTGTTTTTAAATCACGTTAAATCAAACAGTTGCTAATCGATATATTCATTGTTGCGTTACGATTAAACCTTTTTGATGATATTTTGCATGCAATCAAAATCAATACGAATTGTATTACGTAACTTTAAATAAATAGAAGAACTTGCAAACTACAATTTTTATATTTTTTTTTCATTTTACTTGTAGATGCACCATGGGTCCCCACGGGACTCTAACCTAGTATGATTATATATGAGATGAATAAACTTTGCTTTTAGTATAATCATTAAATAAATCATTAATGAAGAGTTCAAGTTTAAATAAATAAATAATGAAAACTTTAAGTTAAAGATGTGAGCTTAGTTTATTTGAGACACTACTTTATTATGTTTACCAATATTATGTTAAGTACTAAGTATGTTTGTATAATTAGGTTATATTGGGTGGATCTAGTTAATTTTTTAATATATGTGAATTCGATGTTATTCGAAAGTTAATATGTGTCTCTTTGTGTTTGTTTCCGTTCATGAACACTTGTTTGCGTTCATTATTGTCCGTTTGTGTTCGTGTGCGTTCATGACAAAATTAACAAACGAACACAAACACGAGTGTTTTCTTAACAAACGAATTAACATGAACAAAAAATCTTGTTCGGTAAGTGTTCATGAACTGTTCGTGAACATATAATTTCCTTAACAAACGAACACGAACAAGGCCTTGTTCGTGTTCGTTCTGTTCGTTTGCAGCCCTAATCTCATCTATGAAACTCAATCAGTTGGTCTAAACATTTAGAATAATACATGGGTCGAAAGGACTATAGCATTAATTAATGCTAGTCTATGACGCCATACATAGGAATAATAATTATGCTCAACCATGATTTACATTATTGTATCAGAGACGCAAATTATAATAGTTCGAATTTTTCTTTTACTTACTCACTTTCTTTTAAGCATGGGATATTTTTGTTTCTTTTCTTCAGTAAACAATTATTATAAAACTGTATCATATGTGTATAAGTTAATTTAAACCCCCACATTCAAACATTAAAAAACAAGACACATAACTCAAGTATTTTTTTTTTCAGCAAACCTCAACATATTGTGGGATGCACACATATTTATGTTAACATATGAAAAGTTTAACAATATATAAGCTAAATTATTCACATCTAATGGATTATCACAGGTTTATGGATTACAACCATATGAGACTAAGATTTGATTTTTTTTGTTTTTCTATTGACCACATCATTTGCATCTTACTTTATTCACGAGTTCTGACCGTATATTATATAAAAAAACCATTATCAACGTTGATCTCATTTTAACTTCCCACGATGATATAGTTATCTATACATGATTTGATGATTTTTTTTTTGTTTTTCTATGGCCATAGCGAGTCGCTTAGGGTTTACTTTTCCATACTTTCATGCAACCTCGTACTGACGTTGTACTTTGATGTAATCAAAGCGCCTCGCTATGACCATAGCGAGGCGCTTTGAGGGGGGGGGGGGGGGTGTTAAAATAGAACCCACAGGGTGGGAATAGACGGAGCCATACGCTATCATAATTTATTTTATTTTTTGTTTTTATAACGGCTGTTGCACAATCATAAATACTTGGAAAAATCTAGAAAACACTTTTATTATTAATATTTTTTTAATTTTAAATATCTTTTAGCGACAAAAAGAAAAGATGACCTAAAATAATCAGAAAAGAATTTAGTAGCACTATCATTTGTTGTCACAAGTGATCCAAGGAAAATTAGACAGCTAGAAATCCATTCAACATACTGTTATAAAACCCAATGGATCTAAGCCATACCCAGGGTGTATTCAGCCCAGTCCAAGAGATCCATCAAATTAAATGAAACAATGCAGGTTATAATGGAGGTTATTAAGAAGTGTGTATTCTTCCTTTGGGGCCGACCCAGGGTGTCACATATCTATAACTATATATAGGAAAAAGTGTGGTTTGAAATTAGACTTATTGGGGTATCTTTCTTCTTTGAGTGTATCACGTGATAAATTGTGGGATTTTTAAAATTTTATTTTCACGTTTGCACATTCTACTCCTCTTTTGAAATTGATATTGTTATCTGATTATTTGAATTTATTATTGTTAATGATTGTTTGAATTTTATTAGAGATTATTTGAATTGGTTTATGTTTTTAGAATTGGGTTTTGTTCAATGTTGCTTATTGATACATATTACGGATCGTTCTATGTTGATTATTTATTGTTATACTACAAGTATTGGGAACTATTGGTATGAAAATAGATATATGTTTATTGTTTTTATTATAGTTGTGTAGGATCATAAAGGTTGAAAAAAGTATTAAGTTAGATTTTAAAGAAGAAACAAGTATTAACTTCATTTTTCCCTTCAACTCTCTAAATTACCACCATGTAAACCAGTGTTGCCCTCTGGATTTTGTGGGTTAAACTTGGATAAGAAAGAGGATGGAATTATCATCTTTGTTCTCAATAGAAATATGAGGACACGTTTAGTTTCTAAATGTCTGATTCTTGTATTCCTATTTATATGCTATTTGATCTCTACTATAATTTCTACCAAATATTCAGGAGCAAGCCTGAAGCTGCTGCACTTAAGAAGGAATGATCTTGAGATAAATAAGTAGGTATGCTTTCATCACTCATGATTGCTACTATGTATGGGTACTTTATTCTAATATTATCAAATTTGTAATACGTGTTTAGGTGATAGGGTAATTATCTATGTTTTCCTTATTCGAACATTGAACTAATGTAATACTTAACAAAAGTCCCTAGTATAAACTAGTATATATATATATATATATATATATGTGTGTGTGTGTGTGTGTGGGAGAGATCCACCAAAAAATGGGTTTTGTAGAGGTAAAAGGATTGTAGAGGTGATATGTGACATTCCTTAAAATTAGATTAAGCAGCATTTTAGTCTGAAGACACAAACTACCGCTTTTTTGAACTATGAATTTCATTAGCAAAATGGCGCGACCTCAAACCGAGGACCACCTAAAACCAATACAAAACATTTACAACATATACAAAGGCGAAACCATCAAATCCTTCCGAACCAAATTCTTAAAACTACCTCTACTTTTTACCCAAAGGAAAGTTAAAGATTTTATGCTCGAAACGACTTCATGCACCTTTGGATTCTTGCCATTAAAAATCTTGTTATTCCTAGCACCCCATAAGACCCAGAAAATAACAATGATTATACCTTGAATCATTTTTCCCCCTATTTTCCTCCTGAAGCTTGCTTATGTAAGTTCAATAAGTCACGTGTCACACCCTCAAATTCCACATGCGGGATTTTCCCGCGAGGCGCGTGACAAACCAGGATCCAAGTCAACGGTCACAATAAACGACAACTATATGAAAGATACGTAGACTCAAACATAAACTTTAATATCTCAAAACTATAGCGGAAGCAAATTCGAGTACAACTCATGTAACAAAAGTAGTTTCAAATGATTATTCAAAAACATGAACTAAGCCCTAGACGCCATGCAGACCCGTGCGCCTAGTCCGTGTCTTGCTACCTTAGCGACCTGAGAAAAACATGCCAAAAGGTGTCAACATATAATGCTGGTGAGTTCACAAATTTTTATAAAATATTACCAAGTGTTACCAAAAGTTACCAAGTTCAAAACCTGTCAATACTATGTCAATGTGAAAGCCAAAGTACGCTAGCAAGGCGTATGTTTTGTTACTACTACGATTGGAAAACCATTACTGGACGCGTTTAGCAAGTTTAGCATGTGTTTAAGCAGCCCGAATAGTGTTTAGCAAGTTCAGCATAGTTCGAGACAATATGCACCCGTCCGACCTCTAGTCGACGAGTGGGGCAGGTCACGCCCAATAGATCTATCCACATTTCCCCCGTTGTGCAACCCCGCATATTCATGGTTTCCCCCGGGACTTCCAAAGATCGTATAGCAACTCAAAAGTAACCCATAGTATGACATATGTTCAATCATAAGTTTAGCTCATGTTTTCTCCCCCAAAAGCAAAACCAATAAAAGTGGGGCTGTGAAACTCACCTTAGGTTGCGTTCTTCAATTAAAGAATAAAAGCTAAGTCCTTGATAATCCCAACTACCGGAGATCTATCATAAAAGTTCACATAAGTGTTTTGACTAATAACCATAAGGTTATCTAGTCCCCGATTGTCCAGATCGTGACCAAGTATGTTTGAAAACGTGTTTGACTGTTCAACCGACACACTAGACTGACCCGACATCCCGTTGGTGACCCATTACATAAACTAATCAAGTACACATAGATTACACATAAGGTTCAAGCATGAAACACTTAGTTTGCATAAAAAATCGCACATACTTAGCTGTAAGGTCGAATCAGTTTTTTGGAGGCTCATTCGACCCCAAGAAGCCTTGATTCGACCTCCACAAGATTCCTTCGACCCACATACAAGTTCATTCAACCTAAGATATGTTCCTTCGACCTTAACACATGTTCCTTCGACCTTAACATGTGTTAATTCGACATAAATCATGTTCTTTCAACCAAAACAAGTCTGGTTCGACCTGCAGTAGTCTGGTTTGACCCCCAGACCTCTCCTTCGGCCCCACGATTGGTCGAATGGGGTCTGGTTCGACCCAGTCTGCAGCATTTGTTCTAAAACGCATCAAATCGCATCAAAACAACCCGAAAACATCACGAAACATCAAGAAACACAGCAGTCAAGTATGAATAACATATCCCCACAAAACCCTACTAATTTTACCCCAAAATCAATCCGTTGTAACACTTACCCAAAGTGGCAAAATTATGGAAACATCACATCATGCATGAAAACTTTACCCAATTTGGAAACTTTTCGAAATCCTTTCATAATCTTCTCAAAATGCTCAGTTTGTTATGTTCATGAAAACCCCCCAATTGTTTTATTAATAATAACAACATGTATCAAACCCTAGATTTATCAAAAATCCCCAAAATAGACATAATAACATCCTCTATCCAATTATAACCTAAAACAATCATAAACCAACACCAACAACAGCCCTAGATCATGTTTCTATCATTTATACAACATCAAATCATTAAACAATACATAACACCACATAAAACACAATTAACACATGTTTATTGATATGAAAACTCATGTTTAATGATAGGGTTTTGTTTAGAAAGATGTTTAAGAGGTTTTTAATCATAAAAACAGCCTTAGAACAGATCTGGACATTTGGGGCTAAATGAAAACGAATCAAAATGCTTTAAAAAGGGTTCTAGATCAAGAACACACCTTAGATCTTTGATTAGATGATGTTTGTAGGTTAGATTAAGAAAAATGAGAGCAAAAACTCCTTCCCCAGTGATTAAAGTCGAGAGAGAGTGTTTAGAGGCGACTAGGGTTTGTAAAATGATGAAAAATGACAAAGTGTGGTATTTATAGTTAAGCTTAATTCGTCCTCATGCATGGGTCGAATGAGAGTTCCCAAGGTCGAATGACCTTTCCAGTTGACTCATAAGCTTGGTTCGACCCCCGTTAAGGTCGAACCAGTTCCATGTTTTCCGGATTTTCCAGTTTTGTCGTTTAAACGCGTTTTAGCACATCCTAACACATGAACATGCAATCCTAAAATATGTTAAGCATATAGAAGCATGTATAATCATGTTTATACCTTTGAAACACGTATTTGACACTGTATCACATGTATGTATCAATCCACGTATAACACTTAATTCAACTTATGTAATATCACCAACAACGAGACTCAAGACTAGTGTATACTCCAAAACTACTCCCAATGATCCTCCAGATCATTGAACCCTGGAAAATCCTAACCTGACCGACTCAACTTACCCAGTTAAGTTCATTTATAAATGTTTTTCGCTAAGGTAGACTTATGTTTTACCAAAATGTTTAAGCTGAACATGCCGGGTGTCACATCATCCCTACTTGAAAGAATATTCTTCCCGAAAATTGCACGAAGCCAAAAAGGAAAGAGACGAAAAGAAGGAAACGAAAAGAAAATTTACCGGTCTTTACATCATCCCCATGTTGAAAGGAATATCGCCCCGAGATTCATTCAGCTTCAGCGGTGACATACCTAGATTCAAACGCACGCTTCGGAAAAAGATGAGGATACTTAGATTTCATCTGATGCTCCCATTCCCACGTGAACTCCGGTCCACGATTTGAGTTCCAACGAACCTTAACGATGCGGATTTTACTCTGTTGAAGGTTACGAATCTTGTAGTCAAGAATCTTAATAGGTTCCTTCACAATGCAAAGACGATCATCAACCTCGATCTCTTCTAGTGATACAATAAGAGATTCGTCAGCCAAACACATCTTCAAGTTAGACACATGGAAGACGTTGTGAACACTACCGAGCTCTACCGGTTAGTCAAATCTGTATGACACTGGTCCAATCCGTTCTAGGTTTGCGAACCGTCCGACATAGCGAGGGTTAAGCTTGCCACGCTTCCCAAAGCGTTTGACGCCCTTCCATGGTGAAACTTTCAGAAGTACCCTGTCCCCAACCTGGAACTCCAAAGGTTTGCAACGACGATCGGCATAACTCTTCTTACGATCCCGTGCAGCTGCCAAACGGTTATGAGTTTATACGATTTTCTCCGAAGTTTCGTACACCAGTTCCAGGCCAGTGAGCTGACTCTCACCCACCTCAACAAAGAGGAGATCGACATTTCCGTCCGTTAAGAGTCTCGAACGGAGCTGCCTTGATACTAGAATGGTAGCTGTTGTTGTAAGAGAACTCCACCAACGGCAGGCGGCTCTACCAACTGTTGCCAAAATCGATAACACATGCCCGAAGCATGTCCTCCAAGGTTTGAATCGTCCGCTCACTCTGGCTTTCAGTTTGCGGATGATAAGCCGTACTCATATCTAACTGAGTACCCAAGGCATTGTGCAGAGCCTTCCAGAAATGCGAAGCAAATTGAGAATCACGATAAGAGATAATAGAGACAGGAACCCCGTGCCGAGAGACAACCTCCTTAAGGTAAATTCGAGCTAACCGCTCAAGTCCGTCCGTTTCCTTAATAGGTAGAAAATGTGCCGATTTTGTCAACCTGTCGACAATCACCCAAATCATATCGCAACCACTTGGTGACTTCGGTAGTTTGGTGACAAAGTCCATCGTGACCCGTTCCCACTTCCATTATGGAATCTCAGGTTGTTGCAGGAGACCAGACGGCTTCTGGTACTCCACATTGACTTTAGCACAAGTCAAGCATTTGCTCACGTAGGAGGGCATATCAGCCTTTATGTTCGGCCACCAATAGAGTATCTTCAAGTCCTGATACATCTTGTCGGATCCAGGGTGAACAGAATACCGGGATTTATGAGCTTCATCCAAGACAAGCTCCCGCAATCCCCCAAACAAAGGAACCCAAACGCGTTCTGCAAAGTAGTGTAGGCCATCGGACCTAAGCCCAAGATGCTTATCAGCACTATGCATAGTCTCAGCTTTAAGGTTTTCCTCCTTCAAAGCTTCCAGTTGTGCAGAACGAATTTGGTCAGGCAAAGAGGAATGAATGGAGAGATGTAAAGCTCGAACGCGACGAGGTTTCGCAGATTCCTTCCTGCTCAAGGCGTCTGCCACAACATTCGCCTTTCCAGGATGATACTTAATAGCGTAGTCATAATCGTTCAGGAGTTCAACCCAGCGACGCTACCGCATGTTTAGCTCCTCCTGGTCGAAAATATGCTGAAGACTCTTTTTATAGGTTTAAATGGTGCATTTGGTACCGTACAAGTAATGCCTCCAGATTTTCAACGCAAAGACCACCGCACCTAATTCCAAGTCATGGGTAGTATTGTTCTTCTGTTGAACCTTAAGTTGACGAGAAGCATAAGCAATAACCTTCTCGCGTTGCATCAACACGCAACCGAGACCACGAATAGAAGCATCACAGTATACAACAAAATCATCCGCACCCTCAGGTAAAGATAAGATGGGTGCAGAACAAAGCTTAAGCTTCAGCATTTGAAATGTTGATTCTTGCGATTCAGCCCAGTCAAACTTTTGGTCTTTCTAGGTAAGAGAGGTGAGGGGTTGAGCGATCTTCGAGAATCCCTCGATGAAACGACGATAGTAACCTGCAAGACCTAGGAATTGCCGCACCTCAGATGGCGTCTTTGGTGCTTCCCAGTCTTAAATAGCTTCGATCTTAGCCGGATCGACGTGAATTCCCAGTTCATTAACCACATGCCCTAGGAATCGAACCTCATGCCACCAAAAGTCACACTTCGAGAACTTAGCATACAACTGCTCTCATCTTAAGAGTTCCAAGACTAACCGCAAGTGTTCCTCATGGTCCGTCTTGCTCTTGCAATAAACCAGAATGTCGTTAATAAACACGATGACGAATTTATCAATGTAAGGCTTACAAACACGGTTCATCAAATCCATGAACACTGCTGGTGCGTTAGTGAGACCAAAAGGCATGACCAAGAACTCAAAATGGCCATAACGAGTACGAAAAGCAGTCTTCAGAACGTCGGCCTCCTGAACGCGTAACTGGTGATAACCGGATCTCAAATCAATCTTCGAGTAGTAACTAGAACCCTGAAGCTGGTCAAAGAGATCGTCAATACGAGGGAGAGGATAACGATTCTTGATGGTCACTTTGTTCAGCTCGCGATAATCGACACACATGAGAAGACTTCCATCCTTCTTCTTCACAAACAAAATAGGAGCTCCCCACGGGGAAGAACTCGGTCGGATGAAACCCTTTTCCAAGAGTTCCTGCAACTGGCTAGACAACTCTTGCATCTCGGGAGGTGCAAGACGATAAGGGGCTCGGGCAATAGGAGCTGCACCAGGTGTAAGATCAATACCAAACTCAACCTGACGATGAGGAGCAAGACCATGGAAGTCATCGGGAAACACATTAGGAAAATCACGAACCACAGGGATATCCTTTTTCAGGGATATCCTCGATCTTCTTCTCATCATCTGATGAAACAGAAACAAGTGCCAGAATGGCCGAATAACCCTTCCGAAGATACTTAAGGGCTTTCATACAGGAAATGATACTTGGCGGAGCACCGCTCTTCTCGCCATGAACCGAAAGAGTCTCTCCATTAGGGAGAGGGATCCGAATGACCTTATCAAAACAAACGATCTCCGCGCGATACAACGATAACCAATCCATGCCCACAACGACATCAAAACTACCCAAAGATACCGGCATAAGGTCAATCGGGAAAGACAAACCCGACAGTTCCAAGCGACATTCCCGAAAAATATGTGTCGCTTCAATTTTCTTACCATCAGCCAATTCTATCAAGTACTTAGCCTCTAAAGGTGTACGTACCATATCTAGCAATCGACTAATTTCCACAGACATGAAACTCTTATTGGCACCCGAATCTAACAAAACAGAAACATAGCGATCATTAAGAAGAAACGTACCGGTAACTGTGTTAGGATCCTGCTTGGCTTCTGCAGAGCCAATGACGAAAGTGCGCACATTCCTGCCACTGCCTCCGTTGTTCCCGTTACCGTTTCCGCTCTTTGCATTCTCGCCCTGTTTCAACTTGGGACAATCACGCTTGAAATGCCCCGAATCACCACAGTTATAGCATCCATGCTTTCCTGGGGTCCGCTGAGCATCAGGAGCAGGAATAGCAGTACGCGCCTGAGTCGGCGGAAGTGTCGCTCTACAATCCTTAGCAAGATGCCCCAACTGCTGGCACCGATGACAATGAGCTCAGTCACAATTCCCAGAATGATGGAATCCACACTTGTTGCACTTAGGGTGCTTTCCAACATACCCACTTGGCCTCTGGCACAGAACTCTTCCCCACACTATCCCACTTCCTCTTGTTACCATCAGAACCCTTCACAGTAGTACCCCTAGGAGGCAAAACACCCTCTGCCACCTTCAATTAGTCATCCGATGAGCCGAACGGACAATTTCCGCAAGTGTGGGAAGATTCCCTGCAGCCACCAACCTTGCTATCTTCGGCACCAACCCAAAAATGTAGTGCCCAATCCTTCTATACTTCGGTGTGTGCAAATCAGGACACAGCACCGCCAACTCGTAACGCCTCACAGTGTACTCCTCGATCTCTGACCCAACCATCTTGTGGTTCCAAACCTCATGTTCCAACTTCTGAACCTCTTCTCTGGGACAATACTCACTTTTCAGACGATGCACAAAATCCGCCCAAGGCATAGCATGAGCCTCCCCCAAACCCATGTTCTGAGCAGTAGAGTTTCACCAAGTTAACGCAGGACCCTCAAATGTTGCAGTAGCATACTTAACCCGATCCCTAGCGGGACAGTTACACATCAGAAACACAGACTCAACCTTCTCCAACCATCGGAGCAGTCCCACCGCTCCCTTAGTTCTAGCAAAGCTATGGGGCTGACAGTTCTGAAACATCTTGTAAGTGCACTGAGGTGGAGGTGGATTGACAGCACCACCTGAGACAAGACACACAAATAAACCACAAAAGAAAAGGCACAACACCCAAGAACGAGGCAGGGTTGATAGAAATCAACTTACCACCCAGAACGTTATGTGCAGCCTGGAATGCAGCCAAGGCTACATTAATTTGTTTCTGCAACAAGTTGTTTAGTTCCTCTTGTGTCATGTTAATGTTACCATGTCCCCCGCCACCACCACGGCCACCAGCACGTCCACCTCGACGTCCACCACGAGCGCCAGACATAATCTGACATACAAAAGTGAGAGATTCAGATTCACCGTTAGTGTCAATCACTAGGGGTCACAAGAATTAAACCTAGGTCCAATCCAGGACTATCCATCCAAACCTAGAGTCCATGGGATTCTCATGCATTTCAGTTTATGGTTTCGTGTGCACCCGAAATGATAAACTACTCTACATGGTCCTCCAAGTGTTCTCCAAATTTGAACTGAAGTCACCGAATACTATCACCTAGTAACGTGCTATATCAAGCATAAGTGCAATAGAACATGTGTAAGCGAGTGCATCTAGTGGAGCATAGAGGGGAGATATCCGAATCCTGGACAGATATCAAGAGTGCGCGAAAACCACTCCAATATACAACACTGCTGTGCAAGGTCTGACTAGTCAGTCCCATCGTCTTCAAATCCCAAAGAGGAAGATAAGAGTAGGCAAAACCCAAGTATGAGTAGATGATGTAACACATAAGTACGATGATGATATAAACACACCCCGACAATGTTAGTACGTATCCCACTAAAACGACTCATAATGTGTGACCGTCTAGTGTGTGCGACTCGGCTATAGACCAGACTCTACATGCAGTCCTAGTTCACTATAACCATTGGCTCTGATACCAATAGTTCACTATAACCTCTAGTTGACGAGTGGGGCAGGTCACGCCTAGTAGATCTATCCACATTTCCCCCGTTGTGCAACCCCGCACATTCATGGTTTCCCCCGGGACTTCCAAAGATCGTATAGCAACTCAAAAGTAACCCATAGTATAACATATGTTCAGTCATAAGTTTAGCGCATGTTTTCTCCACCCAAAAGCAAAACCAATAAAAGTGGGGCTGTGAAACTCACCTTATGTTGCGTTCTTCAATTAAAGAATAAAAGCTAAGTCCTTGATAATCCCAAATACCGGAGATCTATCATAAAAGCTCACATAAGTGTTTTGACTAATAACCATAAGGTTATCTAGTCCCCGATTGTCCAGGTCGTGACCAAGTATGTTTGAAAACGTGTTTGACTGTTCAACCGACACACTAGACTGACCCGACGTCCCGTTGGTGACCTATTACATAAACTAATCAAGTACACATAGATTACACATAAGGTTCAAGCATAAAACACTTAGTTTGCATAAAAAATCGCACATACTTAGCTGTAAGGTCGAATCCGTGTTTTTAGAGGCTCATTCGACCCTAAGAAGCCTTGATTCGACCTCTACAAGATTCTTTCGACCCACATACAAGTTCATTCAACCTAACATATGTTCCTTCGACCTTAACACATGTTCCTTCGACCTTAACATGTGTTAATTCGACCTAAATCATGTTCTTTCGACCCAAACAAGTCTGATTCAACTAGCAGTAGTCTGGTTCGACCCCCAGACCCTCTCCTTCGACCCCAAGATTGGTCAAATGGGGTCTGGTTCGACCCAGTCTGCAGCATTTGTTCTAAAACGCATCAAATCTCATCAAAACAACCCGAAAACATCACGAAACATAAAAAAACACAGCAGTTAAGTATGAATAACATATCCCCACAAAAACCTACTAATTTTACCCCAAAATCAATCCGTTTTAACACTTACCCAAAATGGCAAAATTATGAAAACGTCACATTATGCATGAACACTTTACCCAATTTGGAAACTTTTCAAAATCCTTTCATAGTCTTCTCAAAATGCTCAGTTTGTTATGTTCATGAAAACCCCCAATTGTTTTATTAATAATAACATGTATCAAACCCTAGATTTATCAAAAATCCGCAAAATAGACATAATAACATCTTCTATCCAATTGTAACCTAAAACAATCATAAACCAACACCAATGGCAGCCCTAGGTCATGTTTCTATCATGTATACAACAGCAAATCATTAAACAATACATAACACCCCATAAAACACAATTAACACATGTTTATTGATATGAAAACTCATGTTTAATGATAGGGTTTTGTTTAGAAAGATGTTTGAGAGGTTTTTAATCATAAAAACAGCCTTAGAACAGATCTGGACATTTGGGGCTAAATGAAATCGAATCAAAATGCTTTAAAAAGGGTTTTAGATCAATAACACACCTTAGATCTTTAGTTAGATGATGTTTGTAGGTTAGATTATGAAAGAAGAGAGCAAAAACTCCTTCCCCAGTGATTAAAGTCGAGAGAGAGTGTTTAGAGGCGACTAGGGTTTGTAAAATGATGAAAAATGACAAAGTGTGGTATTTATAGTTAAGCTTAATTCGTCCTCATGCATGGGTCGAATGAGAGTTCCCAAGGTCGAATGACCTTTCCAGTTGACTCATAAGCTTGGTTCGACCCCCCTTAAGGTCGAACCAGTTCCATGTTTTCCAGGTTTTCCAGTTTTGTTGTTTAAACGCGTTTTAGCACATCCTAACACATGAACATGCAATCCAAAAAATATGTTAAGCATATAGAAGCATGTATAATCATGTTTATACCTTTGAAACACGTATTTGACACTGTATCACATGTATGTATCAATCCACGTATAACACTTAATTCAACTTATGCAATTTCACCAACAACGGGACTCAAGACTAGTGTATACTCCAAAACGACTCCCAATGATCCCCCAGATCATTGAACCCTGGACAATCCTAACCTGACTCGACTCAACTGACCTAGTTAAGTTCATTTATAAATGTTTTTCACTAAGGTAGACTTATGTTTTACCAAAATGTTGAAGTTGAACATGCCGTGTGTCACATCACGAATATCAAAAATTATGATATTATGTAATCGCACCATCGGCCAATCGCACTCCAAACCCCATAGGAAAAACCATAGCCCGAAAAAATATGGATAGCCGATTCATAATCAAAGTCACTAAGTACGCAAACCTGGCTAGCAACGTTCACTTTCCTTCTACCCATGCATGAAGTCGAATAAAACGGTCCATTTCGGCCCCCCACGCTAAGATGTTACATTTCAGTGGAACCCATGAGACCCACTTGAATTTATACCAATCACCGCCCACATGATCTTGCTGCATAAATCGTTTGACAGCTTTTACAGAAAAAAAGGGACTTCTCCTAAGCCAAACCATGCCTATGAGTCTGCTGCATTCTGCAGATTGACTTGCAGCAGAACTGAATACAGTCTGGTCCATTATGTGATGCAATCTGACCCGTCAATCAGCCTTCTATCAAGAACTGGCCAGGTCCCATTATCTACTTCTCCGACCAATTTTTCACGAATCGTGCAGTTTTTAGCCGAATCCAATCTGAACAGTTGTGGGAACTTGTTTTTAAGTGGCTCATCCATAATCCAATGATCGAGCCAAAAACGGATCGTCTTCCCATTACCACATATACCCCTAAATCTGCTATGGAACGAAATCTCACCAAACTTGAGTTTTTCGCTTATCCGCACTATTGAAGCCCAACAACCTGTAGCCCGTCTAGAGCTCGACAATAAATACCATTTTTGCCTACTTGAATGACAAGCAATAATAACTCTCTTCCTTTTCTTAGATAACAGATAAGAAAACACTTTCTTACACTTAGAACCAGTGGGCCCCTCTTCCTTAATCTCACCATTTTCTAGAACATCATTATTATTACCATGAGAAGTCAAATCCTTCCCAATCAAAACCATAGGATCATCACCATTAATGGCATCAAACTTGTTGTTATTGGAATTTTAAACACCTCTGAGATTTCAGCATTGGTTCCCAAATCAGCTTCAGTTTCTTTTTTGAATTTGAACAATTAATGTCATCATGAAAAAACTCAGATGCCGGAGCTTCCTTCTTCTCCGGTATACCTCCATCTTCGCAGTCGTTCTTTTTAGCATCCGAAGTAACCAGAAAATTCAGAATCCAGTCTCCTATCTACTCCATTATCCATACCCAAAACCTTTTGTTCCTCCATTGAAGCACCACCTCGTCCATTATTCTCCGACCATCCCCTACGAGGACTCCGATGTATTCAAAGGATAGATCCCCACTATTGTATTGGACCTTTGCTCTTTGAATCACTTTCCCAATCGTTTACCAACCATATTCATTGTTTCGTTACACAAGAGGTTCAAAGGAATATCTTGCACTTTTAACCAGCTATTCTCTCAAAAGGAAATGATTGTCCCTGCCACACTTCTATCGAATGAAAGTACTCGGTCATAACTACCACCTTCTTCCGAACCTCCTCCACTTTTTTAGAATCCTTAAAAGTAAGGATAACCGATAAGCCACCAAGGAATTGAATGACCCCACCGGAAGGATTTAACTCTCTGACAATGTGACCAATCTTCTTAAGGCTATCAAAGCTCAAGAGTCTCGCTACCAATGCTCTACCATATCTATCCGAATACTCATTAATAGAATCTGGTATCTCCACCATAATCTCATCGTTCTTTACATCTCTAACCTCCGTGAAAGTTTTTTATAGGATGTTGACTGTTTTCCATCATAATAAGATTGTTCTGCCTTGATCTTCTTCTCCTAATCAGGATATTGGCTCTTCCTATCTTCTTCCTTTCCTTTATTCTCGTCTTGAACACCGCTGAAACGAGAAATATTGATTCGTACTTTGTAACTTCCCATCCAAATGTTTTGCAATGATCTTTTCAAATTTTCAGAATCTCAAACACCCTTGAACGTAACAAAACCGAATCGACATCCCTGCTTATCCCGTTTCATTGAGACATAGATCTTCGTGATGTCTCCGAACTCCTATAGCATGTCGTTTAGGTCTTTTTCGCTGCACTTGTCCCGGAAGTTGGCCACATAGAACTTGACCGTGTTCCCGGTGTCCTTTGCCCCTTTGTTTCTCAAAATCCAACACAAAAATCTAGCACAAAAAAAAAATAGTTCAAAAAGCATCAATATTTGACTCATTTGTATAACTATTATTTATTAGTTCAATTATTTCTAATTATTGTAATTGTTTACAATTATAGTTTTAAAGCAACTAATTCAATTCCTTTCTGCCAATTGTTTGGAACTACCTTTTAAATAGATATTCAATTGGTAATAAGTATATTACTTATCATATTTATGAACTTTGCCACATTTTTTTTGATAATACAAGTTTTGTATTAATTCGATTTATCACAAAAAAATCTAATTCCCCAAATCAACTTAGCAAACCCTAATGCCTTAAGACCCTAGATTCCTTAGACTTTTAAGACATTCCATTCATTAGTATTCTTATACGTATAGGTTGATTTCTGCGGAATTCCCAATTTTACTTTGTGACGAGCTTTGTTGGATTCATCACTTAGCAAAACTGTGAGCATGCTTATCCCCTTTTTATTATCTTGCACTTTTGGAGTGAAACATGTACACCTATGAAACTTACACTTACACATATTCATAAACGTTTTCACATACAATTCATACATGTGTTATGCTTTGAATTCTTGTACTTGTGAGTAAACATAAACGTAGTATACTTGCAAACATTACAAAATCATTAACTTAGCTAGCCGAATTTAACAATGGATAACGCTATTTGGATTGACAACCCGCCTAGTGGAAAGTACCTATGCGTGTGGGAAGTCCTAGGTCATTGTTAATGCATTAATCTTTGTCAACATAAGAGGTATGATTTTGACCTGCATTGTGTGCTTACGTGTTTATCATATTGTCTTGAAGGACTCATGACACTTGAATTGTAAACATTTTTATGCTTATACTATCATCATCATCATCCTCCTCATCATCATCATCATCGTCCATACCCAGTAATTCCCACAAATAGTAGAACTATTGGTAGGGTCTGGGAAAGGGTGGGATGTAGGCAAACCTTACCATCGTCCCTAAGGATAGAGAGGCTGCTTCCAGAGAGAACCCCCGACTCTAGACACAATAAAACTGAATAAATATATACATAAAGCTATCAATATATATAAAATAGACCACCAATAAACAAGAAAGTGGATAGAAGGTCACATAGTAGATATAGGGATAGATATAACATGATAGGTAACATATATGCAAGCATAATCCCAAACACATGCTAAGTCTAGCCAAAATAAACAACCCCTAAAAATCCTTAACCTTAATTCTACTTCTCCACGAACTCCTATCCTAGACCATGTCCTTAGAGAGGTGCAACTCTATCAAATCCTGCCTAATATGCTCATCTCAAGTCAACTTGGGTCTACCTCTACTCCTCTTCCCCATGATAGTGAGCGTTTCCACTACTCTAACTGGCGTGGTCGTCTGCTTCCTCATCACATGTCCAAACCATTTGGGTCTACCTCTACTCCTCTTCCCCATGACAGTGAGCGTTTTCACTACTCTAACTGATGCGGTCGTCTGCTTCCTCATCACATGTCCAAACCATCTCAATCTCCCATCCTTCATCTTGTCTGCGATACTAGCAAAACCTAACCTTTCCCTAACAAGTTCATTTCTTATTTGGGCTAACCTTGTGTACCCACACATCCACCTGAGCATCCTCATCTCCGCTACTTCCATCTTGCGTGCTTGAGTCTTCTTGATGGCCCAAGATTCCGTCCCATACAGCATAACAGGCCTAACTGCAATCCTATACAATATGTACACAAAACTAAGTGTACTCACCAGCATTATTGTTGACGTTTTATTTTGTACATGTTTTAGGGAACGCATGATGATTGTCACTTAGGCTTGGACTTAGGCATAATAAGCAAGCTTTATGTATCGTTTTGTTTTGAGACTTGATGTATTGGTTTGACTTTTAATCATGAATTTAAATTATATTAATTACACTTTAGTACCATGAGCTTTTGAACAATCGTCATTACGTGACACCTGGATGCTTCCGCCATCAGTTGGGGTGTTACATCGGGCTATGTTGCGCTCTTCAATAGAGTCTCATTGGCACACACTGCATAGTGCTGGCCAACCCACTATATGATATAGTATATCCCTATAAATTAATACTCATAATTATGTATTGTTTATTATTTAAAGTATGGTGAAGGTTGTATATTTTGAATACGTTTAAAGGTTTCTTCAAAATAGATAATATTTTAAGTATATTTGGAAAGAAATCAGAAATTTGTAAAATTATGTCGACCACAGATTACCGCAACAATACGTGGGTCACACCTCTTTAATGTTTTAATACTCTATTTACGTATTAGCAAATAGAGAAATGTGAAGATTACAATACTCTCTTTTAATATTAATACTTATCTATACATCTATATCATATTATAATGCATAAATGGAGGACAAAAAACTCATTTTACAGAAAATTAAGATTTTAAATAATTACAAGTATTAAAACACGAAATACAATCCATTAAAACCTTCAAAGCCTTCAAATCCCAAAATCTTATGCAATTTTGCTCCTCCCATATTGGATGAGAAATAAACCTTCGATGAAATAATTTGCTATAAGAGAACCCCTTATTTCCCAAAGAATCCATTCATTCTTGTGTAACTTATATACTAAACCATTTGGCTCAGGAAAGTTATACTTTTAGACCTTTTGGCAAAAATAAATTAAACGTTGGCCCTTATAATAAAATATGTTAACTGGTGTTCAAACCTATCTTGAAAAAAGCTCGGCTCTAAATTAGCCCGGCTTTAGTTATGGTTATGCCTTAAACCGAACTGAAACATCTTGTGCACAATTTAAAATAACCAACATAATTGTTGTGTTACCCGCCGCAACATGCGCACCCTACTATCATTTTAAAGGAGGACATAAAGGTAATTTAACACGAGTTTTACTTTTTTTAGTTAAAAAATATAAGTACCTGCGGTAACGCGTGAGCATTCTCAATAATACTAAATTAAGATGCATTTGTTTAAACTTCTATTGGAGAACATTTCCTTTTCCCTTTCTTTAGTTTGTCATATCCATGAAAACATGTTTCATGTGAATCGTATACTTTACGTAATACATTGTGTACACTAGTAGCTGTCTTCAAAAAATTTAAAATTTGTTTGGACCCTCGGCAAAATAAAAATCTGACGTTACCCCCACAATATCTGTATCTATACTATATTATAAAGTATTTCCTAAGGACTTATTAAATTTTAAGAGGTATAAATATAAATGCTTATATATACAACACATAATGCATAAAATAATTACTTTTTAAGGGTAAATATGTCTTTAAAATACCATATTTAATTAAAAGATAGTCTAAGAGTCATGAGATCTTTATGAAGTCTCATGACATTCAATTTTATAACTACTTTAAACATAATAAATAAGGAAACATATAAAAAACTATTCATGATGCTATATGTTTTGTTATAACCTTTTATATAGAGTTAGGTACTTTATAAAAGTTAAAGTTTTATAAACTTGATCATACTATATAAAAATAGAGAAATCAATAGTGAAAGTTGTGTTTTTAATCATGAATAACGATTTGAATTCTGAAATTATTACGTTATATTCATACACATAAACATACCTAATCTGATCTAATCTATATGATCATCGGATTCAACAATCAAAGAAGAAAGCTTCTGTTTCTAATGAATTTCAAACAAAGGTATTAAAAAATATTCATGTAATAGTGGTTAGGTTTATAGTAGGTATGTTAGGTTAGATTGTGCCCTACAAAAGAGTTTCGTACACCAGCTACATCGCACAAGCCAACTCACTAGTAATAAACTAAACCTACAACTTTTTATTGGGTTTAAACTTTAAATTTTGGATTAGGCCTAGATGTTGTGTTAATTTCAAATGTGAATAAATATTACATTAGTGAAATATAGGCCTATTAAAAACTACAATTATAAAATCTAAAATCGTAATGGGCCTAATTAATTTTTTAATATATATAATTTAAAAAAAATCAGGCGTACTTGAGGGTCGGGCCCTGATCAGCCGTCACCATCCGGCCATGCTCAGAGCCGGCCTGTCTACAGTGGATGACACGTACATTGATAATGATGCATAGTACACAAACATAATCAAAACCATGTCAAATTCGTTTAGTTTTACATTTGAAACTATCATGTTATACACGAAACATGATAACTTAGAGTTTGATGTATTAATTATTCATTTTGTATTAAGTTTGATTGAGCATTCACAAGCGTTGATACAAAAACTTATAATAAATAACACATCAGAACAAGACATGTGACCTGTTCCTGTACTTAACATATATTTTTTGAATGAAAAAGAGAAAAAAACTAATTGATGTCAATTAATTTCTAATCATAGCATGCGAATGATTATCTTTGTTTCTACGAAAACCCCATAACTCATGATTTATAAACTTATTATAGTAAGTTACAGTATAGATCATCTGACGACACTTACAGCTATTTTCTTAACTTTTTTTGTCATGCATGTGTGGTCCTCTGTCCAAGATCCGATTATCCGAACACATGCTTACTCTCGGTTAATAGACACAAAATAATGCCTTCTTAATTACTCTTGGTTCTATGTGCCAGAGACACTAGCCAGAAGTTCAAAAAGATGTAAGATATTGGCAAGGAAAGACCCCACAAACCTGTTGCAAAAGTTATATCTACATCCGTAAACTTGACTTTTGGATTAGGCTTAGCAAATCAAGGTTCCGAACCATCAGACTAATTGGTGTGCAGCCGGGGAATTCATTCGGGGAGTATAGGTGGCATCGGGGAGGTGGGGGGAACACCGCCCCCCGTATTATTTTCGGGGAAACCGGGGGATTTATGCCGTTGTCACCGAGCTATGTGATTGGCTCAATTTTTTTCTTTTTTTTTAATCAAACTTTATCCAATAAAAAAAGGATGGGGGAATTGAGGAATTGGAGGAGGCATTTCCAAACTTTGGGGGAAAAAATGGGGGAAATGATGTGGCGCTGATGTGGCACTTGGGGGAGTTGGGGGAAAGGGGAGGCACACCATATAGCCTCAGAACCAAGACACCGAAATATTCATGTATTTAGGGTCCGGTTCTGGTTCTTGGATTTGGGTGAAAACAGTTCCCAGTTCGGAACTAGCGGGCTCGTTTAAAGAATCCCTAAACCATGTTGGGTATAAACTTTAAGTAGTAGTAGTAATGTTAGAACTGTTATAATGTGTATCGGGCAATAGTCTAATGTAACATGTGACGTTAGTAATGTATGACCATTATTTGTAGTGTTAAAATTATCAATCATTTCATATATGGGATTCGTACCGTGTACTTCTAATTAAAACATGTTAATCGAATGTAAAAACTACCAATAATTTAGTCAAGTCATAACCATCATATATACAACCTTAGTTGATTGGTCGAGTCATGTATTTATATGTCTTTAATATAACTATGACACCATAACTTAAGTTTACTAAAGTTGTCATTTATTTAATTGTTAATTTTAAGATAAATTGACAACCGGTTCTGGCAAGAACCGTTTAGAAGAGAACTGTTTAATCCGGTTTCAAACTGAAATGGTAGGTTTTTACACGATCCGGTTCGGGTTCTAATATATAGCCTTTAGCAGTTCCGGTTCGGTTCGGGTCTGAATTATTGCACACCGCTACTTTTGGATAATGGCCTGTCACATCCACAGTGATCGGTCGAAAATTGAAAAATATTGTCACATCCACAATATTTTCGTTTAATGTGTGATCCCAAATTTAGAGTTAAAAAAGAAAGGTAAAAAGAAACATGATCGAAAACATGAACCATGCGTTTCATACAAATAAAAGGTACTTGCAACAGCAAAGAAACTTTTACAAAACAAGGCATCTACAAGACAAGTTCACTTATTTTTGCTTCTAATAAAACACACACAGACACACTTTTTATTCAACATTATTAGACGTTGATAATCATTTTGACAATAAGACCTTAGTTAATCCTCATAAACTGAAACATTTGGTCTTGGTTCAAACTCTTGATCAAACGTTTTCTTACCTTTTAAACCTGTATCATTGTCATAAACCGAGATGTTTGGCCTCGGTTCAAATTCATCATTAACCGTCTTTTTTCCTTTTAAGCTTGTATCATTATCATAAACTGATATGTTTGGCCTTGGTTCAAACTCTTGATCAACGTGTTTTTCACCTTTTAAAGCAGTACCATTATCATAAACTGATATGTTTGGCCTCGGTTCAAACTCTTCATCTACGTGTTTTTCACCTTTTAAAGTTGTATCATTATCATAAACTGATACGTTTGGCCTTGGTTCAAACTCTTCATCAACGTTCTTTTCACCTTTTAAACCTGTATCATTATCATAAACCGAGATCTTTGGCCTTGGCTCAAGTTCACCATTAACTGACGATATGTGATTTCTTGCTCTCGCCATCGTGTGGCAATGGTTTTGCTTTACGGGTTGAGGTGATACCGAAGTACCCCTTCCAACAGATGAGCCCTGCCAATAATCTTCAGGGTGTGGTCTAGCATCAATGTTGATAGCAGTCTGTGCATGCAAGATATTAAAAAGACGAAGTTTACATAATAGTAAATACTTCCATGACTAATATAACAAAATGACATGACATACATATTGCTTAGGGTGAAAGCAACACACGACACAAAAATGGCTCGGGTTGTACTAAAAAAGATCAGGATGCCTCTTCAACTTATTTAAAATTTGATTAAAACAATAAAATAAATAAACTTTGTGTTTATTCTCTTCAACATATTTTGATAAATGGGTTACATAAAACATAGTGTGCAACTATACGATTTCAAAGGGTTATTGAGTTCATATGAATAAATATATGATTCGTATTTGAATTCCTTAATTTGCATACCTTCCCATTATTGTATGATTACCATTTACCACCTCTAATTGCCACATATACTATAATACCATAAATTAATAATATTCAAGTATCTTGCTCACACACACAAATATATACACATAGGTTAGGGACTCACACATTTCAAAACCAGTATTATATTGAGAACTAAGACATAATACTCAAATAAAGCAGTTGTACTTGGTCTATTGACGGTTTAATTAGATAGTAAGATACAAAACATAGATTTGGTTAACGTTCTACTAGTTCTCTAATATAATTTGGTTTCTAAAGAGAATACCCCTCTACACATATACACTTATACATACAATTATACACACATAATTACCATAATAAGTGAAAGTAGAAGCAAGATAGCAAGTGATGACTCCATATCTATCAAGTTCAAATGCCTTTATAGCTTTTGGTATATGGATGAAGGGGGACGTCGGTTCAATTTATAGTAAACTAAGATGCTACTGTTCAGTATTACTAAAACTACCAAATCAAAATTGGTATTTTATAATAGACAAGAATACAAAAGAATATGGGGTCACGATCTTTTGTTCAGTTTCTTTAAATTTTGATATCCATGAAAACATGTTTCATACGAATCTTCTGCCCCAAATTATTTATGCCCCAATAATTTATGCCCCAAATTATTGTCATTATACAATTTAAAAACGTGATAGATGAAGGGTGGCTGTTTTTTTAATGGCAAGGAATGACGTGCTAATCATCGTGACACCGAGGGTCAAGGACGATTACTCGACCGCCGCCAACTCATTGGCTCTCCAAGATGTGCGGAAACCCGATCTCCACCAGCCCATTCGAGTCGAACCGACACCACCCGTATTCACTCTTCATCCAGGTGCAGCATAAAATAATGGGGAGAGTGGGAATTAAACCCGAGTCAAAAGGAATACCAAGAAAAAAAAAACAAATAAATAAATTAATGATATGCTCGATACGATGTCGTTTGGTTGGTAGTTCCATGTGTCATAGTATCAACACTCGATTTAGTGAGTACGATACCAAGGAAATTCTCAATTAGTAGGAACACGGAGTAAGTTTAATTACCATTGAGGTTGGTGATCCAATAGCAAGTAAAACCTTTTAATATATTTGAATATGAGGCTTTGAGTCTCAAAAAAAACAAGAAATTAACCGCTAAAAAAATGTAACAAGTTTATTTAAAGTTAGGATGCTATATGAGTATATGGTAATTATTCAAAAATAAAAATAGAACTTCGTGATCATAGTGTAAGAATAAATATATTAGTTTAATATATTCATGTCTAGTCATTATTATCATTTATATTAGAGAAGAGATAACGTATAAACCTTCTTAACGTAAGAAGCGATAAGAAACATTCTGAGCCATTGGATTTAGGCGGTGGCAAGATGGTAATTAACAACCCTAATCATACTTCAGTTAAGCTAACCAGGGGTAAATTAGGGAAAAGGCATTTTAATTCTGAGAGATCATAACAACAGAGATTCAAAACAACCGATTGAAATGTAAAATCAAACAAAAAATTTTCAACGATTGAACATTATTTCAAACCGATTAAACGTTCAGAATCATTACACAATCAAAAACATTCAATTGAATCAAATCAAAGAACGTATTTACAGAAAAATAAAAACACAGAGTATTACAATAGAATTGTTAAAATCAGTAAATTCCTATTCAAAAAACACAATCAACGCATATAATATTCACATAAACATACGATTTTAATAATATAATAAGAATTAAAGAAAAAAATTGGATTTGAAAAAGTTTCAGATTATGAACATTCACAAACTGTCAACTCTGATATGTTTTAAACGCACCTTATATTTGTGTTAGATTATAAGGTGCGTTTAAAAAAAGGTAGTAACTAGTTAACTAAGACAGACAACAGACACACGTTTGTAATGTTTGGACGCACTCTTATAAATTCAGACGCACTCACTGTAATGTTTGAATTTTAGACGCACTTAAAGCTTGTATGTTCTTTTTTAAACGCACTTATGCAATAGTTAAAAAGAATAATGTTTCTTAAAACCCCTATGGTTCCCCTTAACCCACTTGGCTTAATCTTACCCACATGGTCTAGAAGCCAACCACCTCTCTCTTGGTTGTTGAAGTGCAAGTCCTATCCACTTTATGCTATTGTCTTCTTCCTCAACATATATGGTTTCATCTAATTCAGGCTCTTCTACTCATCTAAAAGGATGTGCAGGAGCCTTTTAGTTTATGAATACAGCTAAAGAAGCAGCTCAAGGTACTCAAATTTGATATAAATTTAAAGTATGAGATTAGCTAACTTATAAACATGCGTTTAAAGTATTTGAGATTTCCAATAAGATTTTTAAGTTCAGACAAAAAATATTTGAGAAAAAAATGCCATCAGCTTAAATATGTTTCAATTAATTTGAGATTTCCTATAACCCTAAGTAAAACGCACGTATTAAACATTCAAACGCACACATTAATAATTTAAAGGCACTCATTGTTTGATAAATGTATATTAAATGATCTTTCTTCCTGTGGCTCCATTGTTAAGCAATTCACATGGTCGTTGTCTTCCTTTTCCTTTTCACAGCTCGATATTGTGTGAATAAAGAGATCACTCACCAAATCGAAATGAGTAACAACTTTTTGGCTAATCAAAATGAAACCAAAAAGAAAAGCAGTGGAAGATACAAAGGAATGATGCTTATTTGTAGTTACGTTTTAGATCTTGGTTTAATTATTGAGATTAGAGAAACAGATTGTGTGAAATTTTGGATTTATTATATGATAATAGACAAACTTGAATCAGACGCACCCATATTATATTAATTGCGTTTGTTTTTAAGATATTACGTGCGTTTGTTTTTTTGACACCTTTGTATTTAGACACACCTATTTTTATATCAGACGCACCCATGTTTTTTACACTCACATTTGGACGCACTTTAAAGAAAGACATTTGAGTATGGATGCAATTCATGGACGCACTCATTAATTGGAGCAATTGAATTCATTAATTTGGACGCACTTCACAAAATATTCATGGACGCACTCATTAATTTGGAGTAAATACCATTATCATCTCTTTAGTACCATGCTCTGTTTTTTATAAAAAACAGAGCATGTTTCAAGTAGTGGGTTTTCAAAAATCAGAACATTCATTTATGTTTATACATTTCATCTCTTGATTTACATTCATTAACCATGCTCTGTTTTTTGATTTTTGGAATGATTGTCTAAAATCGTTTTTTTTTTTGCACTGTTCTTCATTTACGTTCAGTGATCGGTTTTTAATTTGGTGTACTTGATTTTGAATTTGACTGATGTTGTATAATTCGAATTTGAAATCGTTCACGTATGTTATGAAATCGTTTACGAAAAAAATGTGATTGTAGTAATCAGTTACAGAGAAATAAGTCGGATTTGCCATTGGGTTTAACTGCAATTGAAGTTAATTAGAGTTTAGTTAGGTTAATCGTAGTTTGGTTAAGTTGACAGGTGGCGTAATTTGGTGGCTTCTTACACTTCTTACGTTAAGAAACTTTATATCGTATACTTTCTCTTTATATTATACTGATTACTATAGTATTCCTAAATTTATAGTTGGTATTTTCTTAAAAGGCAGAATTACCCATATTAATATTATTAGTGTGTCCTCTGGGTGAATACGGAGCTAATAAAGATATTAATATGGTTGACAAAATATAACACCATAACATCTAATGTAGTCGTCCTCATTACTCTCATCTCTCTCAACTGTGTTCACAACTCAAGAACACCTAAACCATCAGAACGATATACTTTAAAGGGAACCCGATCAAGATGATGGTGTCTTCCATTACTACAGTTCCTTAACAATATGACATATGAGATACACATGATTAAATCTACATGTTTAATCATGTTCTTACTAATATAGGGTATATTTGGCAAAACTAACTGGTGGTTGTTGGCTGGAAGCTGGTAGCTATAGCTTTAAAATATATTTTGGTGCTTGGCAGAGTAGCTGAAGTTTTTAATAAAATGTATAAAATGACCAAAATGGACATTAACTAAAAGCTTGTATGCATGTTTTTTTTATGATAGAATGTGTATTTGTGTTATTTACTCATTAAAAGCTTGTAGCTAGTAGGAGTTTTTTCTTAAACGCTAGTACTAGTAACGTTTCAATGTAACTTTTTCTCCTAACCTAAAAGCTTTAAGCTCCTTCAAGCAAACAATGACTTTTATTGAGTAGGAGTTTTTTTCTTAAAAGCTTGAAGCTTAAAATTCATAAAAACTTTTAAAAGCTCCTTACCATACATATCCATAATCAACATGTGATATCAGAGCTTATATTGATTTAATCAAAAATTTGATTTGCGATTTCTGAAGAAAAAAAAAGATACTCCCTCCGTCCCAATTTAAATGTCCCACTTTCCTTTTTTGTTTGTCCCAAATTAAATGTCCCTTTCCAAAAATAGAAATATAATTTCCAGTTTTGCCCATAAAAGACAAAACACAATCACCACTTTTAAGGATATTATTGTCATTTTACCACATACAAATAAAATATTTCTTAAAATGTGTGTTTTTTGAACTCGGACATTTAAATTGGGACGGAAGGAGTATAATAATGTTAATCGATCAATTAATCGAGTTTTTTTATACTAGTGGGTTTACCCGCGCGTTGCAGCGGGATCCACAAATGTGTTGCAATACAACATTATGATACTTAGGTTTTTTGCTGCAAGTTATGCAAAAAGAATAGAAATGTGCACACTATGTTTTAACAAGTATTCGTAGAAAGAAAACAAAAGAAATGTGCACCGCCACTTACAACTGATTGCAGTTCACCATAAAAACCATGTACTCACTATTGAACAAATCTTAATAAACCAAAGGTATGTTACTGTAACAATCCAATGTTAACATAAACATTACTCTTGTGTAAGTTGTCTGATCATTGCATATCTACATAACCGTGCCATTAAAGACGCTTTGTTAAATGATAAAGTTCATTTACATAGCAAAAGTATGTAGTAATAATATGATATTATATAAACTATCATATGATGGTCATTGTCCATTTAAAAATTAAAAGTTTGTGATTTGTAAGTTTGTAATAGACTTGCCCAACTTGACCCAAAAACTAAAAATTCCCCAATGTAGCCAATGAGTCGAACCATCCTGTCTACTTTGCCACTGGGTAGACACATATATATGAAAAGGGTTTATAATATAAGTATTATTATGGCAAAGTTTTAAAATTCATACAAGTTTAGCTGAGATAAGATTATTCATCGTGGTGAAATAAATTTTAAAATTTTATCGTCATTATATGAAATTTGTTTAAAAATATTGCTATCCCTTGTGTTTTATTTAGTTTGAGTGAGTTCCATTTTCATATAAAAGCTAATTATCTTCTAGCGGCACTTAGGGAAGAAAAGTGATAAAATTTAGAAAATTGTAAAAAAAACCCTTGGTATGTCATCATAACTTTGGACAATTTGAACATATTTGACCATGTCTTCTCCTTCATAATGTAGTATAGATTATAGATTATATATAGTATGTAATTAAAACCAAATAATGTCATAGAAAATTTCAATGAATACAAATAATAGCAATAATTTAAATATATAAGAAAACATACATCTTTAAAACCAACAAAGTATGTACGTAAATGCATTGTTTATGTGAAAGATGTTAATATTTTTTCATACACCATATATATGACACAAGTCCGGCTATACTAGAACCGAAAACTATCTTTATAATAAACATAAAATTGTGGTGAATTTCATTGCAGAGGTGAAATCGTGTAGTTTTTGTGGCACAAACATAAACATAAGGATATTATAGATATTGATTAATGGTAATTGAAGGTTATGATAATATGTACAAGTATTGCATGAATGGTAGAAAGGAAAAAAATTACCTGACATTTGGTTTTTAAGCATGAAACTTTTCTTATGTCATCTTAAAATTCATGTAAAATGATATGTGAAGTGTGAAGGCAATGAATGTACAAGTAACAATGCATCAAGGGGTAATATACTAATATGAGAAAGATTTATATGATGTTATAGGTTTAACGCATGTGTCTTTTAACTTTGATAATTTAGACATATTTGTCCATGTCTCCCCCTTTATAATGTAGTATAGATATATCCATGATACGTATCCGTTTATTTAATTGGATTTCGCAAATCACCATTAACCTTGGTTTTTTTACTACTTTTGTCGGGATTTAATTAAAATCAATTAACGATTTTCTTTCTTGATCTAACGGGTGTATTAAAAAAAATATTCAGATTCAAATTTTTTTTCCCAATATTGTGTTCTAGAAGAACTCTTATTTGATTATTTGTGGGTGTGAATTTTCATGCATGTATTTCATAGCGGTTCTTATAATATTATTTTTGTTAATTTTTAATAATAACCAAACTAGTACACATGTGTAATCGACTTTTAACATGCGATATCCTTATTTTAATTATAATAATTTGACGGGTTTGCACACCTGTTTAACCATAATGGAACAACTATAATATATTTCAAAAGACCGTTGAAAAAAAATATATTTCAAAAGATCCCATTGTTTTGGGATAAATTAGATTTTGATTAAGATTCATAAAATTGTGTATCTTCCTATCTAGTTTTCGAATAATAAGTATATATTTTTTAAGATATTCGCATTATAATGGTGTTTTGATAAAACACTACGTATCCGTTTTTCAAAACATTAGTTTTACAGACCTTGCTCAACTTGAAATACTAACATTTTTCATGTTTCACTTCTGCCCAAAGATGGCGTGTTACAGTATGTTATTTAAAATCTTGTTGAGTATTGTAACTTAGTTTACCTAACTTTCATAAGGTTTCGCTTCTGCCCAAAGATGATGTGTTGCATATTATATCAGTGAACTAAGTGTATTGCATTAAAATCTTGAGTGCTTCACTTCTGCCTAAAGGTGATATGCTACAATCATTGTTTGCAAATTTAATACTTAAATAAATTGCATATCGCCAAAGTGAAAGCACATTATTTAAGTAGCTTATTGTGATACCCCGCAATTTCAGGTTAACACTTTAACTGAATTCTAGTTAACTTGCATGTGCATACGTGACTAAACACTTGACTAGGGTTAGTTAGGAAGGTCTTTCTATATGTTATAGTGTAATAACATATGTTATATGATAATAATGTACGTTACGTTATAATAAGGAAAGTTATTATCATAACACACACATGAGTACTGTATCCCGAACGTTGGTGATTTGTCAAACATACATGGTCATAGGTGTAATTGAATGATGGTGAATGTGAATTAACATGATTATGTGAATTATTGCTTAATAGATAATCGTTATGTTAAACCTGCGAATTATGTGCACCTTGTGTTGGTATGTAATTAATATGTTATGGGATGACTAAAGCCATAATTTATATGTAATTTAGTGGGAATAATATTATTTGCATTATTCATGGGGCTAAGTCTTATCAACGGGTCCGTTAAACAATAAAACGCCCCACAAGCCCGTAATTTAGGCCTAGGGTCCAAATTCTAGCTTAATATCTTTATAATTTTTTTTATGGAACTCTAACCACAAACCACTTACGGCCGTGAGCATCCCCACCCTCATCCTCTCTCAATTTCAATCAAACAATCAATCTTCTTGTTAATCCGAGTTGTGTAGGGTGGAACCTTCAAACCTTGAGGATTTCTTGCTTAGAAAGGTATAAATTTTATATGTTTTACAATGATTCATGTTGTTTTAAAAAGGTTTTAAAAAAAACCTAGAAACCTTATGCGTATAAATCGCATGTATGTGTTTATATGTGAATTCTTGGATGTTTTGTATGAGTTTATGAGGATTGATTTAGGTAATCATAACTAGGGTTTTAGAAGGTGAAAAACATGGATTCAAACCTGATAATATGTGATGATTATGTGATATAGGTGATTATGGAAGATTAGGGTTTGTAGATAACTTGTTGTGCAAGTTTTAATTTTTGACAGATTTGTTGTAGTGATTAATAGGGCTGTTATCTTTATTATAAATTGCTTAGTTTGATTATTTATTGATGCTAGAACAATGTTTATGATGTTAGGTTTTCAAAATGTTCAAGTTTGTACGTTTTTTACTTGTTTTGATATTTAATTGTGATTTTATGAGATTAGATGTCAAACCTGATTTGCGAACGTAAAAATTGGGTCAACTTTAAAAGGCTATAACTTGAATTTTACAAGTCCGTTTGCCACGAATTTTGGACAGTAGATTGATACATGAATAACTCAGCTTTTCCAAGTAGATTCATCTTGTTTGGATGAATCTATGATTTTTAATGAATTGTTATCTGATGGACGGGGTCGAACATTGTGTTTTATATGCTTATTTATGTGTTTTTAATGTCATTTAGACGGTTATATGCTTTGAATGTGATAACTACGCAATGATGTGTGAATGTAGGTTAAAAGGCATATTTGGATGAATTTGGAAGTTAAATGTGGATAAGGTCGATTTCGAATGATGAATCAAAGATATGGAAGTTTTTGGGATGTTGCGCGTGGCGAAACAAAATTAATAAGGTGTTTGTGAGATATGAGCTTAATACGAAGGAAAATGATCAAGTAGCGTACACTTGAAAGCGAGCATGGAATTAATATTTATAATAATAATAATAATAATACAAACGTACAAGAAGAAAAAGAAAAGAATGCAATGAATAAAAGTTATGGTGCATTTAATGCACAGCTAAAAAGAGAACCAAAGGACAAAGCAGCAGGAAACAAATATTATGAAAGGAAGGATAGTTCTTGTCGGCATAGGGCTCTTTGAGGAAACCGTAAGATACAGCGAGAAGGAAGGCTAGAGGGACGAGCAGCTGTAGTTAACATCTTCACATCAGAACTCCATGGCCATAAGGCCTGTATAGCCAGCCGTAGGGGATGACGGATCTTGCACAAAATTTGGAGAGTTTGTTTTTAGAAGTATAAAAAGCCTAAATCAAAACCTAATGAGAAATCAGCCGTCCATAGTCGAAAATACAATATCATTTGCTGGATTTTGGGAGCATTTCATCATACAGGAACATCGAACAATCAATCCTCCATCTGAATCAACATGGTTTCAAGTGTTATTCAATTCGTAAACATGCGGCTAATCACCGGTGAACCTCTCCGGGATGGTTAGTTGTATTTGCAAGGTTTTATGTTTGTCGAACAAATTGGATTGAAATTATGAATGTTTAAACTTTTGGTTTCGGTTATGGTTTACGTTAATATTGATGTTGAACGTTTATTGAATGGTATGCTTGTTTTGAATTTCATCAACCAACACGGTTTCTTATCGAGGGTCATTGAATACTTGCAAGTTGTGTCTTTCAATATTACGAGTCATTAAGATATTGTTAGTTGATAATCAACCTAGTCAACAGTCGCGGTCTAGTTATTGGCTATCAGCAAAGTCATTAATCAACCTTATTTATCAATCATATTAACCACATATCATGTCTATGTGATATCAATTGGCAAACTATATAAACCTTGGCAATAGTAATTAACCGGGATCCTGGAGAGGTCACCATTTCTCTAATCGTTTACAATTCACTTTTCTTTTCGTTGTTTTTATTATTTGCAAATTAATCAACAATCAAACAATCGATTTTACATTTCCGTTTAGTTCAATTTACTTGTTACAAATAACACTTTCCCCAATACTCCTCGTGGTTCGACACCCGACTTACCCTAACTAATAAGGTAGTTGGTATTTTCTAAAACTCTTATTTTTGACCGGTCCTTCGACACCGATCATTATGTTAGCTTATGTCAACAGCTCGTTTTTCTGAAGGAGCTGTACTAAATGATTTTTCATATAATTTCAGTATGTTTTTTGTCACGAAATAAAAATAGTGGAGTGACAAATAAACTTATGGAAAGTTTCTGTAAAATTTTGGGGTCTTGATGAGCTGTTTTGGTATTTTATAAAAATTGGTTTTGTTAACCAAAAATCTGTCCAGAAATCGAAGGTTTGAGAAACATTGATTATGTGATGATTTGAATGTGTTCTTGAGTTATAAGTTGTGAAATTGCATATGTGAACATGTGTATATGTTAGTATGATGTAGATGACATGATAGGTTAATTGTATGTAACGTGCAATGTGAACCTGTTGTGTTAAGAAGTCTTAATATGTTACATTATGAACTAATCACCAACAATTGGACGGGTCATACATGGTTTACTTGTGTCGAGTCCACTTGCATGAGATGTCACCTAGGTCATTGTAGGGTAGAATGGTTTAGGATAAACAACACGTGGAACCGCGTTCAAACACTCATAACTCTATGTTCGATAGGTTATCAGTGGATGAGTTGTCTTCCAGGTTTGCAGTTTTTGTTGTTTAACTTATCACACACTCTAAGGTGAGTTTCACTACTCTTTTCTCAAAAGCATACATCTCGGTTTTCAGACAATTTACTAAAATTTTCTAGTCCAGTTTGGTACTACTTTTACATCCCAGGTTTTGGGATGCTTGTGTGGGTCGGGTTTTTGATTCCTTGTGCGGATCGGGTTTTTATCAGTTTTGCAACTTTTTGTCCTTTGTGAACTAGACAACATCTATCACTTGAAAGTCCTTACAAAATTATTGGGTTAATCGCTGGAGGCGAACAGGGTATTAGTTAGTTGCGCTATTAGGTTGTGTAGCAACCTCATGCTTTAGGTGCTTAGGTCACGGGCATGAACTTCTGACCACATTTTCTTACTAGTGTTGATAGACACTAGTGTTTAGGCAAATTAATCATTCTGTATGTTCCCAATAATATCATGTTTAGTTACATTGAGTGGGTTAGCTACCCCTGACAAGCATAGAATTGTTGGTTTTATAACTTTGGAAACTTTACTTTTGCTACTTAAACTGTGAACTCACCGACTTTTTGTTGACACACGTTAGCATGCTTTTGCAGGTTGCTAGGTATGGAGCACTCTAGAACATGCATCATTGTGTCATAGGCATTAAACACTATTATCTATCATTTTACTTACATTGGTTTTGGACCGTTGTTTGGGCACGGCTTTTAAATTGTTAACGTGTAGTTTACGCTTCCACAGTACTTTGAACTTTTTAAAATAAACGTTAAACTATCTTTTTTTCAAACAAACTAAATGGTTTGGGCATTTAGAGTCATTCATATGACTTATGGCTATGGGGATCCTAGTGTGTCACGCGCCTCGCGTTATAAACCCCGTAGTGGAATTTGAGAGTGTAACACTTATGTTGGTGTTATTACATTATCACATCATCATTACAAAATTGATCCTCATAATCAATGTTCCCTAATTAATAAAATGATCATACCTCTTTTAGTCTACCTTACTTCAATACCCATAATTCAAATTATTCTCACACTCTTCTATAAGTTTAAATCTCAACTAAATGATGCACTCTTATATGTTCTTATTAAATCTTAAATTACCCGCATTCCTAATGCTATATCTGATAAAAATATTATAGAATAACACATGAGCATAAGAAAGTGGAATGAACAATATGTCTCTTATGGTAATTGATGTATCGTGAATTGCACACGTTTTACGCACACATTTTCACTCATGTTTCACCCAAAATCATGCTTTTATCTTAGTTTTATCATAATTTACCTTTCTTTGTTGATAATTGCAGGATTTGAGGTCGAGAAATGAAAAGAAGAGAAAAACGACACAAAAGGCAAGGAATTGAAGAAGTAAAGAGCTGATTCAGATGCAGCACAGCCGTGTACGGCCGTGCACCTGTCCCGGGTTAACAAGTCAACATTTCCAAGTCAGCAGGAAGCAAAAAGTCAAGTGCACCGGCATGCACGGGTATGCCCACCATGGTGCACGGCCGTGCTCTTCAAGTGTGTGTTCTCCAAGGCTCCACAGAATAGAACTGACAAAACGGTTGCACGAACTGATGTGCATGGGCGTGCCCATATAGTGGCACGGGCGTGCTTGGCAACAAGACAGACAAAATCTATGCGCAAGGACTCTACAACAGTACCAGGTGCCGTGCACGGTCGTGCCACTCTTGGGAGCACGGGTGTGCTCCTGCTGGAAGGCCTATAAATAGAGAGCTCCACTCCTCACTTTGGCATCCCTCAACCCATCAAATTCTCCACCTTCTACATGAAGTATCAGCCATCTTTGGGACTTGTAAGTGTCCTATGGAGCTTGTGACCACTCCATAAACACCACATTTGAGAGGGAAACAACCCGAAATCACCCAAAACCACTAGAAATCTCCATACAACTCTCACCATGTTTTGTACCCCAAACTAACCTTGTGAGCTTGTTGTATCAACCATGCTAGGCTAGATTTTTCTTCGTGCTGCTAGGGTGATGATGGAACTTGGTATGAAATAAATAGTTTATTTTTGTTTAATGTGGTGTTTTGTGTTCTTAACAATTTTTTTACTACTTCTTTGTTTGATGAATTAACTAATCAATCAATTAGTATTTGGTCTTATAAGTGTAACCGTGGCATGTAAAACCCCGCGCACTTGTAAGCTAACCTAATTCCACATGAAGTGATTAACCCATTTGTGAATAGAAATATACACACTTTGTGACTTAATCCTCAACTATCAAAATCTCATTTAGGGTCGGCACGGTCAATATACTTGGTCCTAGTGATAAGCCAAGACTTGGTTATGTGACATAGCTTCATGGTCTATGTGATAGGTTTGGCGCAAACCAAGAATTGGTGAACACGTGTTGGGAGAAAACGGTCTTTGTTTTCTTCCTTTACTATAGTGCCGCATAATTAGCAATAGGCCAATCACTTTTTAAAAAGTTAATTATTTCTAGTACGGGATGAGCATGAGCGGGACAGCCACAACTCCCCTATGATGTCAAGTGGTAGCTTGTTCGGCAAGTTATTCATAAAACAAACTAGTAGTTAAATGTCAATATCGCAACTTTGGGTAATGGGTTTTCTAGAGTTGGGTAAACATAATCTTGGTCGATATGTCCCTCACTCTTGAGAAGTGAGCTTACCGGGGAAGGTAGACCCTAACAATAACGTTATGAACACAAATCCTTTTTATAGTTATGCGATAATGCGCATCTTGAACACACCACTTAAGCAAGAGTCTACTATTATATCATACCATGGAACATCAGATCCTGAAGCAACACCTTTGTGTTGCTATTGATTTATCTTATAGTTTACATCTCTCTCCTACTTTTCTTCTCATTTAAAAAATTCTCTTAGTAATTTTTAGGAAGCTGAGTAGTATAAATCGTGTCCTTGGATTTGATACTCGGTACTTGCTCATTTCTATACTGCTCACGATAGGTACACTTGCCTGTTGTGTGGGGTTTAGAACACTAAGCAACTATCGTTCTAAACTATAAATTTAAAATTTGAAAGTGTCACACCATTGTTTTTAAGTTAATTTCCTTTTTCATCAACTTTTTGGCACATAGGTCAGGAACATGCCATTTTAAAAGAAAAGAAATTTAAGTCTTTAAACCCCACGCTATCAAGTTTTTGGCGCCGTTGCCGGGGACACAACAGTTTTAGAGAAAGGTTTTTTTTTTTTTTAAAAAAAAATTTACTCATTTTTCTATTTATCAAGTTTTTGTTAAAAATCCCATCTTAAAGGTTCTTGGGTAGTGTATGAACTTGCGTCCCGCGTCCATACTCGTACCTCCTCTTGAAGAACCTAAAAGATATTTTTGAGCTAGAAGAAAAAAACAAAATTAAAAATGGCACAAGTTGAAAGAACAATCTCTGATTTTGCTAGACCTTCCATCAATGCTTTGGGCGCCGTTGATGCCGACCACTTCAAAATTAAGTCCCATGTCATCTACATGATACAACAAAACTGCACTCTTCATGGTTTACCCAAAGATCTCCATGCTCATATCGCAAATTTCCTCGAAATTTGTGATACTTTCAAGTTGCATAACGTCACTCCGGACGCGACTTCGCATGTTTCCTTTCTCACTAAAGGATCATGCCAAAGCATGGCTGAACTCGCAGCCAACAGGCTCCATCACCACTTAGGCCGACCTTGCCCAAAAATTTCTCTTAAAATACTTTCCCCTAGCCAAAATCTCAAAGCTAAGAAATGACATCACCACCTTTTTCCAAGAAGACGGAGAGTCACTCTCCGAGGCTTGGGAGAGATTCAAGAATATGCTGAGAAAATGTCTCTACCATGGACTCGAAATTTGGTTACAAGTTTCATCTTTCTAAAATGGGTTGACAAATCAAGCCAAGCAGACTCTTGATGCGACTGTAGGAGGAATTTTCGGGAACAAAAGGCCACAGGAAGCGTATGATCTCATCGAAGAAATCGCCGTGAACAGTTATTAGTGGTACAACCCTCGAAGTCGGCTATCAAAGACCAGCCTCTAGCAAGTTGATTCCATCTCTTCTTTGCAAACTCAAATCGAGACGTTATCAACTCGACTCAACCAATTGAGGAAAGCACAAGTCAATGCCATCATCATAGCGGAGTTGCAACCGCAAGACGACCGTCTTCCTCCTCAGACCACTGTTGAACAAGTTGACTTCATTGGTGCTAACCGCCCGCCAAACAACCCTTCAGCAACACGTACAATCCTGGCTGGTGTAATCATCCAAACTTCGGGTGGAAGAACACGAACAACACCATGCAACCAGCCGACTACAGTCAACAAAACAACAAACAACGGTTACCCGTCAGTGGATGAAAATCTCGCCAAGCTGGAAGCCCGATCAACAACCCGAATGGATACCATGTTACTCGATTTCGTTCAAAAACTTGATAATTTTCTTGCTTTATCATCAAAAACCCTTGGATACCATGTTCTAAACCATTTTAATGACGCTAGAGTGCAAAACTTTTCTTATTCGTTAATCCCTTAATGTTTGAGTTCCCTACCAAACCATTGACAAATTGTATCTACAGCCTTAATGTAAAGTAAATTTGCGATTGCGTGATCATGTATTTACAAATACGTTATTGTGGTATGAAATTCCATGAAGGTTTTTGGAAAGATTTCTAGTACATTTTTGAAGTATCAAAGGTGTGGTGGGTTAGCTGCGGTACACCCTATATATAAACACCGATGGTACATCAGGAATGAGATTGGAAGTCTGGCCAAGAATAAACCTTAGTCCATTTCAAACCAAAGATATCTTATCACGTCATTTTGACGAACCATGGATCTTGATCGAATGTTGCAGCCTCAGAGAGACGGTGTTACTATTGTGAAAACAAAGAAGAGATTCGATCATTTCATTTTTCTGGTGAAACTCTCTAGCAAAAGCCAGGAGATACCGCTTAGTTGACTGACGATGAGGTCACTAACGACAGACACTAAGGTCCCCTGAAAAGCTATTCGGGAAAACTCCCTTTTGGGAAATAAGAGCACTAAAACCATTTTGATCCTGTATAGTGAACGACAAGGAGGAAACTCGATATAAAGAGTATTTCTTTATAAAAGCCCAAGTGACGGGCAACGTGGCAAGAATGAAGACAACTTTTCTTTACTCGTCAATGCGGAAGCCTTTCATCCCTCTACCGTGTATCGGTATAGGATCATTCTCAAACCACTCGAACGACCAAGGTTCGAAGAATTTGCATATCATGTTTCCATGATTTCCATATCATAGCTGTCTGCCCTTCTATTTAAACGATTACCAACAACGAATGAACTTCGAGATATTACCTCAATCATAATTTCGCGAACGAAATTCTTTTAAGGTGGGGAGAATGTAACAACCTAGTACATACCCTAAATTTTTTTCGCATTTCTATCATTATTTTATAATAAAAAGTTAACTAAAATAAATAATAGGCGAGGCGGTTATGTTCGAAACCAAAAACCGAACCACTTAATATATATAATACTATTAATATACGTTACGAGACTGAGCTAATACGTGTTAATGAACCTGACCTGTACCTCGTGCTTACTCATCATCGAGACACATGGCACTATTTGAAGGTGCGAAGTGCCTCACTTATGTGATAAACACACACACACACACTTCCTTTTTATAAAATCAGATATACACACATATCACACTTGATATAATAAATTCTCTCACACACACATAATACACACACATATGATTATAGTTAAAAGAGAGAGAAAGGAGAGAAAGGGAACGAAGAGAGGAGGAGAAGCCGGAGGGCTCCCACCACCGCTGACGGTGGTTCTCCGGCGGCCGAACCCCACAACCCACCACCTGATTTTTATTATAGAAAGAGAGGGAGAGAGAGCAGACTGTAAAGAGAGTGTCGAATCAAGAGAATGTAACTGGAAAAGGAGCGACAGAGAGAGAGAGAGAGCTAGAGCGAGAAAGAGCTGAGAAGGAAGAAGAAACCCGGAGAAAAGATGAAGACGACGATGGTGACGTGGGCCCCGATCGGTCTGACCTGATCTCCAAGGAACCATGGTGGAAGACATTGGTGGTTGTGGGGTTATCAAGGTTTTGGCCAGTGGTGGTTCACAGTGGGTTCGTATGGTGGCTGTAGTCAAGGGTAAGGGTTCCACGATGGTCACATGGGTAAACGGTGGTGATGATGGTTCATGGTAGAGGTGGTGGTCGGAAGTCATGATTGGTGGCGGCTGGTTTTTGGCGTCGAGCTCGGGTCAAGGAGTCAAAGGATGGAGGTGATTTGGAGTGGTTGGGTTCTTCGTCAAACCGAGGGTCAACATCGGTCAACAAGGTTGGCCAGGTCAACTGGGCAGTCAACACAATCAAATGTGGTCAACAGGAAGCGCGACTGGGACAATAGGTATAACCGAGACCAAACCTCGTTATTTAGGAACATAAATATTATATACGTATTATGTGGGAACTTGACGAGCTCGTACAAACTAAGACCAAACCATAAGTTAGAATTTTATATTGTATAAACCTTGACTTGGGCATTTGGATTGGACAATCAAATATTTCAACATAATATTAGGAATCTTGACGATTGCGACTTAGGACTCAGACTTGGTAACAAATTGACATAAAATTTAGCTATATAGTGAGACTTGGACGAATACTTGGGACATTAGTTTACAGAAAATTGAACTTGGACATATAGACTATTAACTAGGATATTTAATAAGAACAATAGACCATTCGAAACATTAGGAGTGTGTGACTAAGACATAATAACAATAGAACAACGACTTGGATGTTTGGCATGGATACTTGGACATTAACATTTACGGCTCGAACTCAAGAACTATAACATATGATTCGGACATCCCCACAAATAATAACAATATACATAGAGCAGACATTAGTTGTAGTATTATGGACTTAATGCGTGGGAGTTGGACACTTGAGAGTTGACTCATGAATATCATCATTGAACACTTAGAGCGTTGCAAAGATATATGTATATACACACATTTAAATAAACCATAGTGACAATGTTGGACTTAGGATTCAAAATGTTGGACGGGACACAAGAATATTAGAATTGAACATTTGCCGCATAAGACTTGGACGTGTTTATAACTAATAAGTACAAACGGATAGATTGTTAGAACGCATATTATTTTTGAACCAAATATGGAAATATATATATATATAATAAACCATACGCTCGAGCTCGTTCCCATACATAACCATTACAAATGAAAACCAAGGACTAATAATGATGTGTGTGTCGACATAGGGCCCAACCAGGAGAATGTTAGTATGTGATACCGAGAAACTTGTTTTATAATTAAACTATGCAACCAGGTGAGTTTCGTGAACTCCCCTGTTTTACTTTTAAACTGTTTTGGGGTGAATACATGCTTCCAGTTGTTTTGTTTATTATGGGTGTTAGTTATACATACTCAACCAGGCACTCATTAACTCTAGGTGAGCTGACTTAATATATGGGTAGTAATACTTGGGGAATCCCCTACGTACAAGTTTGAATAACTGAAACTGTTTTGATAAACTAATTTTGGGCGCCTATGTAACCAAACACATGAACTCACCAACATTATTGTTGACAAAACCATTTTAAGCATGTGTTCAGGTACCGGCTATGGAGTTATGAAGAGCGTGTGATTGCAACTCGGAGTCACAGCTGGTGGACGAACCAGAAGTCGAATGAGAAACCATAGAAGCCACCCGATCCAGTATGTTTGGGGACTAGAAATACCTTAGTAGAAATGTATTATGTAAACAAATTATTTGAATTATATAAATAAAGTTAGTTTTTTTTATACCGCTTCCGCTATTTGTTTGCATTTGTGTGAGTGTCGTATCAATATGTGATTTCGTCCAGCCCCCTCGGGTCGGGATGTGACATTGTCTCCTCCCGAGATTTTGTGTCGGCGACCTAGAATGATCAAGGGCTTTCCTCGTATATCTCGTGTTCATTTTTACTTTATTTCTTGTTTCATACATCAATATCTAGACTATATCCTAAGCTGGTCTGATACTTTATTTGACATTTTGTTCATATATTTGTATATCTTTACATTGTTCTCAATTACATCATCGGCATATTTCTCACTTGCTCATAATTGATTTCATTTTTAATCTCTTTGTCATCTTGAGGCTATCACCATTCTGATTCTTTTCATCTTAGTGACATCCTAAGCATAGTTTTTCCTTTTTGTAAAAGACTTTCATCCTGACCATAAACCTAACACCTAACATACGATAATCAAAATATTTTTACTTAACCCTTTAGAAATCATCATAGCACTTGGAACACAAAATTGACT
Organism: Ambrosia artemisiifolia; assembly: GCA_032199755.1. NCBI lineage: Eukaryota > Viridiplantae > Streptophyta > Magnoliopsida > Asterales > Asteraceae > Ambrosia > Ambrosia artemisiifolia. The sequence continues at coordinate 26,806,912 of CM063519.1, forward strand.
TGTTAATTTTTGACCAAACAATTTGGCACCCACCCTTTGGTAAGTGGTGCTATTTTTATCAAAAACTTTGTTAACTTTTTTGCTCAATCAATTTATTTTGAAAATCTTGTAAACTATGGCTTCCAACCCTAAATCTGTGTCTTCAGCCATGCCATGATCAACCTCTACTCCTAATGTATCTTTGCCACCTCCACCCGTATTCCCAAGAAGGAATGAAGAACCCAACACTCGTAACATGCCTCAAACTTATTGTAGATCCGAAATGGGGACATCCAGCATGACTCCCCCTATTCTGATCTTGAATGATGAACTCCTATCCATGTTCACGGTGGCTAAAGACCAAATAAAGAACCAACAAGAGGAGAACCAAAAAGAGGAGAACCAGATGCTGATCGAAGAAATCCAATCAATCAAGGCATCTTCCAAGAAACCGGTTGAGGATGCAACTATGCTTCTACATCCTTGGATGTTGGACTTCAACTCGATGGCAACAGGGGACAATCATCAAGGCGACTTCATTCCCATGCAGTCTAGAACTACTATTCCTGAAGTCACCCCATCCATAAGAGCCACAACATCCAGAGAATCAGGATACGCATTTGATCCATCACCAGGACTAAGCACTGTTATCAATACTAATGCTCTTACCGTTAACAATCTTGAACCTTTGCAGGATACTGGCATCCGCCCCCAAATGAGTAAAGAACAACGAAAATTGAAGGATATGATATCGAGTGTACAGGGATAGTTCAACCTATCCCTGAGGTATTCTCAAGCTATCATAGGATATCCCGATTCGTCCATCCTATTTGTGATGCTGAAATCTCAAAAAGATTTCAGACTCCAAATATGAAATTGTATGACGGATCCACACATCCTAAAGAACATGTGGCCCAGTATAGAGAAAGAATGGAAATAAATCTATCCTGGATCATCTCAAAGAAACTTGCTTATATAAGGGCTTCGTGTCCACATTAATCGGTCCATCACTAAAATGGCTACTAAGTGTTCCTCCGTACTAAATTACTTCTTTTGCTCATTTGATTAATTGATTTAATAATCAATTCTCTTGAAGTAGAACATTTAAACATTTGACTAGTTATGTGTACAAGGTTACCCAACTTTTAGGAAAATTTCATAGGGACTACATCACCAAATTTGCAAGAGAGTCACTGGACATCCAAAACCTATATGTCACCATAGCAGTACAAGCTTTCAAAATGAGACTTCAGAAGGACTCGCCTTTCTACCAAGAATTGGTGATGAGTCCTTGTAGGAACCTTGATGCAGTCAGAATTGGGCACTAAGATTCATCAGACTTGAAGATGATAAGAAGATCCATAAGAGGATAGATGCATCCTCAGGATATGATAACCCGAACAGGAAGTCCAAGTCTACACACAAACCCTACAAGTCCAAGCCCTACTCTAGGGCTGACAATAAGAGGGTCAATGTAGTGGAAGACGATAATGATGATGAATATCCCAAACTAACTGATTATTGCTTTTCTGTGGATATGACATGTTTTATGTACCCAATGAAGGATCTTGGGAAGAAAGCAACATGGACGAGAAAACATGACAATGGTACATGGAAGGACAAATCAAAATAGTGTGCCTACCACGAAGATTTCGGCCACATTACCGAAGATTGCATTGCCTTGTTAAAAGATACCAGTTACCTTCTTAGAAAAGGACATTTGAAGGAGTTGTCGGTAAAAAAGAAGAATAAACATCAGGATGGAGATAGTGTTCCTAAGAGGGAAGCCTCTCCACCTCGGGATGACAGGATAATAAATTTTATATCTAGAGGATCTGACATATGTGGAACCTCGTATTCGGTTGCCAAGAGGCATGCCAGAGAAACCAAGGCTGAGAAAGGGGCGAAACCTACAAGAACTTTGACGTTGACCAATGCCAAAGTGATCAGAATTGATGTAGATGATCGATAAAATGTCCTTGACCCTCACCATGATGCCTTGGCGATTACTTTATATATTGCTAATCATTTTGTACACACGATAATAATATATGTTGGAAGCGCCGTCAATATCATTCAGCTATAGACGCTCAAAAGGATGAATATCCCAGAGTCCGAGATCATCTCTAAATCCTCCATCTTGTTAGGATTTAGTGATGAAACAAAAAGCACTGCGAGAGAAATCAAATTGCCCATTTACATTGAAGGGGTAAACTCAGTACAACGTTTTTTTTTTTTTGTTATGGATTCTTTGTCTTGCTATAATGTTATTTTTAGGAAGACCTTGGATACACAACGTGAAAGAAGTACCTTCAACATATTACCAATGCGTAAAACTCCCAACACCCTCAGATGTAGTGAAAGTAAAAAGCGACCAACAGGAGGCCAAGGACTTCTACACGTCTTCAATGAAAGCATAGACGCAGCAACAACATGAATAGCAATTAAAAAAGGAAGCACGTCATATCCTAAAGGATGAAAAGGAGCACACAGACCAGGATGTAAAGACGGTGTGCTTAGATGACGAGAATCCGAATATCTCGGCACTAAATAGAACCAATACTCTTTAGGATAATGAACGAGAATTGATATCCTTCTTGAAATGCAAGATGTCAACATTTGCATGAAAGCATGAGGATATGACAGGTAGTTCTTGAGATATAATAACACATAAACTTGGTATTGACAATAATTCATGCCAACACAACAAAAGAGAAATAGTTTGCACCTGAAAGAAATTCCATAATACAAGAAGAACTGGATGGGTTCCTAAAGTCAAATATGATAAAGGAAGTGAAATTCCCAAGATAGCTAGCAAATGTGTTCGTCGTACAAAAGAAGAATGGGAAGTTGAGAGTTTGTGTAGATTACACAAACTTAAACAAGGCATGCCCTAAATATCGATTCCTACTCCCTCACATCGACTCAATGGTAGATGCGACAGCAGGGCATGAGATGCTTACCTTTATGGACACATCCTCATATTTCAGCAAATCCAAATGGAACCAAACGACCAAGAATATACAACATGCATGACACCGTCAGGTATATACTGTTATATTGCCATGCGGAGCTCATAAATTATGCTTATGGATTCATAGCCCTAAAAGAGTATCAGGTAAGTAATTAATAAATATTTTCAAGATACTACTGTGTTAACATTCTCAGTATTTCATCATACCTAAGTGAATACTTGGTTGAGCTTGGCTTGGACATAATGGAAACTCATGATCTTAAAGGGAATCTTCTCTACAGTAGAAGAGGTGAAGCTCTAATACCAATTGTTGGTCCTTGTAATGGATCGATTAACAAGATTGATCAGATCTATCAAGGTGCAGAATCCCTTGATAGATGTTTATGCAACTAAAGAATCGAACATGCGAATGCACACACGAATACTTATAAACTGCTTGTCTATTGTTAAACTTTTTATGGAATGTTATCAATTACAAGCTACCATTTGACCAATAACCCTAGCCTATATACCCAATGCAAGCTATTTATACTTGCATGGGCCTACAAACTGATTAGCGAAGATCCACCAAGCGAAGATGTCAAAGGCATCTTCGCTTAACTACTATCTTCGCCCAAGAACTAAGTTCGTTTATCAGATATGTTCTCTAGGGTATTTAAAAGAATATCATGCAAGTTTTATAACACCAACATGCATGTTACAATAAACCTATCACCCACAAAAGTGATACTAATCTAAAGTTTCATTTGTCACACCAAAATGCGTCAATACTCGTGATCTCAAAGGGAATATTCTCAGCAGTAGAAGAGGTGAAGCTCTTACTCTCCTTGAAAGCGGCAATTTCGACTTCGGTGGAGGGCTTGATAACTTGGAGATGGTAACGGAGGAAGTATTATTGGGATTTGTAGTCTCCAGACTGTCAATGTCATCCAGGTTGAAGAAAGAAACATTCTTTCCTGTATAGGGAAGTTAAATTAGTATATGTTCAACTAATATTTGTAGAATTACAATGTCTATGTCTGTGAATGTATATACTTCATTCTCAGGATTGTTCGGCTAGCGTTGCGCTTGAACCCTTAGGAATTTAGTAGCAGTGGATGAACGTGTAAGATTGTTGGCAATGATTGACTAACTTCTTTATAGGTTGGAATAAATAAAGAAGAAGAGAAGAAAATGAATCTTGATGGAGATCAAGTTAAGGGTTTAAGTCAATATAAACCTGCAACATATAAAGGATGAACCTTCAGCACTTGAGTGGAGTATTTGAAAATTATACCATTATCTCTACATGTTAGGATTATAATTTTGTGGACAATTGTTGGTGGTGAATATTTTAAGGATGTATTCTGCTGAAATATCTGAAGATACATCCTAGGGATATCTATTATGTTTTCATGTTCAGGATACAACAGTATGATATATTGCCAATATCTTGAATGCTACTAATTGTTTTTGTCGAATTATATTACCTTTGCAGGGTTGATTCAACGTAAAGATGAAAGACTTGGTCAAACACCTATTTAGGAAGTCAGTTAATAGCCGTTGAGCTCCTAAAAACGTGTGAAGACTTCCAATGGCTACATGGACCTAGTCTGTGCCATCCCGGGAATATCGGAGTTACAGTTAATGATAACGGCTAATAAATTCTATAACGGCTGGTCAAGCATAAGACTCAGGATTTTAGTCAAAGATGATCGTTAGGAGTTGGTTGAACAAGTTATAACGTTCACAAGGGAATATTCGCAATATCTTAGAGATTTCAAGATATTCAATTATGTTTTATGTACTATAAATAAAGGCTATCTGAATGCCTAAGGACAGATCACACACATCATACCCACACTTCGATTACAAGCTCACACTTTACATTTGCATGTCACTTACACTACACAAACACAATCACTAACACTCGTAAGCATCATTGTAAGACGTAGTGGCAATCAGAATAGTTCTCGACTTGTATTCTTTAATCTTTTTCAATAAAACAAACAAGGCAGGGGTGATTGTCTCCTCTTGAGGTTTTGTCCCGACGATCAAGATTGATCAAGGGCATTCCTCGTATATCTAAGAGTAAACTATACGGATGGTCCCTATGGTTTGCATGAATTGCACCGATGCCCTTCATATATTTTCAATGGTCCCCAACGTTGACATTTTATAACATTTTGGTCATTACTAGCTAACTTCGTTAAAATTTTCAGTTAAATCATGTAAAATGACCAAACTACCTATAGGGACCATCCGAGCAGTCATGTATTTTATATATATTTTCTTGTACCACCACTACCATCTTCTCAAACAATCAACATCACCCCTCCTCATCCTCCTCCACCACCACCACCTCCCTCAACAACCATCACCACCTCTGAGCCGGTACTCCCTCAAACAACCGCCACTGCTACACCACACAACCTCGTAAATCAAATAAGTAATAATAAATAATAATAATAATAAATAAACCTGAAAAGGCCAAACGTGAGGGTTGAGACAACCTCCGTTCATACTCACAAAGATCAATGGAGATAATATCATGTCGATTAACTAGATTATATGACGAAGGAGTAAGTGAGAGACAATCTCTGTTGAGACAATATTCTGAAAGGGCCAAACGTTAGGGTTGAGACAACCTCCTTTACATAGTATCGATTTTAAAAACGGCGCTCGTCCCAACACCTCTTTAATTACTAGATTATATGATGAAGGTAGGTTGTGGAGATAATATTTAATATTCTGTCGATGAAGCTTCTATTGTTCGTGCGATCTTGTTCCCCATTGTTTTGGTGGATGGTTAGGGATTGAATTGGATTGAATTGCTAGGAGAGTGGAAGAATTTGGGTTTAAGGCATGAATTGACACGTGACATTTTTTTATTTTCCTTTAATAAACAAAATAAAAAAAATCGGTTATATTAACTAAAAAATACAATAAATTATACCAAAAGAAAGAAATTAAATAAAAAACAATGAATTATACTCTAAAAGAAATCAAATTAAAAAACGTACTTCAAATAAAAAGTTTAAAACTATATGCTAATTTTTCAATTATTTCCCGATTTATTTACAACGGCCGTCTATAAACGACGCAATACCCACTATCTTGGGAGATGGTGAAGATATTTGAGGCAGGTGGCTTGGTGGTGGACTAGATAGAATTCGGGGTTTCGGTGTAGACATTCAGATTTTTTGGGTCAAAATCTCGGTTGTATAAATGATTTTTTTTTAAAGTTGAATGTTTTTTGGCTTTTTTTTTTAAATTTAGAGAGTGTGATGGTAGAAAATGGTTGAGTTGGTTTGATTTATATAGAAAGTAAATAAAATTCGTTTTAATATATATATTTTCAAAAGTAACCGTTGGATTCAACGGTCAAATTATTTTTCTAAAAACCAGGCAATCAATACCCCCCCCCCCCCCCCCCACCCCACCCCAAACACACACCAACTCATGAAAATCCAACCCCATAGGGGCAACACCCGAACTCCATCCCCTAGGGAGGTGGTGTAGCCGGCGTGGGTTTGGTTCCCATGCCCTTCACTCTAATAGAAAGAAGTGGCAAAATTTCATACTCAAAAAATGTGTCGGTCAAATAAATTTACTACTAAATATCAGCCCCAATGAAAACCCTAATTCGGCGATCAAATACTGACAAACATTATTTTATTCGAAAAAGGGTCAAAAGTTTGCAAAGAAATGTTTAATTTTTTTTAACCGCTAACATTACACTCCCCTCAAGTACACACTTGCCTAGATTTGAACTTAGGAACTCCACTCAAAGAAGCATATGCCTCTACCAAGTGACTACCTCACATTGGCAGAAATGTTTAATTATTTGTATAATTTCATCTTCCTCATAAATATCATGGTCAATATCACAAGCAACGGGTTAGTAGGGTTGGCTTGATGAGGAGTATTTCAAAGCTAGGGCTTTAGGCCCCCAATCTAATAGGGTCCCCAGATTTTAAAATAAACTTTGAATACATTTTTTGTTGTAATCAAGATGAGGCCTTTAACTTAATATCTTTATGGTTTCTAACTATTAATGGATTGTATTTATCATACAAATAGTTCTAATTCTACAATTATTTTCATCTTCACATTTTATGCTTTTTTTTTGTATTGCAAAAGGGCCCCTATTTTAGTATTTGCTTTAGACCCCCAATAAAGGTTGAGCTGGCGTGCGGGTTAGTTTGATAGTATTGAATGTTGCAGTTTGCTATCAATTAATTAAGCATTATTAAGGTCACGGCTGGCTCGGAGATGTGAAAGAGAATGATGCAATCTATAATGTTACTAGCTTGCTAGAGTATATGGAAATCAAGAAAGGAAAAAAGAAGCTTCCTTTCCCCGACTGAAAGCTCATTGCTGTAAAACTCATTTGGGAAAACCCGCCGACTGAAAGCTCATTGCTGTAAAACTCATTTGGGATCGCATTCGAACTTGTGACCGCTTACGTTCAACCCAAATCTTTACTTCCCCTCCAATGCCAGTTGTAAATAAGAAAAAGGTGGAGGTTGGTTCGATATTGGAAGGGATACGAATCTTGGAGTTTCTATGGATGAAAATTCGATCTAAATTGGAGTCGGTTGATCGGTCACAATGGTGTAGATTTAGTTTAATTGTTTGTAAATAAATGTAAAACTAGTGATTTGATCCGCTGGTAGTCTGTTGATAATCTGGATAACATAACATGCTATGCTTTGGGATGTTCAAAGATGCGAGCAAATGGTAATTGGCCCTGACACAATAATGTTGATAATATGGATAACACAACATGGCTATGCTTTGGCCTCATTATCAACCTGGTAGGGTAATAGGATACATGTCTTTTTTTTTTTTTCGGAACGGCCAACAAATTGGAATCACTTATGGAACACTGGAGTATCAACGTGCCACCAATGTTGCCACGCGATCATATTCCACCATCAAGTCATCAATTCAATTCAAGAGGAAACTCATAATTATGAGAAAACCCCCTTTGTGAGATTCGAACCCAGAATCTTATGGTCCCTAAGTCTTATCTCACCACCAAGATACCGCTGGGCTATAATTATAATGCCTTTGGTAGGATACATGTCTTAAAGTAAGTGATCTGGTTGTATGTTTTGTCACACCATACGACATGTCTTAAAGTAAGTGATCTGGTTGTATGTTTTGTCACACCATACGACAAATAAAATAATTAACAAGTATTGTCACACATATACTGCGATTTAAAAAATATATTCAATATATGTGTTGATAATTTTATTTGTTGTGTCGTGTTGCAGCGAGGGCGTACAACAGCACCAAAACGTCTCAATGTCACACAACTGTCAATGACCCTCATCACCCAAAAGAAATAAAAGTAAAAAAAAAAAATTGAACAAAAAGTAAACGTTAAGAGATTGAACCTCACACGTGAAACCTAAAATATAAAAACAATAATTAAGTCAATCTAGGACCCTGTGTTGTGACGAGACCATTAACCAAGAAAACATAGACATAAAATGTTGAACTGCACACATATGTTACGGCGTGTAAACTCGTAAAATTTGGACCGAAACGTAAAACAAAAAATTTTTACGTAAAAGAAGCAAATTATAGGGGCCAAGTTGAAACAAAAAAAAAAAGTGTTGAAGTTAAATTGTAAAAGATGTAAAAGTAATGGGTTTAAAGGTAAAACTAATAAAGATTAAAAAAAAGGCATGAACACCCTACTTCTACTTTTCATAGAAAACAATCATTTCAGACATGAACGCATAACATCAACATGTAAATGGGAAAACACCCTACTTTTCTTAATCTGTATCGACCAAAGTCAAAACATGTCTGAGCAAGCCACCATTGTTTTTCTATATGGGTTTCAAGGTTAATTCGCCAAACTCTAGCGAAAGGTATGTTCTTAGCGAGATGTTCGTTTGGCGAAATGTTCATTTAAACAATATATTTCTCTTAGTGAATTGTTTACTTCAAAGACAAGTAAGGGTGGAAGGTATGGAGGTTGGGTACCACATCGGGTAGCAGGTAAAAAAATCGGCTACACAGCCCCGACCTCCTCAGGTAGGGTTGGTTGGATAGAGGGAACCGAAGGTGAGGTGGGTGTAACGTCTTTTTTTACCATTAAAGATTTTATAATAGAAAAAAGATTTTCCATTTTGTTATCCATTTCATCAAAAATCATTAGACCTTCACCATTCTCAAATTTTTTTCAACCTAAAACCCATACAACGTTCACTGTTTCACAAAATCTTTTTCTCTTTTATATTTAAAAAATATCATCATAAAAATCAATGGATGACATGCAGACCTTGTTGGGGTAATCATTCCACCTTTAGATGATGAAGATCATATACTCTTAACGGATAGTAGCTTTAAAATTTATGACGGATATTGTCTCGGGAGCTGTGGAGCAAGGCGCCGCAACACCTATTAGAAGACATGTGGAACTTGATCGTGAAAAAGGTCACGAAGTTTTAATGCAAGATTATTTCGTCGATAACCCCAAGTACAACGAAGAAACGTTTAAACACAAGTATCGTATTCAAGACGCGAGGTATAAAAAAAGGTTTACGGCGTTACAAAAGTGCACATCTGCAGTTAAACAACTCGCAACGGGAAATCCTCCTCATGAGTACAATGAGTAATAAAACACTTATTTTTTTTTAATAATTTTCATTAAATTTTTTAAAATCTAATTGAAAAATTAAAAAAAATGAAGATAAAATTATCTATAAAACTCACCACCATCACCTCCACCAATCGCCGTCATCATCACCGACAATCACCATTCACCTACATTGGCGGCTCCCCCCGCGGGACCATCACAACCGTAACACAACCTATCCACCATCACCATCGTTAAACGTGACTACCACCACCACCAACCCCTTTCGAAACCCTGGCCAAAACCCACCATCTCAAATTCGTACCACCTCCGGCCACCCACTATCATCATCAACCACATCACCGTCCACCCTTGAACCCTAACTTTGTCCCGACTCTTTGAACAAAAACAAAGGCCAAGGGGGAGTTTGTGCCCTAAACACAACCCGAACCTTCGAATGGGAAAAAAAGTCGGGCTAAAGACATTGAAACGACCTCGTCCAAAAGGCCACGGACGAAAATAGAAGAAGAAGCATTAGCAAAGGCGTATTTGGCTACTTCAAAAGATCCCCTAGCTAGTAAAAAAATTCTTAAAATTTTTATTATTTTTATTTTAGTGCTCTAATATACGTTTTATTTAAAAATGTAGGGAATAATCAAACAGGAGATAGTTTATATATCGAAGTAGCGAATAAATTCCACAAATTAATGTAGCAACTTCCATATCGCAACTTCGAGTCCATAAGTTCGAAGCGGAGCAAAATGAATACTACAATCGGCATGTTCATCAAGTATTATAATCCGTTGTTTGTGAATCCTCCAAGTGGGTGGAACGAGGAAATGATTTTCAAAGAGGCGATGCGTAAATATGAAGACAAGTATCGGCAAGCTTTTCCTCACGTTCGTGCGTGGGTGGTTTTTAAGACATCTCGCAAATGGGCACCGGTTCCAAACGAGGTTGCAAGCGCCAAACGAACCAAAACTTCGGAGTCGGGCGATTTTAGCATGGGAGGCGGGTCGACCGGTCGTTGTCAAACTAATATAAACGACGACCCAGAGTTCGAGGAAGATACCATTCCAGAGGAGCCACGACCCATAGGAAGGAACAAAGCTAAAAAACAAGCGGCTAAAAAAAACAAGCCGCGTCAGGGAGTGGGAGCGGGTCAAAGCTGGACGGTTTGGTGTATGAATTGGAATCCTTCAAACATACCTTTAGTCAAAGTCAAGCAAAGAAGGTAAAATTGAAAGAACGCAAAGTTGAAGAAAAACTTCGATTGAGACAATAGAAAGTGGAGGAAAGCATTCGCCAAAAGAATGAAGCTACGCAACTAGAAGAATGGAGAATACTGACAACGAACGTCAACGACTATCCCGAAGAAGACCGTCTCGTGTTGCTCAAGATGATGGAGAATATCGCAAAAAAATATTTTTTTTGGAAGGTGTGTTTCAGCAGTGAATCCAAACGAGGCACAACCCCTCAACCCCAGTTCGAATCCAGGCCAAACGCGGGTGTTGAATTTCTCACCCCTTAGTGCGAGTGGGGGGGACTCGAACCTGAGACCAAGCCCGGGCGGGAACCTCCTTAAGGAGTAAACCCTCCCACCTCCGACCAGCTGGGCTGGACATCATTGGCATCGCAAAAAAATATAATTCGTAGTTTTTTTTAAGTTAAGTGTTCGTTTTGTTTTTTATTTTTATTTAAATGTTCGTTTTTTTATGTTTTATTTAACGTGTTTTTTATTTGTGATTTTAAGTTTATTAATGTAATTTTAACTTTTTAATATTAATATTATAATATTATTTACTTAAACAAACAAAAAGAAAAGAAAAAGAATTAAATGATGATGGGCCTCCTCCACACCGTTGGACCATCATCTCCATGATGCTCTACTCCATGATGACGTGGCAGCTGAGGTGAAGGACCATTATGGATTATGGGCCTCCTCCACACCCAAAAGCCGTGAAAGTGAGACATCAAAATTTAAATCTCACCATTCACGTGCACATGGGTTGTTATGAGCTATTCTTGGTTGATCTTGGATATAAAAATTTGCATGCGGGTTCATTTGAATCAAAATGAGTTAGCACAACGCATGAACATTGTTTATCGCCAATGACACTGCCATCTCCCATCTGTCTCTGCCACCATCGTTTCCGCCTACACTACCACCGCCTCGACCCCCAACACCACCTTGTCGTCACTGCCACCACCACGCTCACCACCTCAACTTGTTGCCTCTAGCCACCATAGAAAATTATATATAGGTATACCAATTTTAGTACTTTATTTTTCAAAAATGACTGGTTTATATTGATCAGGACCCATTACAACCTGAATCAAATTGTTACTTAGCCTGACCCAAACTCATTTTGCTCAAAAACTGTATTGACCCAAATGCTTCTTGACCTGTTGCCCAGCCACCCGACTCACTAAGTTTGCCAGTCTTAGTGATGAAATTTCTCCATCATGGAATTAGAATGCTTGGTATATTTTTATTTAGAAACAATTGTAAGGTTTCATGATTCATACAAATATATAAGTACAGGCAGAATATCGTTTCGTATCTGTTGTAATTTCTTTTGGCTTTTTGGATTTTTTTACGACTTGGTGCCTCGAGAAAACAGGCACAAAAAAATAATTAAAAAAAATGCGGTTATGATCGCCTCTTAAGCTACAACCTTTTGGTCTAAGATGGCTTTTAGTGCCTCTTTAATGTATGGATATTTGTATGAAAATCCCAGCTCTTTGGCTCTAGCAGGAACCACCCTTTGTCCTTCCAAAACCTGCCAAACAGTCAAATATCAATACATAGCATTGCAGTTTGCAGATGGTGCAACTAATAAGAATGTAATAAAATGGTTAATTACCACAGTAGCGCCTTCTCCAAGGACTGCTTTCAGGGCTAAGTCAGGTACAGGAAGCCATGAGGGTCGGCCCAAGACCGAGCCCAGGTGTTCGCACATCTCCGCTAGCCGAACAGGGTTTGGAGCAGTTCCATTTATAACTCCTGAAAGCTAAGGATAGGTTAGTAATTTCACAATTACAAAAATAATCGTTCTTTTATGAATAAAAGTAAAAAAGCAATTGCTTATATGCTTCTCGGAATCTGATTCTATTCAACCCTTGGATCATATTTTAATGGATGATTAAGATCTCTCTATTATGTCTAGTTCACTCTATGACATACAACCGTAGGAATGTTAAATGAGTCATGTTCGCAGGCAGGCTGAACTAGACATGAACACGAACACGACATGTTTATTCGCGGATTGACATGAACACAACGCATGTAACACAAAATTTACAAATTTACAACAGAAGGACAAAAATATATAAAATATCTACAACCCATTGACAGTCTTTCCCTCATTTTAATGGTTCTGGTTTGAACTCATCCCTTTGTTCATGAGTGTAAAGCGATACTTACGAGATAATGAAAAACAAGCAAATAATATCACCTTTATATGATGGATTCAATAAGGCTTCATATAACAGATTCACCAAGTCATCCACATGAATCCATGAAAACCTGCAACATTTACACAATGAAATCAATATAAACTTGAGCATGTTAATTTCTTTGGTTCATCAATCACTAATTAATATTGCATAATTTCATAGTTTAAATAGATCAACTTAATACAGAAGTTATATATTATACCATTGTTTCCCAGAGCCCAATGGTCCTCCCGCAAACATCATGAAGATGGGAATCATTTTAGCTGCATAAGTCACAATGTTTATTAATTCAAGCTATTTCAATCCATTTAATTATGGAGTCAATCCAGGTTATGTTTTATTTTCAACAAGGTAGACGGGTAACATCAAAGTAAATTAAAAATCCAAAGAAACGGGCCAAAGTGGCCCACATTATATTACATTTGCGTATGAACCTCTATAATTCATTAATTCAAAACATCAAATTACTATGGGAATAACATAACGTTGTTATCATATATGACATTATTCATTCATAAAAGTTAGCAAATATTTGAACAAATAGTGTTTTGAGCCGACCTAGCCCGACTTAATTCAACAAGTAACCCACGAAACTGTTTTTGTTTTTTTACGTAAGCCCCTTTTGGCAGTTACTTAAGTAGCCTTTTCTTTTCATGTTAACGAAAAGAAAATCTTCAATGTGCATAAAAAATGATATAGAAGATGATTCATGAAAGGAAACAGACCTAAAGCACCACCGTCTTTCCCAAGAACCACACCAATACGAATAAGTGCAAGCCTAACATCCTTATCAACTCCAAGAGCTGTTCCTTCCCATTCTCTGCAAACCTGATTATACAAAACATGTAATTAGTAAGTACAAATATATCAGAAACCGTTAAAACCTATGTTAGAGGCTTCTATTAGTTTACCTCTGCTAGATAATCTTTACCGGAAGGGCTTTGTTCGTCAAAAACTTGAGTTTCACTAGTACCTGAATTATAATATCACAAGGACAAGTCCCAACAAAATTAAAACTGAAGAAAAGAATTGAAACAGAAATGCACTAATCATAATCCCTATTTATATAGTTATCTTATGGATATGATATTGTTAACTTAATCATGTAAATACCACAAATAAAGATTAATGTTAAATAGAAACATACCATAATAGCCAACTGCTGTTGCACTAACCAAAACTCTTGGTCTTACATCACTTGGGGAGTTATTTATCAAGTCAACAACCTTCATGTTATGTAAACAGACCCGTCAACCTTATGCCAAAACTTAAAAAAATAGTGTTTGGTCTTTTGGGGAGTTCATCTTCTTTTCTCATTTTATCAAGGTATTTTCTGTTAAATTATTATGTATAACCCAAAACATAACCTTTGATGTGACTCTAATCCTGCTTTGCTTGATCTCTTTCTTAATCTGCAGTAGCCAAAACATACTTATAGCTAAAAGAAAAGGAGAAACAATTGACAGGTCAATGTTAATTTCGGAATATCGTAATCAGTGCTTTAAAAGTTAGGCGCTAGGTGGGACTGAATATAGGAATAAGGACCTAGTCGGTGAACTAGGCGTTTTGGCCATTAGGCGGGCCTAGGCGGTGGTTGCGAAGCGCACAAAAGCGACGAGGTCTAAAACCAAGGCGTAAAGCGCAAAGCGCAAAAGCGGTGAGCTTTTCGTACGCGAGGCGCAAGACGATTATATAATTTTTTTTATGTATGCTATAGGTTTTTAACATTATTTACTCAAAATATAGATACAAATAAGGTATATATATCATTTAACTTAAATGTACAACCTTTTTAGCTACATGTATAACAATTTTAAGCACAAAAACATCATGTGTACGAAAAGCGCGCTTTTAGTGCACTTTTAGTGCGCTTTTTTGTTGCGCTTTTAGGGCGCTTTTTGCGCTTTTCCTGCGCTTTTGTATGAAGTGCGCCTAGGGTTACATAAGGCGCCAAGATCTGCGCCTAGGCGCGCCTCGCGCTTAAGCGCGCTCTAGGCGCGCTTTTTAAAACACAGGGCGCTAGGTGGGACTGAATATAGGAATAAGGACCTAGTCGGTGAACTAGGCGTTTTGGCCATTAGGCGGGCCTAGGCGGTGGTTTTTTTAATTTTTTTTTTTTTAAATGTCTAGGTATTTCTTAGTATTATGTGTATATATCTAAGTATATTTAAGTATTATGTGTATATATCTTAACATAATTTAAAAAAACACCTAAATTTGTGTAGATATATATATAAAATACGTATAAAAATACCAAAATGCCTAATTTCGCTAGTCCCGACTAGTCCCTAGGCTGGACCTCACCGCCCACCTAGCGCCTAGCGCCTTCTGCAACATTGATCATAATAATCTGGTTACCAACCTCAGGAGACCATCTTGTACTGATAGGCAACCCAGCCAAGTTAACAACACCTGTTGACCCTTGAATGCAATCTTTCCACTGGGCTTCCTCTGCAATTACAATACCTGGAAAATCCTTGGCTACAACAAATAAAGGAATGTTACAAAGTAAGCAAAGATATTTGAGGAATGAACAAGTAACAATGTCAGATTATAAATTCACACCAAAAGAAACGATGACTTAACTTCTGTCTTATGCTTTGAAAACTATCCCTATAAAACAACTCTTGAAATTTCAGAACGTGATTTTTCCAACAGCCATGAGTTGAAGAACCGTTCATAATATCGTGCTTGCAAATCTTAAAAAATAATAGTAGTTGAAAAGTGTGAACAGTAATGCCAATATTCTTTTCATTTATGTTTTTTTTTCCACTAAATATATTTTTATGAGTTTATTATTGATCATGTAATTCAATTAGAATACATATCAAATATTTAAAACGGATTTTATGATATGAAATTAAGAAGAAATATATTGGGAAAAACTGAAGTGGAATTATTCCAAAAAATGGTTCTTCAAAATGAATTTACAGTCAAAATCTACTCAAACTCATAGTTGGCTTGTTTCATGAAACACATTTTGAAATTAAAACATCTTCTTTATCCCCTTTTCAACTAATGATTAGTACTGAATTTTACAACCTCTCATTTCATAAATGACTTGACTTATTCTTAAATAGAATTACTTTTGGGAAATGGTTATCAGCAATGTAGACAACGAAGATCAAGAATTATTATTTGGGAGTGAAAATACTGAAAAATTTGCAAACATTCTGGTCAAAAGTTGTAAGTCTGCTCAAGTACATAGGGATTTGTTAGGATTTTTGCAAGTATAATGGTTATCTTGAAGCCAAATAAAACATTCTTAAACTGATCTTTTAACTGCCAGATGAGCAGGTAAGCAAAATAGATCAGCTTAGGAAAATATTTATCAAAAAAGGTTCAGCTTTTCGTTGTAAAATGAAGCAATGAGACATTTGCATAATCCGTAGATAAATGTAAGAAGATCCAACTGATGGACAAGAAAATTAGTAGTTCAGAAGATGGCTGAGCCAAGGATTGTTCAAGCAATGTAGCAATGAATTTCATGAAAAGCTTTAGCAGTTTCTATTGTCACAGGATTACGGATCAATGATATCAAGAGCAATCAACAGTGATTAAATATATGAACAGAGATTTAGTATATTGCTATTGAAAGAACATTCTCTCGTAATCTACAAATGAAGACTACACGGGTATTTATAGGCCTCTAGATATAACCATCATATGCTAGTTATTTAACTACCAACTGGCATAACTAATTGTAACTACCCATAACTGTCATAACTCATAACTACTAACGGTGTTAAGTGTGACTGTGCGGGCCGGTTTTGTGGGTTAAATTTGATCCAACAGTTTCTTTATTACTTATATATCATTACCTTCTTACCAGGAAAAATGGACTCCGCTTTTGATTTAGATCGAGTCAAAACACAGATACTATGGTTATCTGCAACATAAAGGTTCATGAAGATTAATAATTTAATGATACAATGTGACCGAACGTAGACAAAAGTATCAATATAATACATATAAGTAAGAAGATGCTAAAACACGCAACATGCATACCGTTAAGTCATAAACACCATATCAAAACCGTCGCATGATTTATATAGAGCCCTTCAATAATAGAAAAAGTTTACAAAAATGAAACCTAATACAGTTTACCATTTATGGTTTTCTTATAGTTTTGGAGACTTGTTCATTACGAATCTAATTAACTGTTCACTTTCAAACGCCCCATGAATATTTTATACATCATATTGGGAAGTCTTATATTTGGAGCGGAAGTTCAAAACATGAAAAACAATTATAAACAAACAATGAGCTACACTTAACTAGGAAAATAATGACAGATAAGATACATAATCAACAACAATACTGATGGCTACAGCCAGTAGCTAGACGAAATATTAATACCTTCATAGAGCCTTTGCACCAACTTACTCCCAATAAAACCTGTTGCTCCTGTTATAGATACAGTCATCTGGTTCCCCTGCAACCATCCACAAAAACACAGTTATGAGTATCTGATGCCTTGCCATTGTTCTATATATACATATGGCTTGAATCTGTTCAGTCATATTATAAAACTTATAAGATAACCTATATACGTGGTGTTACAACATTTGGGACAATGATATGCTAAGAGGATGAAAGTTAAGGCAATACAAGTAAAATGCACACTTTTTTCAGCTAGGTGCATAATATAAATCAGTAAATCACATCAATAATGTCGGTATGACCGTGCACCGAATTGACCACATGAAAACATAAGCCACATTTTAACTTTCTACATGTCAAAACTAGTTTATCTAAGAATTATACATATAACGAAGCTCGCCGACCTAACAGCAATTTAAACAAAAAAAAATCCTTAAGAAATGCATACAATAACCCTCAATTTGCTTGAATTGTTTTACATAAAAGGAAGCATTACAATTTGCATAACATGTATGACAGTAGAAACTGTAAACAATTAATTATATGGCCACCTGAGAGGAGCCATTGACGTCGGTTTTGACACACCAAACTCTAAATCTTCTAAACTCACACACCTGAAACAATAAAAACATTAACTCTAATAATATCGATTTTAACAGCGTGAAATTAAAATGGAGTGGGAGAAAGAGTACGGAGGTAGGTCGATGAGAAGAGTGAAGAGGAGGTAAGATGTTAATTGAGCTTCTCCAAGTCAAAGCAGAAGCTCCACAGAGCTCCATTGATTACAGAGGAGAAATTTGTGGAGTATAATGGGAAGAAGAAGAAGGTGGAGAAAAATGGTTGATGGGGTTACTCGTGCTTGCATTTCAGCCACACCCGAAATTAAAGGTGCGATTTTTCGTATCTAACTTGTGGTTCCCACTTCCCACAATCAATGTTTTAAGCGACTAACATAAGCTCGGTAGGCCTAGTAATGGCTAACCTGTAAAATACGATAAAACATGTTAATTGAAAAGTATACTATGTGATTTTTTTTTCCTTTTTTTTAAATAATTAGAATTAAGAGGCAAATATCCTTCATTTCTCTTTTTTTTTTACATAAAATTGTGTTATAAACATGATATATAAAGTAGTTAAACAAGTCGGGTTAATGTTTAGAACTTGATTTGTTCGCGTCGTCAGAGAACTGTTAAACCTGTTAAGACACGATTAACGATCACCAAGATAAATTCAACACTATTCACGTTTGACAACGCGGACAGTTCTAATGACCCGCTCTCCCATCATTCTAGAGGAAACATACAGTTTGAAGTAGAGACGAGCTCGGGACGGTATCGGTACCGATCCCGACAATACCGATACCGAAAAGTCCAAAAAACCAATACCGATACCGATCCCGAAACCCCTCGGTTCAGTATCGGTTCGGTACGGTATCAGGATCGGGACGGGACGGGATTGGTATTCGGCCTTGTATGCTCATCCCTAGTTTGAAGGCCTACCATAATAAAACTTCTTGCTTGACCTAGAAAACTTTTTGCTATATATAAGACCTCAACCTACTTTTTTTTTAACTTACCTCCCCCATTTTTACACCTCTTTTTTATCCCCTTTTTAAAATCGTCTCATATAAGGCTTGAACTTCCAACCGCTCCATTAACAGCCCAACTTATGACCTCCACATTTAAAGGTTATAAGGCTCCCACTACACTAGATTCATTGGCATTTATATTAATTTGCTACCCTATCTCCAAGTGATGTAATGGTATAATATTTGGGAAGAGATAACGTACAAAGCGTCTTAATGTAAGAAGCTTTCTGAGCCATTGGATTTAGGCGGTGGCAAGATTGTAATTAACAAAACAAAGGGAGAATGTGACAACAGTCAACAAACCAGGTCAACATCCGTACACGATTCATTTGTTGCCTTATTATATGTGCATATTTAGACAATTTGCATACACTATACCCCCCCCCCCCCCCGTCCAAAGAAGCAAGAGTTAATAAGAGAACTCAGCATGAGACACCTGTTTAGTCATACAACAACTGAACAACTCACCAAACAAGAAATCAGTGGGATATCACTCACTAACACATGATGACTCCACACTAACACATGTTTATAGATTACCAATAACATCATATCTAAACACCTAACAACTAACTTGTGTTCAAAATACATGTTGATGTCTTCAACACACGACTCATAACCACCTACCTAGATGTTCCTACATCAAAAATAACCAAGACATGGGCAGACACAAGCACCAACTCGACCCCGAAACCAATTCTGTCAACACCATGATCAGGAAAGAGGTTGTATAACTTGATGAACACATGAGATTATCTTAGAAACAAACACTTGACAATGTACACGTGTGCACATACATACACCCACACATATACCTACGCATAAACATACACATACATCGGCTACATATGTAAATACACACATGACAAATACATGATCTTAGACTAGTCACTATCACCTTTACAACCTACAAACAATTCGGCCAATTCCACCCAAGAACATATGACAATGATAAAGTCTATACTTACACCTAGCTTACACCTATTTAGGCAAGAAACCAAGATATCTCATTCTCCTATACAAGTCAACTTTCCTCACTAGTGAACTCCTAACCACAATCGGCCAAAGAGAAGGGAAGGCATGCCGCCAACTTTCACCAAACTAGACATAAGACAAGAGTGCAATGCCAATTCCCATGAAAGATCAACACCCCTTTTGGGATTCTTGTTCTCGGCCGAAGCACAAAGAGGAGCCAAGACAAGTCCCTTTCATAGAAACATGCCTCATTTGTTAATAACATGAGGGACACCAGTTCCCACAAGCCTACCTTTTCCACTTATAGTTTGAGACAACACCATCTTCCTTTCTTTCACATATGGCGGCCGATAGGGACATCTCAAGGGCACACGGAGACAATTCTTGGAGCATAGAAGGGTCACTATCCATGCTTGTACTTGGCCGATCCTAGGAGAAAGCAATCAAGATATTACGGCTTCCAACTCACCCCCATATGTGATGTAATCGGCCTAGAAGCACGATGAGGTCATGGATTTCATGTAAATGGATAACAAGACAAAACTAATCATCCTTCGTAGCCTAAATCCACTTACCTTACCTTTGATTAGTCATCCTACTCCTAACTTACTCTAAAAGATGATAACTTACACTAATCAATGTATCAAAACAAGGAGATGACCATTCCTCAATTGTTTTGTCCACACCCCCTTCGATCACTATAAAAAGGGTCTCCAAGAGCTTCAACAATCACACCATCACTTTCCTTTACACCACAATACCCATCGGCCCTCATCCTCTCTAAGCCGAAGGCACCAAGGATCGAGTAAGGGGAGTTTCAAGACATCCAACTCTACTTTGAATCAACTAGGTGAGTTATCTAACCATTCTTTACTTTCTTAGCTTAGAACCTTTCGGCCATAGTGAACCCGATCTAAATCCTCACTAAAATCGGTTACCATGATTAACACAACTATCATAAAACAAGTACATTTATACAAAGATCTTTGAACACATTGTTAGGTTTTGTAACTAGTAGTCACTTAGGTTACCTAAACACTTTTCCACATTATTAATCGGCCTAGACAAGATCACCCACATTCAAGTAGTGTTATTAGAACATATAAACAACAAAAGAGATCAACTAATGATCGGTTTTACAAACAATAACACGATCGGCTTATACTCAAAGTTAAGGAGGCTTATGATGAGTTTTATAATCGGCATTGTCACCAAACACTACTAAAATGATTAGTAACCTTCGATGATATCTTAACATGTTGAAATCGAGCCATGTTGGTCCACACGTCCTTCGAAAATGAAGCCTAGGTGGTACCTTGTTTCGGCTAGATCCATTTAACATATGATAGCATAGGCCGGAACATATGTTAACTCCATGATATGATTAAAAGGGTAATAAACACATGTTAAATCTTGTACCTACCACAAACCAACCTCACATGACAAATTGGTGCCAAACTATAGCCCATAACGACATGTGGAGTCCATTTTGCCTACATTAGATATTATGTGTTCGACAAAACACCAAAGTTTTGGAACTATATGTTTTATAGAACACTAACGAATGTCACGTACACTAAAACGCACTAAACACAACGGTCCACAAGTGTCGGGTGAACAATTTGTATGATAAACAGCAACTAGATGACTTACCATGTCCATAATGATCATAGGGTATCATTTGTCGGGACGGTGACCATTTACAGCCTCACTAGACCTCTTACATCATCATCAAGTGAGTTTTCATGGCCCCATTTTACTATTTTACATTTCGGGGGAAATACATGCATCAATGCTTGTGTCATTTTCAAGTGTGTGTACATTCTATCGTGACTACCATGTGGAACATGAGACATATTGGTTCATGAGCTCACTAGTCGCTCTAACCGGTCACATACAAAAGAGTGTTAGTATTCTACAATACATACATTGTCTTTAGTGTACAATGCGCGAGGCACAACAGTCAACTTGGTTTAAAAAAGCGTGAGGCGCTCCGAGGCGTTTTGGTTCCAAAATCCGAGGCACGGGGCTTAAAGCGCGAGGCGAGAGCTTCACGTATGTGAGGCGCCCAAGGTAAAAAAGAGTAAAAAAATATTTATACAAGTCAATACTACATATTCTACTTGTTAATCAATCCTAAAAACAATAACATAATTATAAACACACTTAAACACTTCATTAAACAAACACTTAAGCCGAAACACACTTAAAAAACTTTTTTTAAAAAAAAAACCCTGATTTGGATTTTGGCCCAAAAAAAACCCTAATTTTGACTGAGGCGGCACCTCAAGCGCCTCAGGCGCGCCTCACAGCGCTTCATGTAGTTTAGCGCCTCAGGCCAAAAAAAGCGCTTTCCTAGCGCCTCGGGCGCCTCAAGCGCGCCTGAGGCGCGCTTTTTTAAACCAAGACAGTCAAGAGGTTTGGTTATGGGACTCATGGTTTAGATCATTTGCTTAGCTAGCTTATGATTGGTCATACACGAATTACACGTTGGTTTTACCAGTTACATTCAAACCCATGAAACTCACCAACATTATTGTTGACAAAAACTCTTTATGCATGTTTTCAGGTAACTAGTATGGAGGGCCACAGAGATTTGAGGGAAGGGTTCGAGCAAGCACTGCGTGGTACCACTTGGATGGGTTTCCTTTGTCAATCCCATGTTGTTTAAACCGTACTAGATAATATTCTCTTTTGTTAATGCTATGGTAACGTTTTAAATGAATGACAATATCCATCTCTTATGGTGGTACTATTTAAATAAAATGTGTGTTGCTTGAACCTTGTGCTTGAAAACCTTTCGGTCGTCGCATCCCCGTGTTTCCGCCTTGGCGAGGTGTGACACATCACCTGTAAAATTATATTTGATTCGTTCAACCCCTAACACCTGTGACCATAGTCACATGGTTCGCGGTACGTTCTGGTACGAAACGTGGAACGGGATCGCAATTCGCTAGGTCCGTAAAATTTGGTACGAAAGGGGGTAGGCTCATTTCGGATCGCTCTTGTACGATGTACCAGTTAATTTCTAAATAACCTATATGTGCAACCTTAAAAGCACAATCTATATAATACACTTTATGTATAACTAACCATGCTATAAGTACAACAAATAAAACTCAATAAATAAATAAGAAAAAGATAAAAACAAGTTAGAAATATTTTAGGGCTAAATTTTACAAAAAAAAAAAACAAAACATAAGGGTTAGCATGTAATTTTGTGAAAGAAAAAAATAAAAGATTTGTAACCCTAAAAAGTTACATCCATCATATGCATCTCATCTCCATCTGCATCATCTCTTGAGTTCTTAAGCTATTTCATCTTAAATAGCATCAAAGTGGCTCTCCTTCATATTTTCTCAAGGTATTTCATCTGTATTGCATTCGTCAATCTTCTTCATCTCGATTTCTAGTTTGTTTAATGCTGGAATTTAAACTCTATCGTCCGGAACGCTAATTTCATGGTCGAAGTAGCGATTTGGAGCGTTCCCGGAACACGTTCGTACCGCGATTCGGTACGGACGATCCAAATCGCAAATCATGGCCTATTCAGCGATTTATGTGACTATGCCTGTGACGGCAACCACCTACCACCATCTCTAAAATCATATGTTCGTTCTTCACACAACATCATCTTCATCTCCCCTATTTCTAGCTTCGTCCATCACCGACGTTCCATTCGATGATCCTACTATAAATTTAACGCTCCATTAGGACCTGAACATACCGAAAATCAAAACCCCACTCTCACATTTCACTATCGTTCTCTCGTTCATGATCAATCTCGACGCTTTGACTTCGTGGTTTGACTTGTCGATTCGGAAGCAAATCAATTTGTAAGTTTCAATTTAAACCATAATCTTGTTTTTCGATCTGTTCTGAGTAATGGCCCCTTATTAGTTTGTCATTTCAATTCATAATTAAGCGGATTAGAAATCTAGGGTTCTTATGAGCTTCTTTTGGGGAAGATGATCATACTTGATGTCTACTTAAAATTGATTCGAAAACAATGAAACACAATCAGACGTGTGGTCCAAATGGTTGAATGTTTGGGGAAAATGTTGTTGTGGCGGAGGTGAAAGGTTGTCTGCGGGTGGAGGTGGGTAAGGTGGGTGGTGGTGTGTAGGGATGACAATGGGTCGGGTTTGGGATGGGTTTCGGTAATCCCAACCCCATACCCGATTAGGTATGTTTATCCTAAACCCGACCCAAAACCCGTCGGGTAATTACCCATCGGGTATCGGGTATACCTGCGGGTTTCGGGTAAACCCGTTAATTTTTAAAACTTACTCATTGAGTATATCCGACCAAATATCCGATGGGCATCTATTAGGCAACTATTAATTAACCTATTACATTTAGCATTATTAAATATAGATAACAAATAGTACACACTATCTTTTTGTAATTTTAGCACAAGATGACAATGTAGATGGAAAACTAGATATATTATGCATACATATTTAAAAATATATATTAGAAATTATACTAGGTATCTAATCGGGTAAACGGGTATACTTTATCGGGTAATCGGGTCTGGTAAACGGGTATATCATCAAATCCCAAACTCGTCCCATACCCGCGAAAAAAATAAAAACCAATCCCATACCCATACCCGATTACCCGTCCCAAATGTGTCGGGTTTCGGGTTTACCCATCGGGTTCGGGTTTGATTGCAATCCCTAGTGGTGTGGTGGTGCTGATAAGGAGAGAGAGGGAAAGATAGGTATTAATATAATACAAAATTCTTTTCGTTTAAATTTTAAAATGGTTTTCTAAATAAATGGGTAAAAAGACAATTTTACCCTCTACTTAACGATAAAAATTAACTGGGTTAGGCTCAAAGGACAAACCGTGCAAGATTCTAAAACGTAAAGTACAAAACTCAACAATTTTAACATAAAGGACATTCTTTGCATCGTCCTTTCTAGGTGTCAGAGTGAGCACATCCTTTGTTTGGTTGAGAACTCTGACGGGCAGCCTGCTGCGTCAGGAACAGTTGCTCAGGGCAGCACTACCCTAGGGTGTGTGTCTCGATGCTGCCCTGAAAGGAATCTTTTAGTCGTGTCGACGAAGGTTTACTTATCTTGCTGAGGAAGCTTCGTTCTGCGTCGACGTAAAACCGGTGGATGAGCATGCGTCCGTTGAGTTGTGGACGCGTGGTGATCCGCTGACGTAAAACGGGCGGACGACCTTGCGTCCATTTATTTATGGACGCGTGGTGCTCCGCCGACGTAAAACGGGCGCCAAATCAGCGTCATGTGAGAACGAATGTGGCTTTGTATGAGTTGATTTTGTGATATGGTATTACTAGTGTATGATACTTACTAGCTTTTGGTACCATATCCCTTCAAGCCCCCCCGTCTAGTGCTTTTGTGTTGCCTTGTAAAGGTGAGGAGGGAGTGCTGGACTCTTTTTTAGACTGGAAGGTGTGAAGTTTACATGTGTACTTTGAGTTACATCCAGACGTCACTGAGTTTTCATGTAACAAAGTGTACATGTATTTGTAGGACGTCGTCAACTGGTGCGCGCACAGTGATCAACCTGTGGGCGGATGACGGAATATGTGTTATCACGGAGCCTGTAATAGGTGGACTCTGTGAGTACCGATTCTTTCATGTTTAAAGCTTGAAGCATGATGAAGAAGAAAACCGCTTCTTTCATGTGTAAAGCTTCAAGCATGATGAAGAAGAAAACCACTTCTTTCATGTGTAAAGCTTGAAGCATGATGAAGAAGAAAACCGCTTCTTTCATGGGTAAAGCTTCAAGCATGATGTCCCGGATTTGTAGCGCATGTGTAGGATAAGAATTCTTCGGTTTTGTGTTATAGCGCTGTCGTGACGCTTGAGAAAGCGCTGGGCGTTATTGCGCAAGAAGAAGGTGTAAATAGATGGAAAAAACCCTTTTTTGCATTCTGGCGCTTTTGCTGACGCTTGAGGAGGCGTCGGGCGTTGATGCGCATGAAGAAGATGTAAATAGATGGAAAAAACCCTTTTTTGCATTCTAGCGCTTTTGCTTACGCTTGAGGAGGCATCGGGTGTTGATGCGCATGAAGAAGATGTAAATAAATGGATTTGTCTCTTCGGGCGTATGTATCGTACCTGAGAGTGCGTCTGGCTGTGAAGCGCATGCAGTAGGTGTAAATATTGATGAGGCAAAAAGGTGGTTTTTGTCGTCGTTTGCGCATGCTGAAGTGGAGTTATTGCGCATTAAACTTGTCTTTTTGAATTCTGCGCAAATTGAATAGCGGGAATGTTTGCACTCGAAGAGACGTGTCTGACGGTTCGTACACTTGTACCGGGAAACGTGTCTGACAGCTGGTGTGGGAGGGTTGTTAGTGGGTGGACACGTGTCGGTCATCGGTGCTGTGTGACAGCTGTTGGGTACTGCAACCGTTAGGCGAGTGGGCCACACGCGGCGCGTGAGCCATCTGACGTGGCAGTCTGTGATTGGACCTCTGGCGGAAAAGTCTTTTTTCATCATTAATTTTCTGCCCATCGCAATTAATGCGATGGGTATAAATTGGGCTTCTCCCTTTGTGAGTTGTTTATAATTCTCGTTTCCTTTTCTTTTCTCCGGTGATTTACTCTCGAATTCCGGCAAGAATTTCCAAGAATCCAGTCTTTTCTTCTTCGTTTTTTCTTTTCCTTCTTTTAAAAGGTTTGAGGAAAAAAGTTCTAAGCCTGAGTTGGCGATGGTAGAAGCTCAGGTGGCTGGCCGAAATATAAATACAGAACTTTTTTGGAGAAGTATGAGATTCTCCAGGAGTGGGAACCTGAGTTCCCGGCAAACGGTAAGACCCCAATGGACGCTCCTGAGGGGAAGATATGTTTGTACGAAGCCTTTTTCCTAAAAGCTATGTTCAGGATTCCCACCAGCCGGTTCTTGATGGATGTGTTGAAGAAGTATGGTGTCCATATTTCTCAGATGAGCCCGTTCGGAGTGATGAGGGTGATGCACTTCGAAGGTACGTGCAGGGCGTTGAGGATGGAGCCTGTATTTGAACAGTTTAATGTTTTTTATAAACTGGGAGTGAAGGACAGTGGCTGGGTGCCGTTTGTTGAGAGGTCCAAAGCGGTGACTATTGTTGTAACGAAGAGTTCTCCGAAGAGCCTTCGTGACTGGAGGAGGTGCTTTTTCTATGTTAGGAAGGAGGTGATCCCTGTTGAGATGGGGTGATCAAGACTTTGTGCTGGGCAGAAGCCACCGTCATTTGAGATTGTTAATAATTTCCAAGATGAAGACTGGTTCAAGATTCTGATGTCTCATCCAACTAGGTTGGATAATCTTGATCATTGTAACGAGGGGATGTTGAGGCTGGTAGGTGTTAGCCGTCTGGGGATGAGGGAGGGTATGGACGTGCTCCCTTATGGTGATGGAGGTATGGACCTGGTGGCAGGTAAGCGCCCAGTATTGCTTTTATTCTTATTCCTTGTTTTCGTCTATCTTTTTGAGCAATCAACTGATGGGTGTTTATGTTTTTTACAGGTGAATGTTTGTTTGACTTTTGGGTGCAGAGAGTCTCGCGCCCCATGTTCAAGGCAGTACCTGCTGGAGAGGTAGCTGGCGTGGAGAAGATGCGGGCGAATTTCATATTCCCTGCACGTATAGAAGGTGCGCCTGAAAACCCTCCAGCAGTTGGTTTCCTTATAAATCTCGAACCCTTGTCTGCGCGTACGGAGGCAGGGGTTGACTGGGTTGTTTTGTCTGATGATGAGTCTAGCTAGTTGTCCTCTAATTTAATCCACCGTTCGCATCGCTCTGTAGGTGGTGGTTCCAACGGAACTGTGTCTGCGCCACAAGGGGTGGGCGCCGGTAGTAGTGGTTTTGGGACGGCTGAGGGCGTCAAGGGCAAGGGTAAAGGTAAGTGTTTCCTTTTGTTGTTTGTTTTTATTGAAGTACGATGTCCGTCACAGGTTTGTTGAGTTTGTTTCTTTTTGTTTTGTAGACGAGGCCCGTAAGCGCAGGCGGCTTGTGTTGACGACAGAGGACGTGGCGGATGAGCCTGCGTCTAAGAAAACTGCCCTGTCTGGGGGCGAGAAGAGCGATGATGTGATTCATCCTGGTGGTGGCCATGTTGAATTGGAGTTTGAGCCGCCGCCCAGGCATAAGCCCATAAAACTAAAGGACAAAACTTGTAACTCAGTCCAATAACTTTTTATGTGACAAATTGGCCAAACAGTGTTCATTGGGAATGTTGTGGAAGGAGTTTAGGATGTGTGGCAAGATGGTGGACACTTATCTTCCACGAAGAAAGGATACATCAAGGAAATGTTTTGCTTTTCTAAGATTCAAAGAGGTCAGGAACAAGAAGGCAATGGTGACTGCACTCAACAATGTGTACATTGGGGAGTTCAAGGTGAGAGCAAAGCCTGCAAGATTTGGAAAAGATGATAATAATGACCATAACATTCAGGGTAAGATTATTAGTTGTATATATTTATTGTATTTAAGTTGTATATCTCTCCATAACTTTAGGAGATATTGTTTCTATCTTTATCCCATGTAAAGCTGTATATATACTCATTCTATGAAGGAATAATACTCACGAATTATTCAAGATTACATGGTATCAGAGCCCACTGCTCTATACCCGAATGACTGCTCCCCTTTCCTTCTTCAGATTTCGATCTGAAAACTAGGGTTTCGACCCTATTACAGCCGTCCCACCCCTCTTCTCCTGATTTCGATCCTGTTTTTCTGCTCTATGGCCGATAAAATTGACATCCCTTCCAAACCCCAACTCACTCCCCTTCATCCTGTCTACACGGTGACTGATATGATCACCAAGAAGGTGCGTGTTCTTGATGGTGTCAAGGTCACATACTCCACATGGGTGAAGTTATTCCAACTTCATGGTCGTGGCTATGAGGTCTTAGACCACATCACAGAACAGCCACCTCCTGCTGATGACCCTAACCACACATCCTGGATGAAGATTGATGCTGTGGTGTTGCAGTGGATATATGGAACGTTGTCTGATGATTATGCTCGTCGGGTGATTGAAGATGAATCCACAGCCCTCCAGGCCTGGAATCGTGTGAAAGACATTTTTCACAATAACAAAGGCCCCAGATGTGCTGCTCTTCAAGCAAGGTTTGTGAACCTTAAACTCAGTGCTATGCCGTCGCTTGAAGCCTACTGTCAAACACTTCAAGATCTGGCCTCACAAATCAATGATGTAGGCGGTAACATCAATGACCAAACTCTTGTTCTTCAGTTGGTTCGTGGTCTGCCCATGGAATATGATACCATTCGGTCGATTATTAACCAATCCTTGCCATCCTGGAATGATGCGTGTGAGATGCTGCAGTCCGAACATGAACGCCACGCTGCTCGTGAAGGTAACACCACCAACCCCTCTGAAGCCCTAGCGGCTGTTAACCCTATCCCACGCACAAACAGACGTGACTCTCAGCCACGTCGTGACAACAGATCTGGTCCGAATAATAGGCGCTACAATCAGCGTCGTGACGGTCCCACTCAGAACTCTAATGGGCCGCCACCACACTCGGTTTAGTCAAACCAGTCCAGATCTGGTCAGTCATCGCGTGGCCCTCCTCGTAGCCCAAACCCTAACCGTCAGCCCACTTGGAACCCACAGCCATATCCTATGCCACCCTACTGGCCTGGTAACTACTGGGCACCACCCCCTGCCCGTACCCTACACAGGCGGGTTGGGCCTGGCCTCCACAGCAGCCCACACAGCAACCTTCAAACCCGGACTCCACTACCCCTCAAGCCCATGTTTCTGATGTAAACCCACTCGAACCGAGCGAACTTGCTGAAGCATTCCAGGCTATGGCACTTGACCCCGAGACACCAAGCTGGTTCATGGATACTGGAGCCTCAAACCATCTCACCTCGGACTCAGGTATGATTTCTCATCCGTGTGAAAATTCTATTAAGCATGTATTGGTTGGAAATGGAAATAAATTACCAGTTGTTGGATCGGGTCATTCCACCCTTCCCCCCACTTCCAAACCACTCCAACTTAAAGATATTTTACACACACCCAACATCATTAAAAAACTTGTTTCTGTTCGTAAATTTACCCGTGATAATTGGGTGTCTGTTGATTTTGACCCATTTGGTTTTTCTGTGAAGGATTTTCCTAGTGGGACGATTCTGAGTCGGCATGATAGCTCCAGCAACCTCTATCCATTCACCACTTCCACAACACCTGATGCATCCGCTTTTGTCTCTTCCAGTATTTCCAATAATTGGCATGATCGTCTAGGGCATCCTAGTTTACATGTCTTAGATTTTTTGAGTTCAAATAAATTTATTCCTTGTAATAAACCAAGTCGTACTTTCTTTTGTAATTCATGCCAGATTGCAAAACATAAACGTTTACTGTTTCATTTGTCTACATCTTGCACTTTACGTCCATTTGATATTGTTCATTGCGAATTGTGGACCTCACCAATTGTGAGTAAACAGGGGTACAAATATTATTTGGTGGTGATTGATGATTTTACTCATTTTACTTGGGTTTTTCCACTTAAATATAAATCTGACACATTTTCAAAGTTCACTCAATTTCATAACCTTATATTTACCCAATTTCACATTAAAATTAAAATTCCAGTGTGACATGGGAGGCGAGTTTGACAACACACAATTTAAAAACTTCGCATCCACTCACGGGTTACAATTCCGGTTCTTGTGTCCACACACCTCCCAACAAAATGGGACTGCAGAACGTATGATACGGCGTCTAAATGAACTCATGTTGTCCCTTCTCATTCATGCCTCCATCCCACCTCACTATTGGGTAGAGGCCCCATACACC
Organism: Ambrosia artemisiifolia; assembly: GCA_032199755.1. NCBI lineage: Eukaryota > Viridiplantae > Streptophyta > Magnoliopsida > Asterales > Asteraceae > Ambrosia > Ambrosia artemisiifolia. Next base: position 26,837,645 of record CM063519.1, read on the forward strand.
TCCGTGTACCTTCACAACATCCTCCCATCCAAAGCCATTGGCTTCCGCACCCCTACTGCTGCCCTATACTTCAAACACCCCGACTATGAGCCACTCCGTGTCTTCGGATGCGAATGTTACCCAAACCAATCCGACACCCGTCCTCACAAACTTGCCCCCCGTTCAACCCCGTGCGTCTTCCTCGGTTACCCTGCTGACCATCGAGGATATCGGTGCCTAGATCGAACCACGGGCAAAGTGATTCTGTCTCGACATGTCACTTTCAACGAACACGCTTTCCCATTTTCCAAAACCTACTCCCTGGGCCCAGACTCCTATAAATTCCTTGACTGTGAACCCTCACCCATAATTTTTCAGCCCACTATTTCCGCTCCCCGCTCACCTTCACCTCACAGCCCCACTGTTTCGGCCCCAGCCCACTCGCCTACTCCACCCCACAGCTCCACCTCTCCTCTTCCGGCCCATTCGGCCCACTTCCCTGACCCAATCCACTCGGCCTCATCCTCCTCAGCCCACATCCCTTCCCCATCACCTTCACCACCCCCTATCCAACCTTCCCAACCGACCCACAACACCACCCCTATACACGCCATACCCCAGCCCATCCCTATATCCTCACCGCCTCTACATACTTACTCCCGTCGGCCCACTTGGTTTACCACTCAGACCTCTCACACCGACCCCTCTGTGTCCACACCCGCGGCTGCTCCCACTGAGCAACCACCTCCGCCGGTCCCTCGACACCCCATGGTCACACGGTCTCGAGATGGCACGTCTAAACCAAAGGCCCCTTTCAATTTAAATGTTGACACAGTCTTCTCACATTGATGCCCAGTCCGATCCTCACTGGTCCAACGCCATGAAAACTGAATATAATGCTTTAATAGATAATAACACGTGGGAACTTGTGCCTCGGCCCGCCGATGCCCACATTATCCGATGTATGTGTCTATTTCGCCATAAATTTCATGCTAATGACACCCTTGAACGATACAAAGATGGAAGCAAGAAATAGACAACAGTTGGGTGGTAATCGAATTGTCTGGAAACCAATCCTATAAAAGCATTTAACCGGAGAACGTGACAAGGAGAAAGAAAGAAGAATGGTACTGTCTTGATCAAAGATGGGAGTAAAATTGATGAGAAAATAGATTTACAGTGGAGACGGATTTTAGATGAAGCACGGATTTTTTTTGTTGATGATATAAACAAAATGATGTTAATCAGGTGATCCAGTAACGTCCAGTTGGTTGACATAAGTAGCACCCTTACAGCTGTGATGTGGCTAGGCCTACATGGTTCAAGTTTTGCCTCCAACGGCCAGGTGAGGTGCTCATAGTCGGACAATCGGGGTCCAGTGTAGTAGGGTTGCAACATATGAAAAATAATTTGGAAACTAGGAAGATCAAACCAAAAAAAAAAAAAGATACATAATAAAAAAACCCCTCAAACATAGACAACTACAAGAATTGTATTACAATTAAAAAAAACACCAACCCCAAATCAGTAAATTCCAATTCATGTTTGTCCCACAACCAACAACAATTCCAACCTATTACTACTTACTTTATAAGCATACTAAAATGCGTATCGGTTAAATCCTTAGTTTTGTCAATCTGTTCATCAGAATTCGGAAGTCAACTATAAAACCTTTGACTTACAATAGTGACGACATGCTCGGTTTCCAGCCCAACGATCTCCTGACCATTTTTGGAGGACTAAAGCTAAGCCCAAACATCTCCTTAAGAGCCTTGCCCTGTTCAGAGAACTTGATCAGTTTTGCAACTACTGAAGCACTGTCTTGCAAGTGATTTGGATCCTCCGTGTTGCTCCACAGGCGGTGGATTAGCTGCAGTCTCCTTCGTTTTGAGTTCGGGTTGACGCCCCATTTTTGGTAAAGTTTCTTCTTTTCTTCTTCCGAAAAGCGTTTGTTCATCAGCCTGCTTAACATTGCTTTCTCCCTTCTTAGAGCTTTGATGCTGTTTATCACCATGAAACACGTTGAAAGGAAGCGGGTCATCAAATGTGATTGAGTGTATGCATAAACAGATTAATCATTTTATTTAACAAACAATTATATTAATGTTATTGAACTACTATAATTTTGTAAATTGTATAACTAAAAACGAACGGAAATCAAATGGGTCAAAAATCGTTCATAATGTATTTTTACTGCATGAACCTTCTAATCATCTTATTCAAAAAGTCAAATTATTATTGTCATATTATAATTTCTGTAAGCATAACCTAAAAAACTAGAAGGATATCAGAATCTTCAAAAAAAAAAAAAGAAAAAAAAAAACCCTTTGGTATCAAGCTATCAAAATCAGAACTTAATAGTAACCACCCCCCCCCCCCCCCCCCTAGAGATGGTAAGTACATGTTGAAACACAGAGTGTTTTCATACGACTCATGTGAGAATGACCCACCAAGAAATTCTTCTATATATTTTTTAGATTTTATAAAATATAATTACATTTAACAATCCAACTAAAGCAAGAAAATAAGTTTTTTTTTTAAATAAAATGATTTAGAGGGTGTAAGCATCGGCTCTGGCCGAGTTTCAACCCGATTCATATTTAGCCAAGGTTTGAAATGCATGGGTATAAACCCAAACCGAACCACTTCAGTAAAATCTGTCATAATTGCCACCCAATTACAACACACCATCAAAAAAATTAGCTAGTCCAAGCCCATCCAACCTCACAAACAAGGACCAGGAGAGAGAGAGAGAGAGAGAGAGAGAGAGAGAGAGAGAGAGAGAGAGAGAACCTGGATGCTGATGTGAGAGTATGGCCATCTTGAAAAGCTGGATTTCCCTTTGAAAAGGTTTCCTTAAGAAATGAAAGCCTCCTAATCTCAACCTCCATATAAATCGAATCCATCGGATCACCTCTAAACAGCAAGAAAAAATATGTCCTGTGAATCAGAGAAACATTGCACGCTTGCCAAAGTTCAACTATACATTTCTGCTGCCTTGCAAATTCTTGAGGCCAATCTGCAGGCGGTGAATCCATCATTGAATCTATTCCTATGCTTTTTACACTTTTACCCAAGCCATCGCCTTCTGCTCCTGAGCCATTAACCTATATCATCAAAAATAATAATTAACATTAACAAATTTCGGTTAACTATCCTAAAGGCTAAAACTTTACCCATTTTGACCCATCACTCAACCCACCTGCTTTTGATTTTAAAAGCATGAACCTAAAACAAAAACGAGCCAAAAGTACATCATATAGGTCAAAGGAAGTAAAAAATCGGACCTGGTCAAACTGAAGTTTGGCCATTTTCTTCAATCCTGCAACGAAAGTATCTACACTAGGAATATCTTCTTCTCCTGAGGTTTTGTTCTTTGCATCTTCCAACAAAGTACTTCCAAGAGATGACTGTGAATCACTTCTCAACAATCCTCCACTGGCGGCACCACCATATTCCTGCGGCGGAATATCCCATTGCTTACGGCCTTCAGGCCTTCCCGGAAATCTTGGTTCAAAATCATTAGGCGGGGTGTTCTCAAACTCCGGTGGGGAAGAGCTAGTTACAAGATTTGCTCTACAACTCCTGCTTTTGGTGAGCTTGAAACTCGTTGGATTTGATATTTGTGATTGCACTTCTTGTTCTTCATCATCACCGTCACCGTACGGCTGTGTGACTAGAGAATTTATGGTATTTTGCAAATCTTGGAAATTTTGCTCCAACGACCCGATATTAACCCGGTTTCTTAAGCGGCTTGTTTCGGTGGGGCCGGACACTGATTCAGATTCGCCATTAGAAATGGCAGTTTGATCATTGGTGGATTCATCGGTTTCCACACAACGGACCTCTTTGCAAACGGTGTTAGACTCTTCTTCATCGGTTCTTGTTGCAAACAACGTTCTATTTGATGGTGAGGGAGAATTGGAGTTTTCTTGGTGACGAGTTGTACCCGGTAACTTAATGCTCGAAGATTCAGACGAATATTCATCTGCACATGTGTTGCCTTGACGTCCATCCCATTGTGCTGAAACTTGATCATTTCTGACAGCTTGTAGCAATTCCTGGATCCTAGATTCAGCAAGATCCCGTTGCTTGATAAGATCCCGGACCTCTTTCTCCAACTGCGAAAATAAAAGTTAAGACATGTTTGACTTGCAATAATAAAGAAGGCAATTTCAATACAATAACTACGTATGGGTTTTTTAATCTCTAACAGGACAAAAAGATATAAAAAAATAACTCATAATTGCCCAAAGTTATAAATCTTGCATTCAATACAATAACTACGTTTGACTTGCAAGAGTAAAGAAGGCAATTTTGACACAACTATGTATGGGTCAAATCAGACCATTATTATCTTATATCTGATGGGCTAAAGAGATATAAAAAAATAACCCAAAATTGCCCAAAGTGTATATAAACCTTGTAATCACTTTGGGACAAAAAGTGTTTTGGGTCGACCTGGCCTGGTCCATACCAAAAAGTAAACTGTTTAGGCATGTTACCCAACCCGCCGCATCTATAAGAAAGTGGACCATACTTATGCAAGGGTCAAACCGGACAATTTTCATGGGTCAAACAGACGTCCCATACCGAAAAGTGTGTAATTTTTGTGATGACGGCCAACTAATTATTCATGGGATAAAAAATTGGACAAAAAGCATTTCAAGTCGTCCTTGCGGCTTGCACGTCCCATACCGAAAAGTTTACCATTTTGGCCTGAGCACTTCTATGGAAAAGTGAACCATACCTTCTCAATCTGCTGATCTTTCTTCTTGAGTAGTGCTGAATAATCTGGCGGTGCGGGTGTTCTCAGCTCACTTTCCAATCTAGCCAATTCTTTTTGTAAATGCTTAACCAACGCCTTATCAGACATCACCACATTAACTTGTGCATTTGTTGTTACTTCTTTTGCACAACTTGCAAATAAAAGGGTATTCTTAGATTGCTCAACATGCTCTCGAGCTGGACTTAGGGTGCAAATAATGGCGGTTCGTGCATTTCCTCCCAAACAAGGCTGCAATATTTTGCCTAGGTGTCATTTTAAGGTAAAGAAGGCTCTGAGCCAAAAAAAACAAAGACGGAACCAAAGACGATTTATGTCTTAAAATGCGTTAAGAAAAGATGGATAAACTAATGGAAGAGCGCTACAAACCAGTCATTAAGTTTGTTAAATGCGCAATAAACTAATTTTGACTTAGCACGGTGGATGAACACAACGTATTTAAGACGCTATTAGCGCATGGCTCAAGCCTATATCCAATAACAAAGACACCTAAGAAGATTATACACAAAAGTAACCTTTTATTCTTGAGCTTTAAGCGCTTTAGTCATCTAAAGTGCAGCATGCATTTTAGGTCATCTACACACGATGTTTGTACTTGAATTTGGATTTGGATAGAAAGCAACAACCTTCAGTTTTTTTTTAATATCTTGATTAGCAAATTTAAAATTAGCCTTGGGTATTAAATTTCCAAATACCTTGGGTTGTGCATTTGTTTATTAATCTTATTTTCAACTTTAGACTATAAGATATTACACGATTTGGGATAATAAATGTTTTACCATATGGTAGATATTTCATGTATCATAAAAAGGTATAGATCACCAAATTTTGCAGAAAAGCAAGATTCCAAGCATAAACCAGAAGCCAAATTACCTGAAATCATTGATGCTGATGATGATGCTCAAAAGAGAATGTATTACTGATGTAAATGGTTTAGAGTTCATCTCTTCGATTGAAAGCAAGCAAGATCCAAAGAAAACCAAAAGAGAGCAACATGATAAGTCTAACGACATTTTCGCCAACTGACCATGATGCTCTCTTTTAGCTTTCTTTGGAAGCTACGTTCTTCCAATCGAAGAAATGAACCCTAAACCATCAACATTAGTAAGATATCCTCCTTTGATCATCATTACCAACATCAATGATCCCAAGCAATTTGTCCACTGATTAACAGTTGTAATCCTTTTTTCGATACAGTTTGGTGGTCTATATCTTTAGGACAGCGTGTAAAATTCTGACCATGAGATTATCGACCACCCTTTGATTCCCAAAAGTAAAAAAATTTATTTTATCCCAAATTTTATGAGTATATAATATCTACAATTTACGCTTGATAATAAGATTAATAATTAGGTGTGTAATTTAAGGTCTTTGGAAACTTTCCTACCAAATCTAACTTTACCTCTAACTATCAAGAATTTAAAAAAAAAGGCCTAAAGGTTGTTACTTTCAACTTGAATAGCATACCTAAATTGATAGGCTAGGATACCCAAAATGCACTGAAATGCGGAAGGAGATGAAACTTTATCATGCATCTGACGTGTAATAAAAGAAAAACAGAACAATAAACCTAAGATAACATGTGTTACCTTTACATTTAACAGTTTGGCCTGAACCATAGTATTTGCATTTTGCTAGCCGAAGCGGAAAACACCATTTCTAAGACAGTTGCCATACCCTTGAGATTGGTTTTCCGCAAATGATTTCTAACTCTCAATTCCACGTTTTAAACCCGCCAAAGCTTTAACCTGTAAACAATTCCATAAGAGCGTTAAATGTTTACGTAGAGGCACCTTGTATACACCACTGTATTGTTTAGGAAAAGCAAACAAATAACACATAACCTTTTCTAATACCAAAATCTTTGGTAGCCAAAAACAGCATGTGCAAAGTCCTAACATGTCGCTCGCATACAGCCAATGTTATGCACATAGGTTGGAACACACGCTTAAACCTTTAAGCGAGGCTAAGTAAGCGCCTATGAAAAAACTTCAAATGTTTTATAAACGGAAGCCAACATGCATGCTAATTAGTAAATATATTAATTTGTTATATTACCTAGGTCGCCAAGTCCGTCGTTCCTCTATGTCCCTGTTTAAAGTATCTGAAGCTCTTGCTTTATACCTCCCCAGACGTCGCTGGTTTGGTTATGTTGACTGGTAAGTCGAGCAGAACTGATTTCCTGCTGCTGATGCTTTGAGACCTGTGATTAAAGCCACGTAAATTTTCGTTACTATTTAAATATACCCAATCAAAATTGTAAATCCCATCCAATAAATATACAGAATGCAAAGCATGCTCAGAGTCGGGAAAACAACACCACTTTGGTTGCAGGGCAGGCTGCACGAAATGAAGTGCCATCCTTGAACCCAGACACGCCAAAACGTTAAGCACTTCAACTTTACACTCAGAAACACCAACTCATCATAGCCTTTATGGAAAACGATAGTTCCCAAACCAACGAAAATCTAGTCTGGACCCGAAGGAGCGGCCACATGTAACACAGAGTCACCACTCCTTTCAAAGGTCTCAACGCGATAAAACACCAAACCCAACTGTTTAGGCTGTACAAATTATGTAGCATGAAATAAAAAAAAATTTAAAAACGCATTAAACAAATAAGAACGCAAAGCAGGCTCAGAGTGGCAAAAACAAAACCACTTTGACTGCAGGACAGGTTGCACAATACGAAGTACCATCCCTGAACCCCGCCACGCCAAAACGGAAAGCACTTCAACTTTACATTCAGAGGTACCAACTCATCACAGCCTTGACACAAACCATAACTTCTCAAACCGACCAAAATGGCATTCTAACGGTTCAAATCCTATTGGACGCAACATATCGACATCGACGCCTATTTTGAAGTCGTCAAATGCCGGTTTCACAACTAAACTGAGAATACATTTATGTTGATAACAGCTCAGATAGATAAACTAAGAAGCTAGGTACAAGATAAAAGGGCCGGACCATGGGACCATCTTAGTCAACCAGTTATTCTCGATTGTTATAAGGAAAAACAACCAAATTGGGATGATAACAGTCTAAAACATGTTCAGGTTAAACTCGATTGTTATAAGGGAAAAGATTAAAGCTTGTGCAGCGAATAGATAACAAAATAGGGCCACCATCTTAGACAACCAGTTATTCTCCAACAACTGACACTATATAACAACTAAAAACAGCGGAGGTTCTTACTAGAGGCACGTGTGAAAATGGATTCTATGTTCTCACTCAAAGTCACAAGTCCCTTGTTGCTGCGCTTTCTGCTTCGCACCTTCGTGCTTCTTTCAATAAATGGCATAGTCGTTTAGGACATGTCTCTTTTGATACTATTTCCACTTTAAATAAACTTGGTCATGTTTTTGTTACATCTTTGTTACCCAAACCGGGTTTATGTGACTCTTGTGAATTATCAAAACCTAAACACTTACCATTTATTGAAAATCCTAAATGCGCACAACATGTTTTGGACCTTATACATTGTGACCTTTGGAGACCCGCACCTGTGCCCTCTACCGATGGATATCGGTACTATGTTGTCTTTATTGATGACTATTCGCGTTTCACTTGGTTCTACCCCTTAAAAGTTAAATCGGAATTTTTCACCATTCTCACAACCTTTTTAACTTTTGTTCAAAATCAATTTTCAACGAAGGTTAAAACCTTTCAAAGTGATGGTGGAACCGAATTCACAAATCACCAAGTGCAAACTTGTTTTCAAAACCATGGCATACATCATAGACTGTCATGTCCCTACACACCCGAACAAAACAGGAGGGCCGAACGGAAACACTGTCATATCACCGAAACCGGTCTTGCTATGATGTTTAATGCTCATGCCCCACCAAAATTTTGGTTCGATGCCTTCACCTCCGCCACTTACATCATCAACCGCCTTCCCACAAAAATTCTTGACCAAAAATCACCTTTTGAGGTTCTCTTTAATCACCCACCATCCTATTCAAATCTTCGCATTTTTGGTTGTCGTGTTTTTCCTTATCTTCGTGACTATACAAAAAATAAACTACAACCACGGAGTGCACCTTGCATTTTCATTGGGTATAGTCCAAGATATAAAGGCTTTCGTTGCCTTGACCCTACTACGGGTCGCATTTACACAACTAGACATGCAAAGTTTGATGAGGATGTCCTACCCTTCACAAACAACCCCACACCAAACAATTCAGCTAGTCTACCCATCACAAACTTTGATGAGTCGCTACCTACACCCACTCCCAATGAAACACCTTTCACAACCCAAACACCCAAACCTGCCCAAACCCATAATCATACACCTTGCACTCCTTTGTGTTATAGCCCACTGGCCCCAACAACTTCACCAAATATTTCCCAGCCCACTACCACTTCCGCCCCAACCTCTCCCCAACCGTCCAGCCCAATACCTACTCCTACCCATCCGCTTGATCCTCCCTCACCTCCCATCGGCCCAAACCAATCATCCCCTCAACAATCCAGCCCACCCACTGCCTCACCACAAACGCACCCACCCGACAGCCCCATATCATCCGACCTGCCCCATAACAACTTCATTCCTGAAACAATCCCAAATAACCAATCTAATCCACCCAACCACTTAACACTCACCCCATGACCACTCGTGCCAAAGATGGCATTTTTAAACCCAAGCATTTTGCTAACCTTTCCCAAATTTCCACCCATAATCTACATCACTCTCTCTTTTCATCACATGTTCCCAAGGGAATAAAAACCGCTCTCAAAGATCCCAAATGGATCCAAGCCATGCATGACGAATTAAGTGCCTTACAAACCAATCAAACATGGGATCTTGTACCTCGTCCAACTCGTACCAACATCATTGGATCCAAGTGGATTTATCGCATAAAATATAAATCTGATGGCTCCCTTGATCGCTACAAAGCTAGACTTGTAGCACAAGGTTTTACTCAAATACCGGGTCTTGATTTTTCATACACCTTCAGTCCGGTTGTAAAATCTTCAACCATACGAGTTGTCCTCAGTCTTGCCACCATCAATCATTGGAACCTTTGTCAATTGGACATTAATGATGCCTTTTTAAATGGCAATCTCACTGAAACAATCTTCATGGAACAACCACCTGGATTTGAAGATCCAAAAAATCCCACACATGTATGCAAACTTAAGCGAGCTCTCTATGGCCTAAAACAAGCGCCACGAGCTTGGTTCCAACGCTTAAGCACCTTTTCGCTCACCCTCGGGTTCCAAAACAGTCGGTCCGATCCGTCCCTATTTGTCTACTCCCACGGAGGTACCTTAATCTACCTCCTCGTTTACGTTGATGATATCATTATCACCGGCAATAACAACTCCTTCATCAACAAATTCACCTCTCGTCTTCACAAAGAGTTCAAAATCAAAGACCTTGGCTCTTTAAATTTCTTTCTCGGCCCGGCCTTGAGGTCCCACACACCAATTCCGGTCTATTTCTCAATCAATCCAAGTATGCTCACGATATCCTCACACGAGCGGGCTTACTAGATTCCAAACCGGTCGCCACACCTCTCACCTCTAAAGATATCTTTCATTCTCAAGGCCAACCTTTCCATGATCCTATTCTCTATCGGTCACTCGTGGGTGCTCTTCAATATCTAACCATCACTCGTCCCGATCTCTCCTATGCCGTCAACCAAGCTAGCCAATTCCTTCATCAACCCACCACCTCTCACTTCCAACTTGTCAAAAGGATTCTTCGTTATGTTAAAGGCACATTATCACACGGTCTAACATTTTATAGTATAGACCTCCTAACACTACTTTATTAGGTTTTTCAGATGCAGATTGGGCTCGATGCATTGACACACGAAGATCCACCTACGGCTATTGCATATATTTAGGTGGAAACTTGGTATCTTGGAGTGCTAAGAAACAGCCTACAGTCTCACGATCCAGTTGTGAGTCCGAATATAGAGCTATGGCAAATACAGCAGCAGAGATCATCTGGGTTACCAATCTTCTACGGGAACTTCACGCATTACCTCCGGGACGTCCAACATTATTATGTGACAATAAAAGTGCTTTGTTCTTGAGTCAAAATCCTATCTCTCATAAAAGAGCAAAGCACATAGACATCGACTACCACTTTGTTCGAGAATTGGTCGCCGCCGGCAAGCTTCATACCAGGTTCATTTCCACAGACAACCAAGTTGCGGACATTTTCACGAAAAGTCTTCCCAAGCCGTTATTTGAGAAATTTCGTACAATGCTTCGTCTCGGACCACCTCCATCTTGCATTGACGGGGGGTATTAGGAAATGTCCATATCTATGCCTACATATCCTCCCTCTCATTACTACCTTTGATTATCATTATTAGTCAATCATGTATTTATGTATTGAGGAGATATTCTCTCCATCATTCTTATTATTATCTCTTGTATATATAGGACCTTTTACATCAATGAAATACATCAAGTTTTGATATTATCATAAAATGGTTGTGTTATATGCGTTATTAGGAACAAGTGAATACCACATTACTTATGATTTATAACATTCTCATTCATATTGTGGGTATGCCTGTTTGTTTAATGAATTAGGTCACATATGTAGCATTTTCACCGATTAAGTAAATAACTATCAAGAACAAAGTAATCCTTTAACTTTGTTTAAGGTCCCCTTTTTTTGAGAAAGGAGAATAGGTGAGTTTATGGAATCGGACACATACATGCTGTAATTCGATTAGTTGTAAATATGTTATATCATTGTGCATCTCGATTTTGAATTACCTCTTTGTTTTTTTCGGCAACTGTATATCACAATTGGCCATGCCGACAACAGCATGAAGATCTATGGTAACATGACCCTAACTCATACAAAATACACTTTTATGATTATGATTGAAGTAAAGAGGTGGCGATATGGACCATAAGGGGTTTGGTCGCATGTTCGGCCGACGGGTTTTTTTTTTTTTTTTTTCATATAAAACAAGTAATTTTTGGCGATCCTTTTTAGATTGGTGTTCACGGCCCCTCTGTTGATACCCCATTTGCAAACGATTTCTAAATTGTTATTATTTGTATTCTGTGGTAACAAAATATGTAAATTAGTACCTTCAACATTGAAGATTTGAATCATGCCTCAACGAAAACCTTTTTTTCCTTTCGCATGTTTATATGTTCATGTTTATAATACTATCCATTTTATTTTGAAAAAAGCCTTGTTTTTTTCCTTTCGCATGTTTATATGTTCATGTTTGTAATACTATCCATTTTATTTTGAAAAAGCCTTGAACCGCCGTGACGATCGGGGTGAATTACTAGTTAACTCATAATTTGATAAGTAGGAATGTCAAACCAATAAACCAAAGAAAAAATCGCTCAAACATAGACAACTACAAGAATTGTATTACAAAATAAAAAAAAAAAAACACCAACCCCAAATCAGTAAATTCCAATTCATGTTTGTCCCACAACCAACAACAATTCCAACCTATTACTACTTACTTTATAAGCATACTAAAATGCGTATCGGTTAAATCCTTACTTTTGTCAATCTGTTCATCAGAATTCGGAAGTCAACTATAAAACCTTTGACTTACAATAGTGACGACATGCTCGGTTTCCAGCCCAACGATCTCCTGACCATTTTTGGAGGACTAAAGCTAAGCCCAAACATCTCCTTAAGAGCCTTGCCCTGTTCAGAGAACTTAATCAGTTTTGCAACTACTGAAGCACTGTCTTGCAAGTGATTTGGATCCTCGGTGTTGCTCCACAGGCGGTGGATTAGCTGCAGCCGCCTTCGTTTTGAGTTTGGGTTGACGCCCCACTTTTGGTAAAGTTTCTTCTTTTCTTCTTCTGAAAAGCGTTTGTTCATCAGCCTGCTTAACATTGCTTTCTCCCTTCTTAGAGCTTTGATGCTGTTTACACAAACAAACATGTTTAAAAGGAAACAGGTCATCAAGTGTGATTGAACTGTGGAAAGTGTATTTTTAATGCATCGACAGATTAGTCATTTTATTTAAAATATTAATAATATTATTGAACTAATATAATTTTGTAAATTGTATATGACAACTAAAAATGAACAGAAATCAAACGGGCCGAAATGCGCTAATATTGTATTTTTAGTGCATGATGCCTTCAAATAATCTAATTCAAAAAGTCAAATTATTATTGTCATATTATAATTTCTGTAAGCGTAACTGACACAAACTAGAAGGATATTATAATCCCTTAGAAAAGACCCTTTGGTATCAAACTATCAAAATCCGAACTTAATAGTACCCCTCTTGCAAACAAATCAAGGCAAGCCGAAAATTCTAAAATTTGGAAAAACACTAGAGACGGTAAGGTACAAGTTGAAACAGGAAACATTTTCATACGACTCAGGTGAGAATGACCCACCAAGAAATAAGGTCTTTCCTAAATAAAAAGATTTAGAGGGTTTAAGCATCGGCTCTGGCCGAGTTTCAACCCGATTCATATTTAGCCGAGGTTTGAAATGCGTGAGTATAAACCCAAACCAACCCATTTCGGTAAAATCTGTCATAATTGCCACCCAATTACAACACACCATCGTAAATTAGCTCGTCCAAGCCCATCCAACCTCACAAACAAGGACCAGGATATAGATAGGATAGAGAGAGAGAGAGAGAGAGAGAGAGAGAGAGAACCTGGATGCTGATGTGAGAGTATGGCCATCTTGAAAAGCCGGATTTCCCTTTGAAAATGTTTCCTTAAGAAATGAAAGCCTCCTAATCTCAACCTCCATGTAAATCGAATCCATCGGATCACCTCTAAACAACAAAAAAAAATATGTCCTATGAATCAGAGAAACATTGCACGCTTGCCAAAGTTCAACTATACATTTCTGCTGCCTTGCAAATTCTTGAGGCCAATCTGCAGGCGGTGACTCCATCATTGAATCTATTCCTATGCTTTTTACACTTTTACCCAAGCCATCACCTTCTGCTCCTGAGCCATTAACCTATATCATCAAAAATAATAATTAACATTAACAAGTTTTGGTTAACTGTCCTAAAGGCTAAAACTTCACCCATTTTGACCCATCACTCAACCCACCTGCTTTTGATTTTAAAAGCATGAACCTAAAACAAAAACGAGCCAAAAGTACATCATATAGGTCAAAGGAAGTAAAAAATCGGACCTGGTCAAACTGAAGTTTGGCCATTTTCTTCAATCCTGCAACGAAAGTATCTACGCTAGGAATATCTTCTTCTCCTGAGGTTTTATTCTTTGCATCTTCCAACATAGTACTTCCAAGAGATGACTGTGAATCACTTCTTAACAGTCCTCCACTGGCGGCACCACCATATTCCTGCGGTGGAATATCCCATTGCTTACGGCCTTCAGGCCTTCCCGGAAATCTTGGTTCAAAATCATTAGGCGGGGTGTTCTCAAACTCCGGTGGGGAAGAGCTAGTTACAAGATTTGCTCTACAACTCCTGCTTTTGGTGAGCTTGAAACTCGTTGGGTTTGATATTTGTGATTGCACTTCTTGTTCTTCATCATCACCGTCACCGTACGGCTGTGTGACTAGAGAATTTATGGTATTTTGCAAATCTTGGAAATTTTGCTCCAACGACCCGATATTAACCCGGTTTCTTAAGCGGCTTGTTTCGGTGGGGCCGGACACTGATTCAGATTCGCCATTAGAAATGGCGGTTTGATCATTGGTGGATTCATCGGTTTCGACACAACGGACCTCTTTGCAAACGGTGTTAGACTCTTCTTCGTCGGTTCTTGTTGCAAACAAAGTTCTACTTGATGGTGAGGGAGAATTGGAGTTTTCTTGGTGACGAGTTGTGCCCGGTAACTTAATGCTCGAAGATTCAGACGAATATTCATCTGCACATGCGTTGCCTTGCCGTCCATCCCATTGTGCTGAAACTTGATCATTTCTGACAGCTTGTAGCAATTCCTGGATCCTAGATTCAGCAAGATCCCGTTGCTTGATAAGATCCCGGACCTCTTTCTCCAACTGCAAAAAATAAAAGTTAGACCTGTTTGGCATGCAATAGTTGAAGGCAATTTCAATACAATAACTACGTATGGGTTTTTTAATCTCTAACAGGACAAAAAGATATAAAAAAATAACTCAAAATTGCCCAAAGTTATAAATCTTGCATTACATTTTTATGTATGGGTTGACCCGTTTGACTCGTAAAAGTAAAGAAGGCAATTTTGACACAACTATTTACAAGTCAAATCAGACTATTATTATCTTATATCTAATGGGCTAATGAGATATAAAAAAAAAGAACTCAAAATTGCCCAAAGTATATATAAATCTTGTAATCACTTTGGGACAAAAAGTGTTTTGGGTTGACCTGACCCGGTCCATACCAAAAAGTTAACCGTTTAGGCATGTTACCCAACCCGCCACATCTATAAGAAAGTGGACCATACTTATGTAAGGGTCAAACCGAACAATTTTCATGGGTCAAACAGACGTAAGAAGAAGTCAAATGGAAACACGTCAAAAATTCCCCCAAGTGTGTAATTTTTGTGATGACGGCCAACTAATTATTCATGGGATAAAAAATTGGACAAAAAGCAATTCAAGTCGTCGTTGCGGCTTGCACGTCCTACCAAAAAGTTTACCATTTTGGCCTGCTACCCAACCAAGTACTTCTATGGAAAAGTGAACCATACCTTCTCGATCTGCTGATCTTTCTTCTTGAGTAGTGCTGAATAATCTGGCGGTGCGGGTGTTCTCAGCTCACTTTCCAATCTAGCCAATTCTTTTTGTAAATGCTTAACCAACGCTTTATCAGACATCACCACATTAACTTGTGCATTTGTTGTTACTTCTTTTGCACAACTTGCAAATAAAAGGGTATTCTTAGATTGCTCAACATGCTCTCGAGCAGGACTTAAGGTGCAAATAATGGCGGTTCGTGCATTTCCTCCCAAACAAGGCTGCAATATGCGTGTCAGCTTTGAGTCACGGTAGTTCACGTGCCCATGTTTGCCCTTGCTGCATTTGTCGTCAGGTTTCTTAGTTAACTACTTACTTGTTTAACAAGAAACAAATTTCAAAATGGAGATTGGTGCACTTTGCAAGCCCCAATGGGAGTGTTTTTGTATAAAATATTAAAATGATGGAAGTTGTGACAAAATAGTCAAACCTTAGCTTCCGAATCACGGTGGAAAGTGTCAATAAGCTACGGTTTATGTGGCAACCTTCTTTCAATCTTTGCCCAACAGATAATGCCTGAGCAGCACGCTCACTTCCAGCAAGATCAACGAAGTTCTGCAGATTACAGCTCAGTCATATTAAAAAAAAAGTAACATAATAATAATAGTAATAATAATTAAACTCCACAATACCAATATTTCTTTATGGTTTATTTTTAATGCGAAATTCCTAAACTAAAAAATCAAAAAATGGTCCAAACTCCAAACAAAAAGGTAGTAGTGTCCATACCACACTAGCCGTAAGTTTTGTAGACTTATCCTTCCCTATGAACTCATTAGCTGAACTCTCAATCGTCTGCAAGTCACCAAATAGATCATGGGATAAATTCAAAATGCATTGTATAAATGTAGAATGTGTGAATGTGCAAGTTATAGTAGCTTACCAGCCTTAGAATTTGATGAGATCTTGAACTTGTTTCATTGAGGGATGTCTCTCCTACTTTTCTTTGAGCTGCAAGTACAAACAACAAGGACCATATATGGGTCAAAACAGGTGTGGTCATGTTGACATGAAAAACATGTTGTTGACCCTTTGGGCAACAAAATTAGCTGTCATGTTGAAATTGTTAACAAAAATAAGGTTAAATTAGCACATTCACAAAGATGATAACTGTCCTTAAAATGTGTCACCTTCGCAAACGGACAAAAGCTGTTTAAGATGACCCCAATCCCTTAGAGTTTCCTCTGTAAGTTTCTCTATAATTGTCCCTTTCTGAGATAAATAAAAACATTAATAAATATTGTGTATCCACTTAGACATAAAACATTAAACATATGTCAATGGACATAAAACCACCTCTGGATCATCCAAAACCCTAAGTGGGATATTGTCTGTGCTTAGAAGATCTCTTATGGCTTCGTTATAGATTTCAATAGCCGAAAATTTCAAAACAAACGCCCTTTCTTCATGCTAAAAATGAAAAAAGAAAAAAAAAAGAAAAAGATGTTCAAGAAAAATCCAACAATCATACATATATATTAAAAAATTTAAAGAAATATAAAGACGTAAAAACAATTGTACTTTTTGCATATAGGCGTATATATCCGCCACGGTGTACTCTGTTATCCCAGTCATTGTGTATGTCTTCCCACTACTTGTTTGCCCGTATGCAAAAATGCTTGCTAAGAACAGAGAATAATTCATCAGTCAAAGTTAAAGTCAAAGTATTGTCAATGTCAACGGTTTGACAAGAAGCAAACGGTGGGACATTAGGAGTTACAATTTATGCCACTAACAACCGAAAGTGCAATCCCTTTAGCTCCTTCATCATAAACTTGCCTTGTTGTTGCATCACCACTAAATACTCTGTCTGTCAAACAAGAACCAATAAAATGAGAATATGATAAATAAAACAAAAGGAAAAAAAAGAAAAGCATTCACGCTAATACTTAAATACCACAACTCTAAAGTCAAGCAAGCATAGCAATTTTATTATCGTAGTTTTTGGTCAGAAAAGCCGTCATTAATCGCTCTTTAATTTTCTAAACTTACTTTAGCTACTAAAATGTCACAATAGACCAATATCTTCATATTACACCTAGAGAGACCTTATGAGTTCTAATGAACAACTAATAGAACAAGGCATTATTCATTTTTGGGATAGGACAAAGGCCAGTACATTTAGTAATAAAATCAAACCAAGCAGCCCCCCAACCCAACCCAACCCAGAACATGAAAACAATCAAACAAACCGTAGGGGCCGTTTTTGTGATTAATATAAGTACACTCTTGTGATTATAAGTACATTTTTTAATTTAGAAATCACTACAATTAATGAAATCTCATGAAACTAGTTACCAAAATACTGCATTTATTCATCACAAAACTATAGAGCACCAAAATTTTTATATTTAATAATTTAATTCACAAACCAATCATATTCAAAAGTTATGTAATAGTAAATGGCATTTTCTGATGGGTATGAAAACAAAAATTAACAAGAAAGAGTAAGAAAATACACCTAATGATTCGATCCCATGAAGAGAACCATGAATCTACTAACCGTCTTATTGCAATACTTGCAAGATCACAAACCAATTAGACTCGAATTTATATCATACCAAATGGTCTTTCATTTATACCAAGTTCCCTAAAGAAAGATTAAAACTAGTTAAAAGAATATACAGACACATTAACCAAACAATCAAGAAAATCCAGTTACGATTAGGCAACATACTTCACTTACAACCTAAACTAAGATCAGAATCTGACAATTGATGTATAAATTAATGATCCAATTTTCAAAGGCAACCATTGATATGTTCGCAAGATCATAAAAATGGCTTCAAAACTTATATCATATAAAGTGGCATTTCATTTTATCAAAAACATAAGTATAAAACAAAAACAAACAAAAAAAAAGAAGAAGAAGAACATCGATGTTAGAACCGTAAATTACCAGAAAAATAACAAGAAATTCACTTTAGTTAGAACCGTAAAATCGAATCAAAAGCTGAACACTGACGTGTAAATCAACAGGGAAAAAAGAGCCAGAACATTCACTAAATGATCCAACACATGTTATATAAGAGAAAATAAATGCCATTCTTTGAGTATTAACCCAGAAAAAAAAATTCAAAACCATAAACTAAGATAAAAAAATATATTAAGTTAAAAAAAATACAAATCTATTTACCATGAATCTACATGACAGACCAAACCCAAATGGATTCAAAACCTCATATCAAATAGCAACTAACATTTTACCAAGAACCCTAAAAAAAGATCAAACTACAAAAACATACGAACAAATAAACCGAAAAACAAATAAACTTCACTTACCAAATGAATAAGCAGTAGGGAACATAGATCTTTCCTGCAAACTATTCCTAAACAAAACAGTTGTATCATTGATGCATTCCCAATCAGAAACATCATTCCTTGCAATCTCTTTCTCATTCAAAGGCCTCAACCTCACAAGCACAAGAATCTTCTCCTCTCTTCCATTCCCAACTCCTTCCATCTTCTCCCAATTCATCAACTCTTCACCACCTATTGCCCCCATTTTTTTTTATAAAATCCCACCAAAATCTCAACACTTAACTACCATTATCCCCTATAACCAACCCCACATATCACCAAAAAAAATATATAACTTTTTTTAAAACCTTAATTATGCAATGACAGTTAAGATGTTAAAACCAAAGTGGTTGTTGCTCCTTTGCCTAAAGGGAAAAAAAGCACCAATACTCAGTCCCACATGTCATCAAACCATGTATCTGCATATAACATAGCACAAAAGAGAAACTTTTTTTAAGATAATATAAAAACAATTAAACAAAGATCCAAACTATAAAAAGGAGATTTTTTAGAGCATAATCATGGGTTTGTTGGGTGATTAAGAACTTTGCTTAATCTTTATTCTCAAGCTTGAAAGTTGAAACAAACAAACAAATAAAAAAAATACCTAAAATGGTTATATATTTTTAATACCACACAACACAGATCCTAAAGAGGACCCTACTATGCTTGAAAACTAAGTAAACACATTTTCTTTTCTTTAAATATGAATTCTTTAAAAGGAAGATGAAAGCTTGGAATTTTCAGAAATGGTGGGTCCCATTCACAAAGTGGTAACTTACCTTCTTCATCTTCTTTTTTCCTAAATTAAGCTCATTTCTTCAAGATTAAACTGTAGTTCATTAAAATATTAAATACCTACAAAAAATAAATAATAAAAATCTAATTTTTAATTCAAATGAGCATATAATTCGGTAACTTTTTAAAAAATAATTTTTTTAATAAATCAAATCAAAAACCCACAAAAACTAAACAATAAAAAAACAGTTTTTTAGTTCAAATTGTCCATAAAATGTAAATTATTAAAAATTCAAAATTTTTTTTTGACAAAACCAGATTTAAAGATTAAACTGTAGTTCATCAAAAAATCAAAAACCCACAAAAAATAAACGCTAAAAATCAAATTTTTAGTTTAAACTGACAATAAAATTCGGTAACTTTTTTTTAAATATTTTTTTAAATAAATTTAGATTAAAAAACCCTCCACGATCTCCGTGATTTTTTAAACACAAATCGCACAGAACCACCTGCTCTGCATTTACCTTCTCAGCAGCAACCGCTCCCTCTCTCTCTCTCCTCGTTCTCTCTCTAGAACGCTTAATCTTTATCAGATAAGTTATATTTCATCTGGGTTTTGCAGCAAAATAATTTGTTTTCATTAATTAATGGTTTTACTGGTCTCTGCTTTTTCCAGAGCTAAAAAACTTAAACCCAGAGTTGGGTACAAGTTTTAATACATAATGTACTTTCGTTAATACAGTGATTGTTTGGGTTTAGAAGTTTGGTGTCTGGAAAAGATATTTACCTTTGCTTAACGTCTACTTTTTTTTTTTGCGTTATTAAATTTTAAAGTCACGTGACTGGCAGAATTACGGTGAATATAAATATAATATAATAATAGTAATAATAATAATAATAATAATAATAATAATAATAATAATAATGTGTGTGTGTGCAGTGCACCGTTAGAAGATTTTTTCAATGCACGGGATTTCTTCGGTGTTGTGGTCCACGTACAAGTCGTTAGTGCATAATTCGACCGTACGACACGCGTTGATATGTTATATCATATATGCATCGATGATTGTATCATATGCATAAATAGTTGTAACTTGTAAAGGTTATGCTTTAATTTAATGGAGTAAGTTTAGTTTTCGAACTATTATACAAGGCCACGTATTATGGTGCGACAAGGGGCATCGGTGGGGCAACGCCATGTTAGAGGTGTGAACACCGTTCGTTGTAAGGGGCGCTAACAGGGGTGCGGGGTGTGGGCTTGAAGCAACTTGCGGGCGTTGGTGGCATTTTGATGAGCTTTTTTATCAATAGCGAAGCTTGGTTCTCGAATCGGTAGGGGTCGGACTCATTTTTTAACAATCGGTAGTGTCCGGAAGATCAAATCGGTGGGGCTGGACTCAACCCGGTCTTAATTTACCTACTAAAATCACAAAATTCCACTATTGCGTAAAAAAATCGATGGGGGTCGGGACCCCCTGAGCCCTAAAATAGTTGCGCCTCTATTTTTTATAGTAAATAATATAACAGAGAATCACATTTACACGTAAAGAAAATATTAGATTTCACATCTAAGCCCAAAAAGCCTAAATAGACCTTCCTATGACACACCGTAGTGGTGTGATAGTTGAAAAAAATATGCTTAAGTAATAGCACATAGCACATTTTCCTTCGCTAAAGCCCAACGAAACATGTTTATAACATATAGTTTATATCGCTTACCGAAGAGATGTGGCCTAAAATCCCTGTGCGGTTCAAGATAAGCCCATATCCCAAAAATAACCAACGAGCAGCACGCGCCCTGTAATGCTCTGTGCACTGTGGATACATTCCCATGCACGACAACAATTGCGCAGCTCTCAACAACATCCTAGCTTTGGCAAAGTTCCCGCAGACTGTGACGCGCATATATAAATCATATGCAAGCCCCTAGCAGCCAAACAGTACATAAGGACGATCTTGTACAAACCAATTATAGCCAAAGGACGTGTGGCCTAGGGATGTTCACGAGCCGAGACGAGTCGAACCGAGCGGACCTTTGCTAGTGCTTGGCTCATTTACAAACCGAGCCGGAAACCAAGCGAGCATTTTTCAAGCGGACATTTTTTGAGCGAGCATCGAGCGAGAGACGAGCGACGAGCTTTTCAGGCAACCATAAAATTGGGATGTTTCATTTAAAGTTCTCGTTACCTAGTGATGATTGAAGTTTTACCGTCCAAGGATGACACTAAGTCTGAGGTCTGGTTGTCCGAGAATGAGGCTCAGGTTGAGGCCGATGAGGCGATGAGCATACTACAGAGAACAGTTGTCGCATTGTGGCGTAGGTTGATAGCGGGAAACGATTGATGGCGGACAACTAAGGGGAATAGGAAGTCAACCATGTCTTTTCACGACTTAAGGTTTTGCAATTAAACTTACTGTTAAGTTATCATTGGGTTGACTGAGCCAGTAACTATAAATATAATTGTATATATGCGTATATTGAGCCAAACTCAATAGAGTTGTATGTATAAAACTATAAATATAATTGTAATTATTGTGTGTATATATATATAATTGTATTTATAATAAATAAATAAAAATTATATCAAGCCGAACAGATCTTTGCTCGTGCTTGGCTCGTTTACAAACCGAACCGAGCCGATCGACTAGTTTACAATCGAGCTAAAAATCGAGCAAGCATTTTCCGAGCAAATTCCAAGCGAGTGCCGAGCAATTTGAACAGTCCTAGTGTGGCCATGTGTCTCTCTAACGGATGAGGCAGGAGGCGCACGTGACAACGACGTATGACCAATCAGCGTTCGCCAGTAGTAGTACCAAGTGTCTCACTCCGTACTAAGAGGACAAAAGGTAACATAACAACGATGTCCCACGATCATCCTTGACGCAGAGGGGAGAAGAACTACAGTGCCATAGTTGCTTGCCAAATCAGACGTTGCAAAGCCACATCATCCTCAATCTCCACTAAAGGTCAGCGACAGAAGAGACAATAATACAACGGAAAGGGCGTCCAGCCAATCATATGCATGCTGACGTATCTCAACCTTTGCGGACGCCACATGTCCGCAGCAGAAGATCCACCAATGTTATTTCGACATGTGGAAACAGTCAAGGCGGTAATTCGTTTATCTATGTCATTAGTTTATTTATGTATTTGTCTCGTACTAATTTAGGCTAGAGTAGTACTAGAGTTACCCCCTAACTGGACCTGGCTCCCTTTAAGTTAGGGGTTGATAATATGTGAGTACTATTTAAGGAGGACTTCTCCTTGAATGGACAACAGATAAATTCCTAGAAACGCATGCTTAGAGCGTTGACCACATTTTTGTGTCTGTAAATAAGAAATAATTCTTAGCAGACACCTCCTTACTCCTTTTTCGTGTTTTAGGTCGACGTTCTCAACCTGCCATAGACGTTCAGCAAATGGTTAATCCTGTGGAATCACCAAATTTAATCATCCCTAGCCAAAGATTAAACTAGTGTTTCTTCACTTACAATTTATTCAATTTACAAACTAATTTTTTTATTGTTAACTAGTATTTCTTCAGTTACAATTTATTCAATTTACAAACTATTCCTTTTCTATTATGTAGTAGTAGTAGTGGTAGTGGTGGTGGTGGTGGTGGTGGTGGTGGTGGTGGTGGTGGTGGTGGTGGTGGTGGTGGTGGTAGTGGTGGTGGTAGTGGTGGTGGTAGTGGTAGTGGTGGTAGTGGTAGTAGTGGTAGTGGTAGTAGTGGTAGTGGTAGTAGTGGTAGTGGTGGTAGTGGTAGTCGTGGTAGTGGTAGTGGTCGTAGTGGTGGTAGTGGTGGTAGTGGTGGTAGTGGTGGTAGTGGTGGTAGTGGTTGTAGTCGTAGTAGTCGTGATAGTCGTGGTAGTCGTGGTAGTGGTGGTAGTGGTGGTAGTGGTGGTAGTGGTAGTGGTGGTAGTAGTAGTAGTGGTAGTGGTAGTAGTGGTAGTGGTAGTGGTGGTAGTGGTAGTAGTGGTAGTGGTAGTAGTGGTAGTGGTAGTAGTGGTAGTGGTAGTAGTGGTAGTGGTAGTGGTGGTAGTGGTGGTAGTGGTGGTAGTGGTGGTAGTCGTGGTAGTCGATGTAGTGGTGGTAGTGGTGGTAGTGGTGGTAGTGGTGGTACTGGTAGTGGTGGTAGTAGTGGTAGTAGTGGTAGTAGTGGTAGTAGTGGTAGTGGTGGTAGTAGTGGTAGTGGTAGTAGTGGTAGTGGTAGTAGTGGTAGTGGTGGTAGTGGTAGTAGTGGTAGTAGTAGTAGTAGTAGTAGTAGGATTCGAACCTGAGACCCCCGGGCAAGAACCCCACTAATATGGGTAAACCTTTCCACCTCTGTTGCAACCACTAGGCTACAACATCATTGGCAATAAGATTTTATATCATTATTTATGTTTATATATCATTTTTTTCATAATCCTTCATTTACTAGCTTTTATGTTTTTTTAAGTTAGTTAAATAAATACAAGATAGATATAATAAACTATAAGAGCCTTTTAAAACATGATTATATTTAGGAATAGAAGCCTAGAAGTGTATCCATCTTACCAAATGTTTGTTCAAGTATATGCTAGTTAGTCCATCATTATTTATGTTTATATATCAATTTTTTTCATAATCCTTCATTTACTAGTTTTTATGTTTTCTTAAGTTAGTTAAATAAATACAAGATAGATATAATAAACTATAAGAGCCTTTTAAAACATGATTATATTTAGGAATAGAAGCCTAGGTGTATCCATCTTCCCAAATGTTTGTTCAAGTATATGCTAGTTAGTCCATCATTATTTATGTTTATATATCAATTTTTTTCATAATCCTTCATTTACTAGTTTTTATGTTTTCTTAAGTTAGTTAAATAAATACAAGATAGATATAATAAACTATAAGAGCCTTTTAAAACATGATTATATTTAGAATAGATCGAAGCCTAGAAGGTATATCCATCTTACCAAATGTTTGTTCAAGTATATGCTAGTTAGTCCATCTAATCATGCAATTAATAATACAATATGTGAAAAGTATTACTTGTTAATATGTGAATCAGCAAAATAATATATTTAGTTACAGAATTAGCACTTGATTTAAAAAAAACGCCACAAACAATTGACAATTTCGTAAAATAAAGAAGTTATAAAATAAATGAAATATTTTAAAGTGATACAATTTTTTACTTAAATTAATAAGTTTGAAAAAAAAAATTCTGCATTCATCAAAGAATTCAAGACATGCTTCAACCAAAATTGAAAGGGAGGAAGTTACCGTATTCTAGTCACTCTTGAAGTAGTTTTATCTCAATTTGAAAGCAAAGTACCATGCACCTAAAACACTCTAGGATATTTTTCCTAAACAAT
This sequence comes from Ambrosia artemisiifolia, assembly GCA_032199755.1. Classification (NCBI taxonomy): domain Eukaryota; kingdom Viridiplantae; phylum Streptophyta; class Magnoliopsida; order Asterales; family Asteraceae; genus Ambrosia; species Ambrosia artemisiifolia. Next base: position 26,862,475 of record CM063519.1, read on the forward strand.
TAAAAATTAATATCATAATAAATATTATTAAAAGAAACATTTAAACAATTAAAATAACATCCAAATATCGTTAAATTTAAATTGTTATTATAAAACACAATCCCAATTTAATTACAAAACAACTATAAAACACAATTTAAAGCAAAACTAATTTATGTTTTAAAATTTGTCAAGCTGAAACATGTTTAAAAGTTTGGTGAACTTCAAAATAATAGTCGACTTGCATAATTTCAATTGTCATGTCTTCCTTTAGATCTGGATGTTTATCAGAAGTGCGATGAGGTTCACCGTCCCCCGTAGCACGCGATCCTCGTCTAACACATTATCCCAAACGAAGCGCTATTATTCGACCTATTTGATTCCTTAACGTTTATCCACGCAATCGCCAAAGCAACAACTTCCCCGTCAACCCATTCAACCGTGAAACATGATGTAATTGAGAAAATATTTTATAAATTATTGGAGGTAGTGGAAGGAAGATGATAAAAAGAATACTGAAATGGTTGAAATATATAAGAAAGGAAATAAAAAAACAATTGTTGCTTTTTGACCATTGGGGTAAATCTATTGCTTTTTGATATGTGGGGTGATGAAGTTATTGTTTTTTTTTACCATTGCATCCCAGTTACTTCTTGCCGAGCTACAACATTTTTTGGGCGTAACTGAGTGAGTGACGAAAGTGTTGCCGATCTACAACTGTTGCAGATTAATAGTAACCGAGATTGCCCCATCCCCCTAAGTTTACCTCCATTTACATCCTCCATATCTTTAAATAATGAGTTTAAGATTTTTTTTTTTTACTTCATTTTTAACGACTTGAATTATATCAAATTCATCATTGATGAGGCTCAAACCGTTAATCTCAAAGGAAGCAACACTTTGACTCCAATATCTTTACCAACTATCAAATTGGCCACCACCGCTCTATACTTTAAGTTTTTTTTTCTTGTGTCACTCCAAACTAACCAAACACTAATTCAATTAGTTTTTTTATGACGTGACATTTTTCCTACATAGCATGTTGATGTCAGCATGCCACGTTGGAAAAATTCCACGCCCTAGCATGCCACGTAGGAAAAAGTGTTATATCAGCATGCCGTGTAGGAAAAAATATGTCAAGTTTGATTGCCAAGTAAGAAAAAACGCCATGTCAGTGTTGGGTCAAAGAGGATTGATAAGCATTTCAACCTTAGTCTAATATCCTCTCTGCATTTTTTTTAGTAGACAAAGTACTGAAGACTTGAAGGGAAAGTACTGAAGAAAGAAGTTGAATGAAAGTACTGAAGACTAAAGTCTTGAAGATGAATTAGACAAACATCTAAAGAAAAACTTTGATGATTTACTCATCAGAAGTTGTTTAGTCTTCAACAGTTTCAATAGAAGTTTCCTATCGCCCTTAACTTCAGTAGTTTGTTATTATATTAGTTTCTGTCTACTTTAAAGATATTTTTGTACAAGTTCCAATAGTACAGCCTGTTGTGGTATTATACTATTAGTTTTATGCTTCTTATGTACGTTTACTTTTGTGTATAAATAGATGGGTTCACTCCATCTATTTAGTACAGATTTCCACTTTCAATATATGAGAACCATTTAGACAATCAAAACTGTTTTATCATTTACTACTTTGATTCTCATATACACTTGTGCTATTTTAGTTTGTCAAATTGAGGGGGGGCATTTACTAAATCATAAAGTGAACTATTAATTTAGAACAATTACTTTTATTCCGCTGCATTTACTTTGATACATTAATTGTTCATAAGAACTGTGAAACATAGATCTCATAATTGGTATCAGAGCATCTGGTTTATCTGATAAGTATCAATCTAACAAATTGAGATCAGACACAGGCTCTTATTGATATTCAATGAAAATCTATAGTTCCTTTTATTTTTCAATCCATCACTTTAGGAAATTGTTAATCAATCAATCTTCTTAAAATTGGATCATCATAATACTGGATCTGCAAACAAGCCTCCCATGCTAGTAAGAAATGAATACAATATCTGGCAAAGAAGGATGGCTCATACTTTATCTTAACAAAACACTGGTTGTTGGAGGTCTGGAATGTATGGACCCCATAAACCAGTGACTGCATATCCAGAAACTAAAATAGAGAAAGTCAGAGAACCAAAAGACTACATAGAAGAAGATTTCCTAAAATTTGAGCTTGATGCAAAAGCTTTTTCCATGTTGGCAATGGCTCTCCCAAATGAAATATAAGTTGGGTTCTTACATTGTGAGACTGCCAAAGAACTTTGGGATAGCCTCAAAGAACAGTTTGGATGAACTGATGAGGTGATTGCCAACACCAGGGAAATTCTTGCTCAAAAATATGAAACTTTACTCATGTAAATGGAGAGACATTAACACAACAATTTGAAAGATTTTCCTCTCTCATTTCTGAGTTAAAATTAAATGGTCAGACCTACACAAATCCATCTATGTTGCATAGATTTTTAAGATCTCTACCTAAAAAATGGGAAACTTACTCCATAGTTCTTAGATCCAGTTCAGATTTTGACTCCTTAACACTCACAAAATTACATGGGAGATTACTAACTTTTGAAAGAGAAATAAACCAAAACAAAAAGTTACAAAATTCTGGCAAAACTGCTAATGACTATGTTCCTGGTAGTACAGCTTTAATGGGACAAGATTCATCATCTTGTTCAAATGACTTTGGTTCTTTTGACTACATTGACATCACAACTGGGATATCTTCTGATAGATCATACTCAGCTTGTGACAATGATCAAACTACTGATAACATGTGTTTCATACTTGATGATTTAAAATTTTTTAGTAGTGATGACTTGGAAGAAATGGACAGTCTCCACCAACTGGCCATGCTAAGCGTTAAAACTAACAAATTTACAAAATATCAGGCAGAAAATTTCCAGGTTTAAACAATCAAACAAAAGTTGGTTTTGACAAATCTAAACTTAGATGTCATAAGTGTCAAAAGTTGAGACACTTTGCTAGAGAGTGTAGAAGCTCTAGCTATAACCAACCACAACCAGGAACACCAGTTACAATAGAAACCAAGGATCTCAAGGAAGTGCTCATTTTGCCCAGGCACAAGCTCCTCAAATTCAATATGTGCCACAGATTCAGTATGTTCAAATGTCCATTCAACAACAAGGCCAACAGCAAATGCCTTCCATTGCCGCTCAACATCCACAAACTCAACAACCCAGCCAACAAAGTCTTTTTATCTCAGGGTATGTTGACTGGAGCAGCATTCCATATGACACATCTGAGTGCAGTCAAGATGCTGACAACAAAATCTTAGATATTAACTCAGGAGAACCAAATAATGGCAGAAAGAATTTTGCCTTAATGGTTTTTGAGGGATCTTCTTCTACTTCTTCATTATCACATGTTTCATAGGCTTCTCTTTTAAAGCTTTGTTCATATTCATGCAAAGAAGCTTTTGCTTTAATAACCAATGTGTATCTACAAGGCCAAGCCAATGACTCTGAAAGAAAATATAGCCAAATGAAGTGTGATTTAGAAAGAAAACTTGCTTCTAAAACAAAAGAAATTTCTTAATTGACTAATAATGCTATTGAAACTCAAGCACAGATAAAAATCATGGTAGAAAACCTAGGAAATGTTAGAAAAGAACTTGTTGACACCAAGGTTAATTGTGAAACTTGGGTTGAGTCTTGTAGAGGCTATCAAATGCTTCTTAACAAACAAAGTGCAATGTTATGTTTGGCATTGGCTATAATCACACAGAATCACCAACTGATTTCACTCCCAAAACTGCTGATGATGGGAGTGAAATGATTTAAAATGAAACTTCTGAATTCAGGGAAAGCAAATCTTTTCATCAGAGCTTTCTCACCATTGCTGATGAAAGCTTATCAAAAGTTCAAAAACCTGACATTAAGCATTCAGTAGTTGCATCTACATCAGGAGTTGAGATCCTAAAAACTACTGAAGACAAAACTAAAAATGCTGAAAATGTCAGTATAAAGCCTTCCAAAACTACTAACACAGTCAAAACAAAAGGAAAGGGAAAACCATGTGAGGTGTGTGGTCTGTTTAACCACACATTAGATTTTGTAGGTATAAGAAAGGAAATCAATTTAACAAGAAAATCAAACAACTGGTTGTGGGAAAACAAATTAAACAGGGTTTTAAAAAGACTTTTTATCCCAACAAACAACAACCAAACAAAAACTTTCCTAAGAAAAATATTGTTAAAACTCAACATCAGTCTTATTCTCAAAAACAAAATTCTTCTTCAGAAGTTAGACACAAACCTTCAGCAGTTTTACAAACTGCTGAGGTTGACAAATTAATCCAAATGGTCAAACTTCTGATGACCAAAGTTGATGGTGAATCCAAAAAGGTTACTCCAATTGCTCCTAAAAGCAAATCCATGGCTGAAATGACATGGATTCCTAAAAATGGTCCTAACCAAACTGTTACTCTTCCTGTTCTCAAGAGTAAACCCAAAGCCAAAATGGCTTGGGTCCTTAAAACTAACTAATCTACTCTTTGTGCAGAGGGTCTCCCGAGGTCTTAATAACATTTGGTATGTTGATAGTGGAGGCTCAATGCACATGACAGGATGTAGGTACCTGAACAACAATTTCATAAATCAAAGAGAATGATTTGTGTCCTTTGGAAACAATGCTAAGGGATATGTACTTGGATATGGTACAGTATCCTCAGGCAAGGTACAATTTGACAAGGTCAATCTCGTTGAAAATTTAGAGTACAACTTGCTGAGTGTATCTCAAATGTGTGATAATGGATATTATTCCTTTTTCACCAAACATGCATGCAAGATCATTTCACCAGAAGGCCAACAATTGATTGAGAAGATTATTGATGATCATAGTTTGATGATTTGCCAAAAGATGTGGAAATTTCTACGCTGTAGACATTGAAAAAGACAAAGTATTAAACAACACTACTTGTTTCTTCTCAAAAGCAACAACTACTGAAACAGACCTTTGGCATAGGAGACTTGGCCATGTAAACTTTAAAACCATAAATAAAGTCACAAAAATGGGCCTGGTCAGAGGTCTACCCTTGAAGGAATATTAGTGTAAAGAACACTGTGTTTCCTGTCTTAGAGGGAAACAGCATAAGTCCTCCTATAAGTCCATTGAAGAATCTAAAACTACTGCATGTCTTTAATTACTCCATATGGAATTATTTGGACCAGTCAAGATCATGAGCCTTGGTAAGAAGAAGTACTGCTTGGTCATCATTGATGACTATTCAAGATTCACATGGGTTTTCTTCTTATTTTCCAAGGATGAGGCAGCTGAAATAATCTGTGACACCCGTCGAAATCACAGGTCATATCCGTACACTTGACTACACGTATACATTGTGCATGAAACTTCATTTTACATGTTTCATTTCAATAGGGCCATACAGGGTTCCAATAAGTCAATTCCGATGCTTACAGTCTAGCATTGGGCACACTAGTTGATACAATTTCATAACTAGTCGAATAGTTTATCAGGAGCTATAGAAAGATCACACCAAAACTCTAGTTTGGGAATTCATACAATTGAACATAATACTACAATTATGATCCAATCAAGAACAAAAACAAACAATGTCCTCACATAAGGATTGTCCGAACACAATGTCCAAAAACGACTAGTAAGACAACTAGTTAAAAAGTATATATAGTGCACACAATTATATATTATTTTGTAACACATGGAATTGTACAAAGACTCTTCTTAACATCTAATTATAATATATGACCATACCTTTGTACTAGATGTGTATTAAAATGTTCAAAATATATATATATATATATATATATATATATGTATAACATACATATACACGACGGCACACACACATATACATGTGTGTATGTGCTTTCCAAAGTTCAAACTCATACACCTTAATGATCTATCATTTCATCTAGATTCCTACATATTTAGTATACACCTTTAACACTTATCCATCCCATGAACATTTGACTTGCCACAAATACCCACCTCCATACATACATACATATCGACACAGTACACAAAACACTAAGATTCTTGATAACAACTTACACCAACATGGAAAGTGGACCTTGATCAAACCAGGATGACTTGCCCTATTTAGCCTACACATTCTTCCACTTTGATTCATCCAACAACATGCACTAGTTACCTCCATCACACTCCTAGACTTACACCAAAATGGGAAGCATCTTATGACACTTAAGAAAATATAATGTTGACTTACTACATTTGCCATCCAACACATATTCCATGCAAGATCCTACCATATCCATCCTAGAACATCCTTAATCTAGCAAACACCATGATTGTCTTACATCAAATCTTAGTGATTTGACTAATCCATAACCTCCCAACACCCTCTAACTTTCAGCCCACATTCCCCAAGAAAGACATGCACACATCAAGTCCATAATCTCCCACCATCCAAGACTTACACAAGAATGGTAAGATTCTCTTTGCCTACACATCCAAGGAGAGTTGACTTACACTACAAGAAATTAGGGTATTTACCCACATATAATTTACCTACATATGTAAATGTGTGGGTAAAGACCTACACATGTTTATATATGTGTGGGTAATGGTTTTTGGTATCTTCTCATAATTACCAACACATAGTATATGTTAGTAATATGATTTAGCCACACTTGATGTTGGTGGGAAATTTCCCCCCCAAATTTGACGATTAATTAAATGTTAAATCATCAGCACATATGACAAATTTTCGTTATGTGTAGGTAAATTATCTACACATATGTAAAAAAGCTAATATATGTGTGGGTAATGGATTATGATTAACAACACATAAAAATTTTAAATAAACATGTAGATAAATTAAGTAAATAAACTTTTATTTATTTTTTTCAAAATGACATGGCAAAATTAATTCGTACACATGTTTAAAAGCGTACATATGTAAAAACTGGATATATATATATATATATTTAAAATTTTGCCATGTCATATATATTTATATATATATATATAGGGTAGGGTTCCTGTAGGAAAATTGGTTTGTGTGAGAAGTGTAGGAAGGATTAAAAATTGATATGTATGCATCATTTTTTTGTACGTATTTATGACGTATTTATGATGTTTTGGATTGTTTTGCTTAGACAAGCAGCTTCATGTTTGTCAACTTTCTTGGATTCAACTTTTAAGACTGTCTGCCCTGCCACAAACCCTGAATCCCTAAGTCCCACCAAATGAGACACCCCTGTGAGATCAACGCACGCGTGTTTTCCCTGCGCCCACCCAAACACAAAGACATCCGCTGGCCTTAGGGTGGACCGCCCCTCAAGTGGATTCGTTAAAATGTTAACCGAGCCTTCTTTCCTAGCTGAAATTAAGTATTAAAATATATTTATTATAAAAATATAGTTGTACATGAACATTTTTGATAACTTTTAAACTAGTTCTTTAGAAGTTGGTAACAAGGGGGCATTTTAATCTCCCTCACAAATTTTCGGTAAATTCAAATTTAAAATTTCCCAAAGATTAAATTTTTTTTGTTAACTCCAATTTGAAATTTCCACTAAAATATCCTCCACAGTCCACACACATTTTATTTAGTCTCCCTCTAATTAATCACATATCCATATTTAAATTTTTGCACACAGTTAGGGTTTCTACTAGAAGAGGCGGTGGCAGCTTCATGAGGGTTGAGTGGTCATGATATGGCAGGGCAACAATGGTGTATATAGTTGCGATGACGGTCTGTAGGGGTAATGATGGACTGGTGGCTGGTGAGTGGCGGCGATGCTAAGCATTGTAGGATAACCCACAACAAGAGCCTAAATCCCCTGAGTCATCCATCGACCATTCAACTCTTTGGTGGGTAAACAACACAACACTCTTCTTTTTTCGGTAGTTTTCGTTCTAATTTTTTACTCTAATTTTTTTTTCTTCTAATTTTGATTGTAATAATTGGTGGTTAATTGATAAGTCGATTCAATATTAATCACATGGTAGGTTCAATTGTCTTTTTTTTTGTAAGACCCACATCATAATTTGATTTTTGCTAGGTTTGATACTAAGATTCTTGACATTAGTGCGTGATTATTTTGTTGTTCAAGTTATTGATATATGTAGTTGTATGCATACAATGGGGTGTAAATTTATGACCTGTAATTGTTTATAAAGGGGCTCAAGGATAAGACCTCTAAGTCATTTTTAACATGTTTAAATGTTTTGTGCAGTTTGAGATGAACTTAATGTTGGATCTGTAACTATGGATATATAGTATCCTTTTGAAGCAATTTGTTTCCAACTACTGTGTATACCCATAATACTTACTATGATGTGATTCGTTACAATTTAATATTGGATGAATATTTATTTACTATATCGCTAGATAGATAAAATGATGAGGCTAAGTCTGCTGCATATTTAGAGAAATGTTGTTTAGTTAGTAAACTCATGGTTGTCGTCGTTTACATTTTATAAGGAGAGGAATACGAGATTGAATGTTGCTGGAAAACTAAAAGGCAGAGGCGAAACTGAAGGGGTCCAAAGGGTCCTTTGATGAGGTATGTCACTCGTTCTTTTTTTGTACTTTGACCATCAAAATATGCTTATTAGCCTGTTGAAGTGAAGACAAATGAGACTGGAATTTCTTTGCTAGCGATTGCAATTAGATATTGTGAATCTAATCACCCTATCCTCACTAGCTATAAGCAACCTCTGCAAGTCAAAATTTATACACCCTAGTAAATGTAAACGGAGGTTGTGACTTGAATGATATTTCCTATGATTGCAGATGTGAATCATGTTATAATCAAGCATAAAGATGGGTGATTCCCTGGTATGTTACGATTTGCTTTTCTTATTGGGTACACTAATTTCTACATTTGTATATTTTTTAATTAACATTATATATTAACATGCCCAAAATATATGGATGTTACATGCAATATATCCAATCCCTTCACTCTGAAGTCATGAAACTAATCTATCTCTCCAATTTCAGGTTTACCAACTCACTAGCTTTCAGTTGAACTTTCTATCTTCAATAGCGTTTTATTTATGCCGAACTACTGGATGAACTTCGTCACCATAGTCCTACTCAGAAATCAAAGCGTTCTATTTACTAGTGGATGAACCTGAAATGCTAAAATGTAAATATGCAATTATGAAGCACACATATTAAAGTACTATCATGCCTCCTCCACCAAGTACCTCAATACAATCTCAACGTGATACATCAAGATTATGAAGAAAATGTTGACTAAGTGAAATAGTTTTAGTATATATACTTGTTATTGATTTTTAAATAACTTTTGTTTTGTTAGTTGAAGTATTTCAATTATATACTAGTGCTGTTCTTTTTGTGGGTTCAATGATGGTCAACATTTTTAATCAAGAAAGATAATTTGATCTCATATGCTTCTATATGATTTCTGTATTTGTTTGTGCGTATTTACAGATTGTTACCTACATGTATCATGGTTAATGTCCACACATAAATATATTTTTACTAACACATCTATGTTTCTTTTTACACATTAAAATCAATATCTACATATTTGTCACTTTTACCTACACATAATATTACTTTTACCAACACACATATTCATGACACATGTCATTACTCTAGTCCATGTCATCAGCCACATCACTTGCCATGTCAGCTCATCTAAACAAATTGTTTTACTTTTAACCACACATATAAAGTACTTTTAGCTACATATATATGTGTAGGTATAGCATGCATTATACCTACACATAAATGATGTGTGGGTAATGATCTATATCAACAGGCGCGAGTCTACACATGGTGACACTTAATTTATGTGTAGGTAAAAATAACTACCAACACATAATAGAGTATTACCCACACATACTATGTGTAGGTAAATACCCAAATTTCTTGTAGTGTTACTCCAAATAACATGGCAATAGTAGTATAAATTAGGGACTTAGGAGCACCAAAGGAAATCACACAACCCGTCACATCTCACCATCTCCCTCTAGGCACCCCACCACCACCGAAACCATCACCACCACCCGATCCATATCCAAAGACCACCACTTTCAAGGGATTCTTAGGGGTACAAGGAGCATAACCAAGGTTGTACAAGGCCCCTAACTCCCTCACTTCTTAGGCACTAGGAGGTATAATCTTATTTTTTAAAAAAATTTATTTTTATTGTTACATTTTCTTTCTTAAACCCAGTTGTTCATTAGTATGTTTACTCTTGTAACTAAAACTAAGTAAAATAAGTAAACTCATTATGTTAGTTGGAAAATGTTGTATTTACATACACCATAGGGCCAAAACATATATATATGTAGATATATGTCCATAAGGGCCGAAAGTTTTATAAAAAAATTGTATGTTTTCTAAACTCGATCACTAACATAAGACATAGTGTTGATAAGTTGTTAGTCATGTGTGACAAGTTTAGAACAATAACAAAGCTTACAAAGATACATATGTTTTCAAGAAAGTAATATTTTGACATTGGAATATTATTATTTTCACAAAGTTGCTAAGCTATGAAAATAATAAGTTAAACATACTTAAATATGGTAGATCTATACACATGAATACACACTCCATCAAAAGTGTATAAAACACATGTTTTCACAAGTAAAAGTGGTGTTTTTCCAAGAAACAAAGCTATCTTTTTGTCAAGATCACTAGTTTACATAAAGATGGTGAATCATGTAACACAAAACCATGAGGATCATATTTTGGAAAATACTACATTAGGAAACCTAATGTGGGACATTTTAAAGGTGAACATTATATCTTTTAAAAAATAAGTCATTAAATATGCAAATCTTGACACATCTAACTTAAAGAATTAAGTTACAAGGATAAGCGTAACAAGAGAACAACTTGTAAACAGTACAAGTAACATAGACCTAAAATGCCTCTTTTTACATAGGACCCTTAGGTCGATCTCTCTAGCTCAGACTCATTAGTTCATTCCCAGACATACCACAACGTGAGTTTCACAGCCCCTTTTCACTGTTTTTACATTTTTCCGGGGGAAAAACATGCGTACAGTTTTCAGTTACACACATGACTATTATGTGAACATGAGACAGTAAGGTTCAGGATCCATTAAGCCCTCGTGTCATACATCATACCATAACCATTAGCTATGGACTTAGCCATGAAACACCTGAATAGATCTATTGGGTTGACACCCCCACTCTTGGTCAGTCGCTCTGACCGGATGGCAGATATCAAAAGAGTGCTAGTATTTCAAATTTATTCATTGTCTTGAGTGTACAATGGGAGAGGCACAAAATGTCAAGGTTTGGTTATGGGCTCATGTCAGATCACATATTAATTATTGCCCTATCTAGGCAGTTATTTAGTCGAATTTGGGATTACAGGTCCAACATACAAAAACCCGTGAACTCACCAACTTTATGTTGACCCATATGTTTTTCATGCATGTTTTTCAGGAAATTAGCATGAAGCATGGAACTTGGGAAGGTCACGTGCAAGCATTTAAGGGATGCCATCTTTTGAACTATTGTTGTGATGTTTTAATCTAAACACTTTATACAATGGTTTCTAATTCAAACAATTAATGCTATGTTTTTGTAAGACTTGAATGTTTCAATGGTAATTCCTGTTTTATTTAAATAATGCTCGTGTGACTTTTGTGCTTGGAAATCATTTCAGTTGCACCCCGTGTTTCCGCCTTAGGCGGAGTGTGACATAATCAAATCCTTCATTCTAGAAGTAGAGAAGCAATATTCTCTTTCTATCAAAGTCATTAGAAGTGACAATGAGACAGAGTTCAGGAACAAGTGAATAGATGATTTTGCTTGTCTAAAGGGATTTTAGACAGTTTAGCATTCCTAGAGCTCCTGAACAAAATGATGTTGTAGAAAGGAAGAACAAGACATTAATTGAAGCAGCCAGAACAATGTTAGCTGATTCGGGCCTACCACTCTATTTTTGGGGTGAAGTAGTTAACACAGCTTATTATGTTTAAAACAGGGTCCTTATCAACAAAAGACATTCCAATACTACATATGAAGTCCTTCATAACATTAAGCCTTTTATCTTCTTCTTCAGGGCTTTTGAATGTCAATGTTTTATTCTAAACAATAAGGATTCTATTTCAAAATTTAATGCTGAGGGGGAGATTGTATAACTTGTACTGAAAAGCTATGATGACTGATATATAGTACTAGTTTAAAAACAATTGATCCATTTGTTATGATATATAGTTTATTTCCGCTGCACTTTCTATCTTTATAATTCATTCATTTACTGTTCCATTACTTAGACTTTCATAACAAATCAAACTCAGATCCTAAGATATCATGTTATTATCTTTTAAAATTGTGTTTACTGTTGTTTTATGCTACAAGTTTGACCCATTTAGTGCAATTATTTTTCATCATCAATATAGCTTCTTTTCTTTGTTTTTTTTTTCTATAAAATGATATATGTCTATAGGTGCTTATAGCTAATATAGAAACTTAAAAGGACTTGTATTTTTTTATAAATTAAAAGTTAGCACCAAAAGGGATTCGAACTAGGTACCTATTGGTTAAAATTAAGGATTTTAACCAGTAGAACACTTTACATCTTTACATATGGGTTCCTTCAATATTTACTTGTGGGTTCATTTCCGGTGTTGTATAACCGAGTGGGTTTCCGGGAACCCACTCTTAACACATAAATCCGCCTCTGCTAACAAGGTTGTTCTTAGTTTGGGTGAATTATTCTGTTAGATTGAAGTTGTTTAATTATTCTTTTCATATTTTAGTTCAAGTTTCTTTCAATATTTTAGTCATCCATGGAAGATTATGTTCTTGGTGTATCATATCTCAGCAGTGGCATTCCGAGGTAATTTACTACCAATCCTGCAAACTTTATCTTACGGGAACATAGTAACTAATCTTGATAAACCATGTTCACAAGTGACCATACGTCACCTTATGATGCCTTATGCCAATACATGTTAGGGTTCTTTATGTAAAAAGATGGTCAACATGTGTATTAGGGTTCTTGTTTTAAAAATGAGTTGTTTGCACATGTTTTTGCCAAAGTAACATATGTTTTCATAAAACCATAAATTGTATGTGCTTATGATAAGGTTCAAATGTTGGTTCTTTGTCTTTAGTTAACCATATGCATGCATGTATGCACGTGAAAGTATGTGTGGGTGCATGTAAATATATGACCATTCTTCAAAATATGTTTATGTATATGGTTTTATATATATATAACGTATTTCTTTGTATTTTGCATATGCCATAACCTTTATCAAAATAACATGTAAATGAGTAGTATAACTGAGTGAAAACATGTAGGGACTAGGAAAATAAAGTGTATAAAAACTTAATTAAAAAGTTTCATACCAAGGAAATAGTAGGCGAAATGCATGAAAAACTCGTGTCCTAAGCTAGTTTCTTCCGTGTTTTGACTTCTAAAACACTTCGTTATACTTTATTATTCCTGTTTACAAGTGGTTTGTAGTAGTGGTGTGTTTGAAAAAAAAAGAGTTGGGGTGTGGGTAGGGCTTACGGCCGAACAAAGGAAAGAAAAGGAGAAGTGAAGAGAGCTTGAGAGTTAGGGTGATTTTTGTGTGGATGAAAATGAGTCTTAGCCCCCTATATATACATACGATAGGAGAAAAGGAGGTGATATGGCAAGAGAATTGAGGTAGTCAACACTCTCTAAATCATGGTGCATGATAAAAGCTTCCATCCCATTTTGGTGCAAGTGTGGAGCCTTGTGTAGGAAATGACTACAAATGGTGCATGGGGTTGGTCAACCTTCATAGAACTTGATGGTGAAAAAGATACTTACCATGTTGGTATAAGTAGTTGACCTTAGGTGCATGCTTACACTTTGATATATGTGAGCCGATTTTGGAGACTTGTTTTGAGTATTTTGGGAAGTCAAATAAGCATAGGAATATGCATAGGAGTGGGTGGTAGGATGGATAAGATACTATGTTGGTGAAATACTAGGATTAGGGTGGTGGCTTGTTTGTATCATGTTGTGTGCGTGTTAGTTGATTCAGGACATGACAACACATATGCATATACATGTATGTATGTATGTATGTATCGCATGTGTGTGTGTATTGTATATTAGTTCACTTTTCAATCACCCTCTCATATATATGTATGTCATGTGTATGCTTATATGTATATAGTTTCAAGCTTTGATCACACACACATCTCGCACATATGTATGAATGTATATACGTTTTGTTTTGTTCATCCACAACAACACACATAGAAAAATCGATTATATATATATATATATATACACATGGAGTTTTGTTCTTGTTTTCTTGATAACATACACATATGTATTTGTATAATAAAAATAACACAGTTTTGTTTCCACAAAATATTATTTGAAAATCCATACATGTGTTTGTTCTTGTTGATCCTTATGATATTCAAGGTATTCGAGTGGGGTTTATTCCACATGATCATTCAAACATTGACGCACACCGATACACTTAGTCTAAGCACATAATGAATTGAAGCAAAACCAGTTAATTGTACGGACTCGACCTGTGAATTTAATGGGTGTCCCAACGTGATAGTTGAGGTTATTAAAATCCAATAAGCCGATTAATTAAACATCAAAGAAACACAAAGACAAAAACAAATGTATGTAAAGGTCATTAAAAGAATAGAAAAGGCTACCCCTCCCCCACTGGGACGAAGCTTAAGCGAATTTGTATTATCTCCCTAAAAATCTTTTAACATTAATCATACATCTTCACAAGGTCATATTGTTGGTTGCTTTTATAATGAAACATAATAAAGTTTGAAGTCATCTGTAGAAACTGCTCGTATATAAAATAAAATAAACAGGTTTTGTATTACGATTACAACCAAAAAAATGAAAACGAGAGCAGATATAAACAATGCGATAACAACTTATAGAAACAAAATAACAAGGAGTAGAAACAGAAAGTCTTGGCGTTGAGGATCGTGTTGAACACGGCGCCCTTAAAACAAATTCCGATTCTATTAACGCGAACTCGTTTTGTTTCCCAGGGTACAACAGCCGGAACAGTAAAAGTACTGCCGGAGTTTGCTCTGACCCAAACGGTACCTGAAACAAGAAGAAGAAGATCGAGATTGCTAGAGAAAATTATTTGGTGAAATCAGTAAAGATTTTGGTGTATCAGTTAGTATCTTCCAACCAAGGGTCTCCTTGGTATATATAGTGGTCTCAAGTCGAAACAGTTTCAGAAAGCATTAAAAATGAAAAATAAATGTCATTGAACGTCTTCAATGGCATTTATTCTGTTCTTAAAGTTTCAAACGAAACTGTTTGACCAGACCGTTACACCACTGAACTGTTACAGCTGAAGGAGCTGGGAAATGTCTGCGCGCGCGTCTTGCGCGAGACATGATTCACTTGTTACGTCAGGCAGAAGCTGCTCCGCTCGTTCTACGTCACACTGAGCGCCTGTGCTGAAGCATCCGCGCAGACTAGGACACCAAGTGGTTGTCTCCTCGTACTCGCGCACCACTCCTGATCACGTCACCTGCCACTGTGTCCTATGCACAGGACCATGAGTCTGCGTTCAAAAATACAAAGGCAGCTCTCAAGCGGCGATGCGAAGTGCAAAGTGCGCCATCAAAGCGCCACATTGCGCCCATAGCCCACGCCATGCGCGTGTATGCGAGTGCGTGTGCGAGTTAGGGTGCTCCGCACCTTGCGCGAGTCTCATAGTGTGTGCTCTCATGAAACAATTAGGAAGGCGTGTTCCCACTTATATACCACTCATGGTATCATCACTCCTCCAATGTGGAACAAGTTCCACTTACCCACATTGTTCCAAGAAATTCAGCATTGAGTGTTTCATTTACCAACCATTGAGCATTGATATCTCATTCATCTTAGCTCCGTTTTGGACGTGGTTTGGTTCATTGCGAAGCTCTCACAACATAGAACATAAACCCACAAAGAAATATATAAATAAACCTCGGTTTCAATTATATATTTTAGTCCAAAGTTAGGAAAAACTCATTTTCCTATATTTTGTGAAAATAACATTTTCACTAAATTTCCAACAATCCCCCACATGAATGGAGATCGATCCATTCTTACAAGTTTCAATGATACAATTCGATAGTTGAGCGGTGCAGGATAGGTAGATTTTGCCTTTGAACCTTCCTTTGTGAAGCATACTTAGCTTACTAGCGGTCAATAGAACTTGATGTCTTTGAACTGACCCCCGTTTGTGAAAACAACAATACACTTCACACAACACCCCCTTGGTTTAGCCAACCCCTCATTGTGGTGTCCTTTTACGGTCATGGACACTCCTGGTTCTGCGGGAGCTCTAGCATTTGATCCTCCCCACAAATCCATTCGATGCGACCCAACTTATCTCTAACATAGGTGATTCCCATGAATCATTAATCACCAGTTATATTGATTTACCATAATGATTAACTTGAATATGCTTAACCTCGACACCACTGTCACTGATTGGAATGGACTAGGAAGTGAAAACTCCCTTTAGTATTTTGGGGTGCCCCACACAGTGACTCCCTTTGGTCATATGATTAAGTTTGCCTATTGAACCTAGATCTTGGGATCTCCAATCAACTAGGTTAGGTTTCCCTCATACTCCCTTTTTGTGTGGGCTTTAGTCCCATTCCTCTTGATGACTTATATACTACCTCTTTGCTTAAGCCTTTCGTTAACGGGTCCGCAATGTTATCTTTTGACTTCCCATAACCAATCATGATAACACCCGTTGAGAGTAGTTGTCGTATCGTGTTGTGTCTACGTCTTATATGCCTTGATTTGCCATTGTACATCAAGCTTTGAGTTCTACCAATCGCCGATTGGCTGTCACAATGTATGCAAATGGCTGGTAAAGGTTTAGTCCATCTTGGAATATCCTCCACGAATTGACGTATCTACTCCGCCTCTTCTCCACTTTTATCCAATGAGATAAATTTAGATTCCATCGTGGATCTTGCTATAACCGTTTGCTTCGAAGACTTCTAAAAGATAGCAGCACCCGCAAGTGTAAACACATAACCACTTGTTGATTTGGAATCTTTTATATCTGAAATCCAGTTCGCATCAATGTATCCTTCAATCACTGCTGGATCGCGGGTATAATGCAGTCCATAGTCCCGTGTGAATCTTATGTATCTAAGCACCCTTGTTATAATTTTCCAATCTTCATCACTTGGATTACTTGTATATCTACTTAGCTTACTCACTGTGTATGCCAAGTCGGGTCTAGTGCATGTCATTAGATAAATTAGACTGCCAATGATCCTTAAGTACTCTACCTGAGCAACACCCTTTCCTCTATTTTTAACTAGATGGTGGGTGGTATCAATTGGAGAGCGGGCTACAGCCTTGTCTCCTGAAGTGAATTTTTTAAGGATCTTGTCCACATAGTGAGATTGAGTTAGAACAAGACCATTTGGGGTTCTAAGGATTTTTACTCCAAGAATAGCATCCGCTAGGCCCATGTCTTTCATGTCAAATCTCACTTTCAACATGTCTTTAGTAGATTTAACCATTTTATCATTGCTCCCAATGATAAGCATATCATCCACATAGAGACTTAAGATCACATAACCTCCTGGCGTGTCTTTGGAATAGACACACTTGTCGCACTCATTTATTTTGAAACCATTGTCAAGCATGACTTGATCAAATGGTGCCATTGTTTTGGAGCTTTCTTCAAGCCATACAAAGAGTTGACTAATTTACATACTTTACCCTCTTGACCTGGGGCAGAGAAACCCTTGGGTTGCTCCATGTGAATTTCTTCTTCTAAATCGCCATTTAGAAATGCGGTCTTTACATCCATTTGGTGAACATCCAAATTTCTCAAGGCCGCAATAGCAAGAGCCAATCTTATAGAGGATATTCGGGTTACAAGCGAGTAAGTATCAAATAATCTAGACATTCTTTTTGTCTAAATCCTTTGATTACTAACCTAGCCTTTATCAATACTTCCATCAGTTTTCATCTTCTTCTTGAATATCCAACGATGTCCAAGGGGTTTACAACCCAGTGGAAGATCTACTAACTCCCAAGTATGATTTTGCAATATAGATTCAATTTCATTCTTAATTGTTTCTTTCCATTGAGGTCCTTCTGATGAGGAGACCGCCTCGCGGTAGGTTTTGGGCTCACCCTCAACCATGTAGCTCAAGAAGTCTGGACCAAAGGATTTTGCAACCCTTGCCCTTTTGTTTCGTCTAAGCTCACCCTCCTCAAGCTCGGGTCGTTCATGTCTTCCTTCTTGAGTTTCATCGCCAACCAATGTTGATGGACCTGCTTGGTCATCGTTAATTAGTCTTGATGAACTAATATGTGTTTGTCCTAGCATAGGAAACACATGTTCAAAATACTCAACAATATTAGGATTTGCCTCCATGAAAGTATTTTTGTGTACATCAGGATTCTTGGATTCATATACAAGAAAACGATGTGTAGTACTTTGATGTGCATACCCAATGAATATGCAATCAACAGTTTTGGGGCCTATCCTAAGAGACTTAGGAAGTGGTACAGTCACCTTGGCTAGGCACCCCCACACTTTCAAGTATTTGTATGAAGGTTTTCTACCTTTCCATAACTCATAGGGAGTCTCGTCCCTAGTCTTTAGAGGTATCCTATTCAAAAGATAATAAGCCGAGAGAATGGCGTCCCCCACATTTCACGGTTCACTCCCGAACTAATCAACATAGCATTCCTCATTTCTTTCAATGTGCGGTTTTTTCGTTCCGCTGTGCCATTTGATTGTGGGGAATAAGGTGGTGTACACTCATGTATTATGCCACTTTTTGCGCATAAATCCGTAAAAGGTGCAACATATTCACCACCTCGGTCGCTTCTCACGGCCTTCATTTTCTTTTTGAGTTGATTCTCAACTTCATTCTTGTACAAGGTAAACTTATCTATTGCCTCATCCTTACTTTTGAGTAAGTACACGTAGCAATACTTAGTGCAATCATCAATAAACGTGATGAAATATTTATTCCCACCAATTGTAGGAATTGACTTTAAGTCGCAAACATCGGTTGTAACACCCTACCTTATAATCGGGTAGTTATAGAGTAATTATATGTTTTAATCAACTTAGTTTGAAAGTTTAGATTAAAAAACTTTACATGCTTAGAAAAATTCACACACGTTTACTACAAATGTGTCATAGTTCTTAAAACATATTTAAGGTGCATTCAAAAGTCGAAGGCGATAACGATGATGCCTTCTTAAAACCAAGTTTATACATGCTTTTGTTAAAAAAAATGTGGAAACGGACGAATCTGTTGCGTTCGGTTCTTGTTCAGGAACTTGATCATCTTTCGATTTTAGACAAAGGTTAAGATGTAACTGATTCTATTTTCTAACAAAATAACAAACCGTAGGCTTCTAAGTCCAACTTTGAAGACCAACAGTGAGTTTATTGTTTCGAAAACTAAAAAAATCTGTTTTTAAAACACAAACTATTTGAAACAAAACTGGTTTGAATCACAAATAGAATGGTTTTTATTATACATGAAAGGTGTTTTAAAAATTTGTTTTAAGATTGTAGGAACTGCTCGTATATAAAATAAAATAAACAATGCGATTACAACTTAAAGAAACAAAATAACAAGAAGGAGTATAAACAAAAAGTCTTGGCGCTGAACGGGGCCCTTAAAACAAATTCCGAGTCTATTAACGAGAACTCGTTTTGTTTCCCAGGGTACAACAGCCGGAACAGTAAAAGTACTCCCGGAGTTTGCTCTGACCCAAACGGTACCTGAATCAAGAAGAAGATCGAGATTGCTGGAGAAAAGTATTTGGTGAAATCAGTGAGGATTTTGGTGTATCAGTTAGTATCTTCCAACCAAGGGTCTCCTTGGTATATATAGTGGTCTCAAGTCGAAGCATTTCGGAAAGCATTAAAAACGAAAATAAATGTCACTGAACGTCTTCAATTGCATTTATTCTGTTCTTAAAGTTTCAAATGAAACTGTTTGACCAGACCGTTACACCACTGAACTGTTAATGCTGAAGAAGCTGGGCGATGTCTACGCGTGCGCGTCCTGCGCGAGACATGCTTCACGTGTTACGTCAGATGCAGCTGACCCGCGTTTGCGCAGAACGTCTTTAACGTTCTACGTCAGACGAAAGCTGCTCCGCTCGTTCTACGTCAGATCGAGCGCCTGTGCGGAAGCATCCGCGCAGACCAGGACGCCACCTGATTGTCTGCTCGTATTCGCGCGCCACTCCTTGGGACGTCACCTGCCACTGGGTCCTATGCATAGGACCACGAGTCTACGTTCAAAAATACAAAGGCGACTCTCGGTGATGCGAAGTGCAATATGCGCCATCAAAGCGCCACATTGCACCCATCGCTCACGCTATGCGCGCGTGTGCGAGTTAGGGTGCTCCCTTTGCGGGTCTTATGGTGTGTGCTCCCATGAAAAAAATTAGGAAGGAGTGTTCCCACTCATATACCACTCATGGTATTATCACTCCTCCAATGTGGGGCAAGTTCCACTTACCCACTTTGTTCCAAGAAATTCAACATTGAGTGTTTCATTTATCAACCTTTGAGCATCGATATCTCATTCATCTTAGCTCCGTTTTGGACGTGATTTAGTTCGTTGCGAAGATCTCACAACATAGAATATAAACCCACAAAGAAATATATAAATAAACCTCGGTTTCAAATATATATTTTAGTCCAAAGTTAGGAAAAACGCATTTTCCTATATTTTGTGAAAATAGCATTTTCACTAAATTTCCAACATAATCTTATAAGCATATGATATATCTTTTCTAATATTGATTGATTTTATGATTAACAATGTAAAACACAAACGAACGTAGGTTTATTTGATAACTAAGAACTTTATTGGTAAGCCTTTTGATTATATGATTATAACTTGTATTAGTTATACCCAATTCATATCCCATCTCTAAACAAGAAGTTGCCTAAATTATTTTAGATGAGAGATTTTTCCTGATTTGGTTAAAAAAAAATTGTTCATACCATTGTTCATTACTCCCTTTCATTTTGGATGTTAATAGGTCAAAGATCGTTATTGTTCAAAACAAATAAACAATGATATCACCAATGACATTGATAGAGATATAATAACTTAATGTACACATTAAGAAAGAAAATTATATTATCTGACTAGTTCCACATAAACAATTTTCTAATAACATCCCATGTACACATATTAATACTTGTAGATTTGATATAATAATAAGTCTGATCAATAAACTATAATAAGTGTTAAGTTAGATATATTTTAATGAAATTAATTTAATACAAAACTATTAACACATAGTGGTGCCCATCATGATCATTGGAATGTAAAAGGAAAAAGGGATAAAATTAGAAAAGCATAATAATTTCGAATAAAGGAAAGTGTCCGTAGTCTAAGCTTCACACCCAATAAAGCGTGTATGAAGACATAAGTCGTTTGTTGCTTTTTTTTTCTTTTCTGAACTTAGGTAGTTACCAAAATGAATGAATGTTACATCAAATTTTTTTAGAGTTGGAGGTGGTGCTTTTTGAAAGCCTTGTTTATAAAACTTTATTATAGAAATAAAGACAAATTTTTTTAGAGTTGGAGGTGCGTTTAATCACCATTTCTAATACGTTTGGTTTGTAAAGAAAGAAATTGGAACTAAGATTCCATATCAAGGGTTGGGTTATTCTACAAAGGCTACAAAAAATGAGAAGGGTGAGAAGCCACTAGAAAATGACATGTGTCCAAAGGATTAACAAGTGGGAGAGGTAATTTTGTCAAAAACATATGCACATGCAAGTCACATGCCATTTCCACCTTCATTTTTAAATGCCCGTAACTTTTTTATACGTCATCCGTTTTAAAAAAAAATTATACCATAAAATTGAGCGTCGTTTTATCTTTAATATGAGTACCATATTGCTATACTTTTGAAAAAAAAAATTCAAAACCCACTTGCATAAGACACAATGGAATGTAAAACACAATGAATACCAATTAAATATAGGGTATAAAACATAATCAAGAGTCTAGTAAAACACAATGGACGACATACTAAGACACAATGAATAGAAGACTAAAACACAATGAATACTTTTGAAAAAAAAAGTTGAAAACCCAGTTACGTAAGACACAACGGATGATATACGAAAGACACAATGAACAAAAGACTAAAAAACAATGAATACTTTTGAAAAAAAAGTTAAAAACCCAATTGTGTAAAACACAATGGACGACATAATAAAGACACAATGAACAGAAGATTAAAACACAATGAATACTTTTGGAAAAAAAGTTGAAAACCTAGTTGCGTAAGACACAATGGAGATAACGTAAAACACAATGAGTACCAATTAAATATGCAATGAACAATATGGTATAAAACACAATGAACAGTCTAATAAAACACAATTGACGACATATAAAAGACACAATGAACAGAATACTAAAACACAATGAATAATAGACTTAAACACAATGAACAACATAATAAAACACAATGTACGCCTAAATACAAAACTCATTTGCGTAAAACACAATTAAAAGCATACTAAAAACACAATGGACAAAGTTAAATCATGTGTAGACTAAAAAAACATAAATAACATATTTATAAAGCACACATGCATACTATAACACAATGAACGTGCAGAAGACACAACGGAGAAAAAAAACCCATTTAGCACGATTTTTTTTTCAATTTTAATGTAGCAATTTGGTACTCATATTAAAGATAAAAAAACGCTCGTTAATATGGTGAAATTTTTTTGAAAAAAAAATGTCGTATGAAAAAGTTATAGACGTTTTAAAATGATGGGGGAATTGACATGTGCATTGCATGTGGAGAGAGAAAGTCAACAAATGTGGTTTTCCTTTTATGCCCTTTCTCTAATTTATTATTTATTTTTTTCAAACAAACTAATCTCAACCCTTCAAATATATGATCAATGGATCACAATCCTTCTCACCCTTCCTAGAAAAAGTGTCTTGTGTATTTGATCCTAATCTATACCGAGTAAATAACTAAATGGTCGCTTCACATGTCACAACTTTATGAGTCAAAGTTTTCTTTCTCCCTTATCTTATTTTGCTCTTCGTATTCTATATATATGTTAAGGGTAGAGATAACGTATAAAGCCCCCTTAACGTAAGAAGCGTAAGAAGCAATCTCAGCCATTAGATTAAGGATGCAGATTAAAAACCCTAACCATACATGGGTTAAAACAGACGCACTCATTAAAATTCAGACGCACTCATCAAATTTCAGACGCACTCATCAAAAATTTTCAGACGCACTCATCAAATTTCAGACGCACTCATTGAAATTTCAGACGCACTCATCAAAAATTTTCAGACGCACTCATCAAATTTCAGACGCACTCATTGAAATTTTTGGACGCACTCATCAAAACTCAACAAAAAAAAACAAACGCACCTTTATAACCTCTCTTCTCCATCAAACGCACTCATATGCACCTTTATGAAAATAACACAATCTTTGACCAGATGTCTCTTCCAAAACACAATGTCTCTCTCTCTTCTCAAACATTGTAATGCCTCATCTAGCATACGAACACTGAAAATATTCCTTGAGTAAAGAAACCATTTTTCTCTTAAGTTCATCCTGATTTTTTGCCATCATAGGCACAGCACCAGCAGGAGATGGTGTTTGAATAGGTTAGTAGGAGCCGCTGCTGGAGAGATGGGGATAGAAGCGGCACCACCGGGTCCACCACTGCCTTGCAATAAGGCACTTGGCTTGCCGCTAATGAAACCGCTACTACCTTGATAAAGAGTGCGTCTGTTATTTTTCTTGGGGTGCGTTTGTTTCGTGAAGCATTCCCCAAAAGGTGCGTTTGTTTTGTGATGAGAGGACTGAAATTTTTTGCTTACACCGTTGACAAACATTGGAATTGGAGACCGTATACTTTCTCTGCAGTTGTTGTAAAGTTTGGAAAGCGGTTTTAGCCTCCACGAACCGTAACCGCTCTTCTTGTATACAAGTCCATAAGCTTCATCTTTTCTTTGGTTTTCGGCTATGGATGAAATGATTCTTTGGCCGGTGGTGGTGGTGGTGGTGATGGTGGTGGTTGTCAGATCTGGATAAGTTGGTGCCGGGTTACGAGTATATTTCATCGTTGTTGGTTTGTTGGTGTTGTCAGATGAGAAGGTGAAGGATGACGTGGTGGTGTCGGGTGGTGGTTCGGTGGCGGTGGCGGTGGTGGTGGTGGTTCGGTGGCGGTGGCGGTGGTGGTTGTGGTGGTGCTCCAGATCTCGATCGATGAAATGAGGATGGGTTAGGTATATAACTATGGAAGATAG
Source organism: Ambrosia artemisiifolia (assembly GCA_032199755.1). NCBI lineage: Eukaryota > Viridiplantae > Streptophyta > Magnoliopsida > Asterales > Asteraceae > Ambrosia > Ambrosia artemisiifolia. Next base: position 26,886,774 of record CM063519.1, read on the forward strand.
GTTTTTTGGGTTTAACTGTGGTTAGGTTAAATTGACACGTGTCAATCTCTAGTGGCTTCTTACGCTTCTTATTTTAAGGGGCTTTATACCGTATACTTTCTCATATGTTAATTTAAAAAAAAAGTTAACTAAAAAACAATAGTGCTTGCTTACACATAATTTCAGTGACATCTTAACTTAAAATATCGTTTTAGAATTCATAAATATTCATTATTAATTGTTCAATATTTATTTAGTGAATCGTTGTAATAGGAGTTTCTAACCTTCTTATGAATACATTTGATCAAAGGAATTGGACTCTTAATAACCTCACCATGTTCGCCTTTAGTTGCTACCTGCATTGCCACCGGTTTTGATAAATTTTAATTCAAATCCATATAATTCAAGTCCATTTTTTACATATTATAATTTCTAAAAAAAAATCGTAAACCAATCGTTTTGTGAAAGATAACATTATCCATTGTAAACGATATTACAATTTGCGAATGGTATATTGAAGGGTCATGTCCATTTCCATCCTTCATGGCAGTTCTGGTTGCCCATTAAATACACATAATTTTCAGTTGAATTCAAAGCATGGAGGAGCAACAAGGGATACGTGAAAACTTATGTGAATATGAATAGGACACGAAACCAGCTATACATCATCTGGAGAAAGAGTTTTAGTCATGTTGTTAATGTGTGAAAATGGAAGTGAATATGATGGGTTGGCGATGGTTCATAGTGACCCATAAAACAAATACGTAAATGGAGAATTGCAAAAAAGCTGGAAAAAGGTTTATTTAAAACGGGTAATTGTAAATAAACTTTTTTTTTTCACTCCGATTCATTTCTTAAATTAACAACCAAACGTTTTACAACTTTTCTATGAAATTAATTTTGATTCCGAATTTCCAAATCTTTAAAAAATTCCGCTAATAATGACATATTTGGTGGTTGTTGTTGGGAATCATGGTATCATATACGAAGCGGAAACGGTTTATGTATTTATATATATATACAAAACATGAAGGGCTTATGAATAGTAACTTAACTGAGTTACTATTCAACTCAGTTAAGTTACTATTTAACTCCGTTAAGATACTATTCACCTCCGTCAATAGTAACTTAACGGACTTACTATTCAACTCCGTTAAGTTACTATTCAACTCCGTCAAGTTACTATTCAACTCCGTCAATTACTATTCACCCCCGTGAACTAAGTCATTTAACGGAGTTGAATAGTAACCTTAACGGAGTTACATAGTAAAGTTAACGGAGTAGCGAGAACGGTTGGGCTACGCACGCGTACTAATGTGAATAGCAACTTAACTTGGTTTAACTCCGTCAATTACTATTCATCTCCGTGAACTAAGTCATTTAACGGAGTTGAATAATAACCTTAACGGAGTTACATAGTAAACTAACGGAGTTACATAGTAAACTTAACGGAGTAACGAGAACGGTTGGGCTACGCGCGCGTACTAATGTGAATATCAACTTAACTTGGTTACTATTTAACGGAACATATGTAGTACGCTTAGAAATAGGTTAGCATTATTGGTTTAACCGGCCATACCGGATGGTTCAACCGGGTATGTCGGGTGGTTTAACCGGTTGTACCAGGTCATTCAACCAGTTGAACCGACCAGTAGGAATGGTTAGGAATATTGGTTCAACTGGCCATACCAGACGGTTCAACCGGGTATGTCGGGTGGCTCAATCGGTTCTTAACTTGGTTTAACTCCGTCAATTACTATTCACCTCCGTGAACTAAGTCATTTAACGGAGTTGAATAGTAACCTTAACGGAGTTACATAGTAAACTGAACGGAGTAACGAGAACGGTTGGGCTACGCGCGCGTACTAATGTGAATAGCAACTTAACTTGGTTACTATTTAACGGAACATATGTAGTACGCTTAGAAATAGGTTAGGATTATTGGTTCAACCGGCCATACCGGATGGTTCAACCGGGTATGTCGGGTGGTTTAACCGGTTGTACCAGGTCATTCAACCAGTTGAACCAACCGGTAGGAATGGTTAGGAATATTGGTTCAACTGGCCATACCGGACGGTTCAACCGGGTATGTCGGGTGGCTCAATCGGTTGTAACAGGTGGTTCAACTGAACTGTCGCAACGTGAATTTTGTTAAAAATCGGTTTGCCCCGCGGCGAAGCGCGGGTGTTAAACCTAGTTTATAACAAAAGTCGATTGTATATACATATATATATATATAGGTAAAGAGTTGGCCAGAAAGTCTATTTTTTCTAAGAAGTGTAAGAAGTCTACGTAGGATTGTGTTTTAAATTTTAGGAGTGTTTTATATTCATTTGGTATTGTGTTATATAGTAAATCAATAAAATTAACAATTTAAAACACAATCAAATGTATTCTAAGCATTAAGGGGGTGTTTGGGATTGATTATTCAAAACAGATTATGCTTATAGATTATTGTGTTTTGATAGCCTAAAAAACGGATTATCTGCGTTTTCAAAATACAATCCCAAACACTAAAAAATGGTTCTCTGTGTTTTCAAAACGTAATAATCTAAAAATGATACTCAAAACGCAATCCCAAACACCCTCTAAATCTAAAACACCATGCGAAGAAATATAATCAATGTGTTCTAAAGATAATCAGTGTGTTTTACAATTTAATGGCTAGAATCCAATTGATTGTGTTTTAAATTGTTACTTTTGTTGTTTTTCTATATAACACATACCAAAAGAGTATAAAATATTTATCCTAAAATTTAAAACACAATGCATACATAGACTTCTTACACTTATTAGGAAAATGGACTTTTTAGACGAACCCTACCCTATACATACATATATATATATATACACACACACACTAGGTGAAATCCCGTGCGATGCACGGGAAGACTATATCCTTTTTTAAGGTCCGTTTACTGAAGACCAAATCAAGAAGTCAAGCATCTGTTGCAAGCAAAGTCTGTTTACTAAGGTCTGTTCCAGAGTAGTGGGTTTGTTAAGGAGATCTGTCTGAAATAGCTGTTGCTTCAAACAGATGTTGCTTCAACAGTTTGCTTCAAACAGCTGTTGCAAGCAAACTTTTAAATTATCATCTGTTTGAAGCAACTGTTTCAAACAAATCTTCTTAACAAACCCACTACTTTGTAACATACCTTAGTAAACAGACTTTGCTTGCAACAGATGCTTTACTACTTGATTTGAAAAGATAATAAACGCTCGTTTTTTTTCATTTTTTGTATAGCACTATGGTACTCGTTGGAAAGATAATAAAACACTCGTTAATTTGGTGTAAATTTTTTTCAAAAAAAATGTCATTTAAAAAAGTTATTAACGATTAAAAATCATAGGGGAAAATGCATGTGCTATGCACATGAGAGAAAAAATAATAATTTAATAGTAGATGGAGTATCCATGACCCATTTAATTGACCCGGTAAAATAAGCGGGAAAAACTTAGTTAGATGGCCTGAGAATATGCCATGTGTCCCATTTATATATAGTAGTAGATATATATATATATATATATATATATATATAGGTAAAGGATCATTTAGGAAAATTGATTTGTGTAGGAAGTGTAAGAAGGATTAAGAACTGACATGTAGCTATCATGTTTTTGATTTTGGAATGATGTTTTAGGTTGTTTTGACTTGAAAAACACTTAACACAACAATATACAAAAATATAAAACACAATCCAATGTACTTTTGTCATTAAATTTAAATTACAGATAAAATGTGACACCCGGCATGTTTAGGTCAACACTTTGTTCAAACACATAAGTCTACCTTAGCGAAAAACGTTTATTAAACATATTTAGTAAGGTCAGTCGAATAAAAACACAGAACGTATTGTCCAGGGTTCAATGATTTGGAGGATCATTGGGTTAAACACACACGCACACGTTTACGAGTCCCGTTGTTGGTGAATTACATGAATTAGATCAAGTAACAAACATGAAATTGATTCGTATATGGTGTAGTATATGCAAATACGTGTTTAAAATGTTGTTTAGATGATTATCCATGATTACATATGCTTAACATAGGTTAGGATTGCATGTTCATGTGTTAGGATGTGTTAAAATGCGTTAAAACGACAAAACTGGAAAATCTGGAAAATGCCTTGCCTAGTTCGCCCATGAGGGAGGGTCGAACCTGGCCTTCAGTTGGTCAGAATTCTACATTCGACCATTTATACCCACCTTCGCCCTCACGATAGGGGCGAACCTGGACTGGGTATAAATATCACACTTTGTCATTTTTTCATCATTTCACAAACCCTAAACGCTTCTAAACACTCTCTATCAATATTAAGCACTGGGGAAGGAGTTTTTAATCTTGTTTTTCATAACCTAACCTACAAACATCTTCTAAACAAAGATCTAAGGTATGTTCTTCATCCTAAAACCTTTTTGAAAGCATTTTAATTCGTTTTTATGAAACCCCAAGAGTCTAGATCTGTTTTAAGATGGTTTTCACAATTAAAAACCTTCCTAACATCTTTCTAAACAAAACCTAATCATAAAACATGAGTTTCATACAAGTTAACAAGTGTTAGTGGTGTTTTTATGAGGTATTGATGATGTTTTATGTTGCACTATGTGTTACTTGGTGATTTGATGCTATATAGATGTTATATGAATGTTCTAGAGCTGTTATTAATGATGAGATTTGGGTATTTTAGGTTATTGTTTGCTAGATGTTGATATGTTGTTCATTTTGGGAACTTTTGATAGATTTAGGGTTTGATTCAAGATGATACTATGAATGAAATGGTTAGGGGTTTTGTTACACATGATAATCTGAACATGTTGAGTTGATTATTGAATGATTTCAGAAAGTTTCCTAATTGGGTAAAGTCTTCATGCATGATGTGACATTTCCATGATTTTTGCCATTTCGGGTAACCTATAAAACGGAATGTTTTTTGAGTAAAATTGGTAGGGTTTTGTAGGAACATATTAATAATAATTGACTGCAGTGTTTGGTGACGTTTCGTGATGTTTTCGGATGGTTTTGATGCGTTTTAGGATGTTTAGAACTGCAGGGGGCGAACCTGGAACTCATTCGACCCACGTGGGGGCGAATGTGGCTTCCTGGGGGCGAACCTGGGTGCCTAGGGGCGAACCTGGGTGCCTGGGGGTCGAATGTGGCCTCTAAGGGGCGAATGTGGCTTCTGAGGGGCGAACGTGGCTCCTGGGGGGCGAATGTAGCTCCTGGGGGTCGAATGTGGCTCAATTAGGTCGAATGTGGCACTATAGGGTCGAACCTGGATGTCTGGGGGTCAAATCTGGAAGTCTGGGGTCAGATGAACACGTGTTAAGGACGAATTAACATACGTTAAGGTTACATAAACATGTGTTAGGGTCATATAAACATGTGTTAGGTCAAATGAACTTGTGAATGGGTTGAATGAACATCATGAGGGTCGAACCAAGGGACCATGGGTCGAACCAGAAGCCCTTGGGGTCGAACCAAACCCAGAAATCTCCCGGTTCAACCTTACGACTCCGTATATGCGATTTTTGTTGCAAACTAAGTGTTATATGCTTGTAACTTGTATGTTACCACTATGTACTTGATTAATTAATGTAATGAGTCACCAACGGGATGTCGGGTCTGTCTGGGATGTCCGGTTAACGTTCAAACACATTTTAAACACACAGAGTCAAGATCTGGACAATCGGGGACTAGTTAGCCTTCGGGTTATTAGTCTAACTTTACACACATCTTATGATAGGTCGCCACTAGTTGGGACTATCATATCACATAAACGGTTTACTCATTAACGGAAGACGCAACCTAAGGTGAGTTTCACGGCCCCACACTTTACTGTTTTCGTTTTCGGCGGAGAAACATGCTTAGTACTTCATTTTGTAAAAGATCATATTATGCTGGGTTGGTTGCACGTCTCCTTTATGCTCTCTGTGTATGTGGCTCACGTTGTGATAGTTCGTTGCCCGTTGTGGCGGTAGTTCGTTAATTGTGAATGCACAGTTCGTTGACCACGGAGTGGTAGTTCGTTGGGCATGATTGGGCAGCTCGTTGGTCGTGTTAGACGATAGTTCATTGATTGGTTCGTTTCAGAGTCTAAACGTCAAACAAGTATTTTCCTCAGACAGTAGTAACATGATGGTTCTTTCAAAAGCTCGTGAAACATTTTCCTAAAAAACCTATGAACTCACCAATATTTTATACTGACGTTTTTAGCATGTTTTCTCAGGTCGCTAAGGTAGCAGCTGTCATCTAGGCGCACGGAGTCGCACTGGAGTCGTAATCGCGTCTAGGATCATTTATGCATGCTTTGGGATGTTGACTTTTAAAACTTATGTTTTTGTTACATTTGCCTTTTGTAAACTTAAATGCTTCCGCACTTTCGAATGTTGACTTTAAATCTTATGCATGGTTTCTATCCACGTGTGTTAATACATTTAGATGTCGTTTATTGTGACCGTTGACTTGGATCCTGGTGTGTCACACGCCTCGCGGTAGAACTCCGCGTGTGGAAATTTGAAGGTGTGACATAAAACACCCTAGTAATTACTTAAAACACTTTGCTTAAATGTTCTTGACATAGTGTTTTAAGTTTTAAGCTTAAAATACAATGTTTTTTTGTTATTAATTGTTATGTTTGGTGTTTTTCTAAGCATAACAATCCAAAACATCATGAATACGTCCAAAAAAATGATGCATACATATCAATTTTTAATCCTTCTCACACTTCTCACACAAACCAATTTTCCTACAGGAACCCTACCCTATATATATATATATATATATATTATTAGTTAATTTTATTAATCCAATTAATAAAATATTCCCAAGCACGATCAAGATTAAACGCGTATAAACAAATAAATAAGATAAACAACCATAGGGGTTTAGTAATCAACCTTTGATGACTACACCGGAATTGTAACATGCGGGTTATAACAAATCCTTGTTAATAGGAAGTTCACAGCTGAACACGAACCAACAAAAGAGGAGGAGGTGGCTGACGGATGGTTGTTTGCGGCGCAACAAGAGGGGGGCAACCCTATGGGATTAACGAAACCTTTTCTTGGAGAGAAAGGAAGCTATTTTTATAAAAGGTGTGATTAGGGTTTGCACCTTAATCCCCTTTTTATAAAACACAATCTTACATTAAGCCCCCTTGTATAATATCATAATATTCCTTAACATTAATCTAATTAATATTAAGTCCCTCGAGTAAATAATAACACACCTAAACGTGAACTTATCTGATTTGTGTACCAACGTGTAACTCTTCGGATCGTACCGAGCTAGCTATATTGTGGACTTTTAATTAACTATCGGATATCTAATCTAACAGTTATGACAGATTTTTATGAAGGAGACTCTTATAGATTTTTTTTTCTTTTTATAGAGTTTTTGATTCTGTAAATTTTCAATGAAATTTAATCGATTACGAAGGAGATTTTTATATAAACGGTTCCAGAAGAAAATGTTTTCTAGAGAATGGATATTTCTTGTACATTTGTTCATAGTATGCATGTCACACAAACTTGATGGTTATGACAGATTACCTATGGAATGGGCTGGTATAATGGTCAGACTATGTAAAAGATTCTCTATATACAAATCTGGTTGTACCGAATGCCTACTAATGCTAAAACTGATATGAAAGACAATAAATTTATGTATCCACGATTTCTGTAAATGATGTCGTATTTCAAAATCCCTACTAATTTCCCAAGATAGGATAACCGGCAAAACTCTAATAATTATTGAATAGATTTTTTACCGACTATGGTAAAACCGAAGGAGGTTTCTCTAGTCAGGGGCAGACTTACCTTATTGTGAGGGGTAGCGCCCGCTACCCCTCAACTTCTCCGGCGTAGTGGACTATATATATATTCCATTTTACGTTTTTCCTATTACGTTACCCCTAAACTTTTATTTTTGTTACCCCTCAAAATATGTTGCCCATAAAAAGTTTTAAACTTAAAAGCTCCGGTGGATTGAAACCGTCGCAAGACTTGCAGTGGCTTAGCTAAAGAAATGAAGAAGATGACCTTTTTATTTATTTTGAAGCGAAGCATCGGGAAATATAGTAAAAAGAACCGACAAGTTTGAAATTGGAATTGCCAAAAGTTACATTAAATATCAACTATAGTACTCAATTTATTTACTTTTTTTTCTTTTTCTTTCTGCTAAAACGAATGCTTATTACTTTTCCTATTATACTTTTTTGGGTTAATTGTCATTTTCGTCGTTATGGTTTTAGAATTACTGTTTCTCTTTATTTATTTTTCAATATTTTTGAAAATGGTTGTGAGTGAATAAAAGAGAAAATGTAATGATAAAAAATTACAAAAGTTTATTTAATTAAAAAATATGAAAAAGAAAATACAAATACAAATGTGGAATTGCCATTTTCATCCCAGTGGTTTTGAGAAATCGCTAGATCAGTCCAAAGTTAACAATAAAATTTAACGTCTTGAGGATTTGGACTAAACTAGCACATTTTAAGAAATGTTGGGGTCAGATATTGTACACAATTTTGATTTTGGACTAATCTAGCAATTTCTCCAAAAATCAGGACGGAAATGGCAATTAACGCTAGTTTTTTTCTTTTCCTTAACAACTTGTTTTAGCTTGCTCGATACGCTCGGTTTGTAATGAGCCAAGTTGGCTCGAGTTTGCTTGCTTGGTCGGTTTAGATCGGATTAATTTACTTATAATATATTTTATTTTATTTTATATATATAACATATCAAATCGGCTCGACCCGGCTCGTGAACAACCCTACTTCCTTGGCGCCCGACCACCTTTTCGCTGCACTCAGGCCACCTCTGCAGTCCCATCTCCGGCCATGGTCCACCACGCACCGCAACACTGAGCACATGACTAGTCCACGGTCTTGGGTCTTCACTAGTTGATTGAAAGTACGGGAAATTTTTTTTATGAACGTTACCCCTAAAATTTTGGTCTAGATCCGCCACTGTCTCTAGTGAATGGAAATCACTCTTTGAAAACATGTATAGAGAAGAAAGAATGTTGTAGGTAAGAAAAATGACCAATTAAGAAGTAGAAAAGGGAAAGATTGAGAAAGATAAGAGAGAAAAGCAAAAGAGAGAGAAACAAAAGGAACAAGAACCGTTTGGATACCAATTAGCTCATAGTGCAGAAATTGCCCAAAAGAAAAGAAAGAAATGAAAATATATGGCCGAAGAAAGTGGTACGAAGAAGTAGAAAGTTGTGGTTGATTATGGTGAAGACATTATGAGGGATACAAGGAAGGTTGTTAGAAGAGATACTTGTTTGACTGATGTTCTAGAAGGCAGGTAAAGAACTCCAGAGCCTTAAATTATAACTCAAGAAGATGAACAAACACCAGTTGTTATCCGAATATCGCCCGAAAGCGTGAATATTAATGGAACTATGGAAGAAAATCTCCAACTACAAATACCTCAAGAACCAGTCATTGTTGCTAAAGAACCATTGAAAAAGAAAGTCAAAATGACTGATGAAAGTTTAAAAGACGATTTGTTATGAGAAACTGCTCGAACAACCTGTCATGAAGTTCTTTGGTTAAGAAGTGAACTAAGCAAATCAAGAGATAAAGATGTAGAACATGACAAATAGATTAATAAATTGAAAGGGAAGCTCAAAGAATGAAATATAATTTGTGAAAATCAAAGAATGGTTATTTTAATGCAACAAAATGTTCTGTTAAAAAAAAATAAACAATCCACCTCCATTTCACCAAAATTATGCTTTAAAAGAAAAATGATTAGCTTCGCAAGATTATATCATGGATGTTTGATTCTATTAAGAGAATGTATGTGATAAAGAGAAGATGTGGCAGCATCCAATATTTCCAGAACTCTCATGATTATATTGAACTCGCAAAGGCTGTTACGAGGGGTGAGGATTCCAGAAGAAGTACCAATCATGCTAGAAAATTTGAAAAATGATACCGTGATAATAGAACATGGAAAAATAGTGGAAAAATAGTGATAGGTAACAAAGATTATTTGAAGAAAGAGGTAAGGATCTTTGACCCAATGGATATTTCATGTTCTCAACATCTGATCTTCATACACGTTTTAGAAGCCCTAACAGAATCCACATCATCCACTTATCAACAAACCACCACTGAACCAATTCAAACCAGCAATCCCATTCAAGAATCTACACCATCTAAACCTTAGCAATCAAAACCTCAAACCTCAGAACCAATGATAGTGCATGAAGTTTTGCATACACACAAATCTATTCTCAATAAAGTAGTTGATAATGAAACAAGTTAAATACAAACTGGCCTTGAATATGTTTTCGGAAATGAGGAAGGCTTAGAGGAAGAATAACTAAATATTTATTTTGATAAAATAATTAGTTTTGAAGTTCCTAAATAACTTGAGGAACACGTGATTGTTGAAACCAATCAAGGTCATGACACAACTAAAGAAGGCATAGAATCAAACACTTCTGACTATCAGGAAACTCATGATGAAGCAATGACCAAAAGATCAAAGCAAGATGATGAAGTCGTTGGAGACAAGATTGATGAAGGCCCAAGTAAACATATTTAGAATAACGGTATGCAACAGTCTCGCGGGAGATTGTGGGATCTGAAAGACCGTTTGTACCGATAATAAGAATGTGGGCTAAAGATTAGTTTCGAAGATTTCAAGTGACACTCTTACTGTCGCATACTCTTCTGCAACACTTATATGTCTATAAATAGCTTATTCATTTTCATTTTAAGTTGGACTTTTGGATAAATTTCACTATCTCTGTGTGTTTTACATTTTGGGCTATAATAGTTGATTTCAGGAGCTTATTGACAACATATTGGGATTATTGATATCGATTATGTATTATTCTTAAGTATGTTCATCGTTTTCAAAACTTTATTACATAGTTTGGTATTCATTCATCAAATCGATTGATGTTCTGTTTACTAAACATCATTGAGCTCATCATTAGCATAGTAGATATGTGATTTCAGACCTACATATATTCTATACTTAGTTTCCTTATCATTCAGATTTCATAAAAAGACATATATATTTAGAAGGAATCTTATTAAACATATATATATATATATATATATATATGAATTGACGATGGCTTAAAAGCTTTGGCCCGTAGGAGACAGGTTAGATACAAGTAGATATTCTTCTAAGCGCCACTAGTAACACTGGATTGTAACTTTAATTGGGTGGAACCTCACATCTTCAGCCATTTGATATTTAGGGTATTCAATACATCGTTTAAAGTCACTGAGAGTGAGTTTTGATAACAATTCTTCCTTCATTAACCTAGAGAAGGATCGAGTTCCCGCTGGTCAGAGGTCGTACTCTCCTATATTTCAAGGGCTATATGACTATTTAAAATGCATTTGTATTTTTTTTTTTCAATTTTATTAAATACTTAGGATGGTACTTAGCTTTTGTTAAAGGTTTCAAATGTGTATAGTTTCTAGAGAAACACAACAAGGTTTGAAGCTTCGAATACATCATATTAGGATGGGCTAAAACTAGATACTTTGTAAGCCTAATATATTTAGCAAACCGTAAGATACTTCATTACCTTATGACGAAGTCTTAACAATATACATGTATACATATTTTGTACGAACTATTAGTAGAAGGGTTTAAAGGAATGGAACTCACTTTATGTGACATCTATTTTGTTCGTGCGAGGCGATGGAAAACATAGACTCGACGGGGTGTGCATGGTTAGGTCGGTTTGGTTATATCTTCAACCGAAGTTATCGGTTAGTCTATAGTCTATTTTATTACTTAATCGATTTTTGCTTAATCAGTTCATTTTATTCAGTTAGATTGATGGTTTTTTGTTTGGTTCGTCTAATTTCAGTTAATAACCAAAGACAAAATTGGGCTAAACATTTTGCTTAGAAACACATGAAATTAAGGCATATATACATAAAATGCATGTATAACTATATGAAATGGAAATATAAAATATAAAACATAAAATTATGACGTGGATGTATAAATGTTAAAAATATATGAAAAATAAATGGCTTAGTTTGGTTAATTTTAGTTACACAATGGTTAGAAAAAAGATCGATAACCAATTTTTGGTTAATTCAGTTTTTTGTTGATTTGGTTCGATTTCGACTATTTTTGGTTTGATTTCAGTTAACGATTCAATTATAATCACGTAAAATATCAATTTTTTAATTAAAGAAACTATAGAAATATTATACTCAAATTAAAAAGAATCAAGTATTCGTTTTTTATGGTGTAATTTTTTCGAAAATATATATTAGTGTACGGAAAAAGTTATGCTCGTTTAAAAATTGTGGGTATGTTAGTTTTTTATAAGGGGGATAATTGCTAACTTTCTTTTTTGTAAATTACTAACTAATTGTCCAAATTTTGGATAAAAATGAAAGAATTATATAAAGATACATTTACCAAATTCTTATGTGAGAGGTGGTTCCTGTAGCAAAGTGTCAAATCAAAAGCAGTATTTTCTTTTGTCTCTACATAGTCAATAGTCAAAGTTGATGGCTTGAACTTTTTGTTGATAATTTTGTGGTGTGGGTGTGCCTAAGAATATGTATTGCCTCTTTTTAAAATCTAAATCTCTCCATTTGATTTATACGTACTCTCACCTGCTCAAGTAATACTTCCACCTCTTCGGATATCATCATCTCCGAAACCGCATCGTGGTCCTTTCGGATACCACCGTTTTATTTCAGGTTATCGTCCGCCGTGCGCCGCGGCAACGCGCCGCGAGTAAAATACTAGTTACAGTATAATTACTATGGGGGATAAGGTGTAGTTAGTGTTTGAAATATTATTTTACCCTCAATTTAGGGTTGTACCTATTGCATTAACTAAAAAAAAGTTTTTAACTTTTGGGTATCCAACAATGTCATTTCCAAATGCATTACAATATAGTATTGATAAACAAAAAACAATCTAAAACCATTTTTCTTAAATGTATTATTTTATGTTACAGATTTAAAGTGTTACATTGAGCATAGGCTACTCACGGGCTTTAGAACTGAAACTCGAAACAAGCCAAACTTAAGCCGGACTTGTGCTCGTGACTGGTGTTGTTTAAACCCCAAGTCACTAAGAAAAGAATCTATGATGGCAAAGAATTATTACTTGGAAACCCGATTATGACTCTTCAGGAATCTTATCAGTGTATAAATGAAGAGAACAACCTTTCATACTTGATCAATTTTTTTTAAAAGTTGATGGATGCATGACTTGTTAGATTCTGTAAAAGGATATATGAGACGGGTCACTAGAATAAACATCGTATGAATATGTTGTAATGATGTGAGACAAATTTTGGTCTTTATAATGATTTGTTAAATAAAGCACTCTTTTAGAAGGGTTTCTGTCCTTTTTTTTTTAATAAAAGTGTAACAGCATGAATTAATAATAATACCTATTATTATTATCATGCGTAATATATATGTATTATTTATACAACTATAAAAAGAGATCATATATATACACATACAGAATTAGGGGTATTCACAAGCCGAGTCGAACCAAGTTGACCTTTGTCTGTGCTTATTAGCTCGTTTAGAAACCAAAGTGAGTGAGAATTTTTTTAGCGCGAATGTTTGTGGGCGAGTGACGAGCATATAAGAGATTCGGACAACTATGAATTTGGGATGTTTATTTTGTTGTTTTCGTTGTCAGGTGACGACTAAGGTCCAACTGTCCAATCATGACACTAAGCCTTAGGTCTGACTATCCGAGAATGAGCCTTAGTTTGAGGGCGGTGAGATGGTGAGCATACTGCAAAGAACAATTGTTGTTGCATAGGGTTGACATGTCGGTGGTTTCTAACCGTAGGCATTTTGCCAGGAAGTTGGTGGGCTCATCATGAATTAGGTCGGGGCGGCTGGTGGTTTCGGGATCCCGTGGAAAATGCTTCTTTTATGCCTCGGGTATTAGCTACAGCTCGTATTCATTCAGTAATTCTACCGGATTGCATGAGACGATCGACGGCGAACGACTAATAAGAGAAAAAGTCTAGATTGTCACTTCACAACTTAAGATATTACGATTAAACTTAGTGTTAAATTGTTTATTCTTTTCGTTTCATACCAAGACAAAACAAGTTACATTTTGTCACACCCTCAAATTTCCACTGCGGGGTTTATACCGCGAGGCGCATGACATACCAGGATCCCATAGCCATAAGTCATATGAACGAACTCTAAATGCCCAAACCATTTAGTTCGTTTTCAAAAATCAAGTTTAGTTAAGCTGCGGAAGCGTAAACCAAATTTAAACCTTTTAGAAACCATGCGCAAAACAACGCGCCCAGATTAAAACCATATGAAAGAAAATGTAAAAGCATAATATGTAATTTAGGTGTATGCCCAAGACCCCAAATGTAGTGAAGTGTGCAGTGCTTTCTAATCCTGGCACCGGAAGCTAACTACCTGCAAAAGCATGTAAATCGTGGGTCAACAAACAATGCTGGTGAGTTCACTAAGTAAAGTAAATGAGCATGTAACTGCGCTGGTTTCCGAAACCATGTAAACAAGTAATTGAGTTGGTTCCAAGAACCGTGTAAACACTAGTTCATCGCATGTCAAGGGTAGCTAACCCATTCATGATAACTAACACCGATATACCGAACTGCTGATGTACGTGTAGCCACAAATGTGAGCCGCATGCCTTACATCATTGCCTATCAACAATGATAAAATCTGTTAAGTTATAGTTCACTCCCGCACTCCCCGAGCCGGTGCGAGGTTTGTCAGACCTAATAGCGCTATCAACTAATAACCCGCTTGCCATAACCCGGCAACTCATTCGGTATGTGAAGGACTTACAGATGATAGAGTTGGTTTAGTTCATCAAGGACACAGTTTGCGAACTAGCAAAAACCGACCCACACAAGGATCCATAGCATCCCAACCCGGGATGTGTAAGTAGTCCCAAACCGGACTAGAAAGTAGTAGTCCCAACCCGGACTAGAAAAAGTTAATTACGTTGTCTCAACCCGAGACGCATGCTTTTGAGAAAAGAGTAGTGAAACTCACCTTAGGTTGCAAGCAAAAATATCCAAACTCCAACGTAATAGAGACTCGCTACCGACTCCCTATTATATGTGTCACTATGTGAGTACACGTGCATAACCAATATACCACATAGTACGTTTATTCGATACTTTTAAAAGTTCAAAACCGTGTAGTGACACCTAGTGACTCTACATGCACAAGTATGTCCTACGTATCCCGTTGGTGATCATGGTGATTATTATAAGTTTAACACATCAAATACATCTCATGCAAGTTTCCACACAAGTACATGTCAATTACATACCACATACAACTTCAAATAGTCACATAAATACCTCGTACACAATCTGCGTTTTTAGGACAGATTGTGCGCTGTGAAAAATGAGTCATTTAACCCACTTAACGAATGAATTAAAATCCCAAATTTTTACTGAGTATTCATGGGGATTCAGTTGCAAATCCCTATTTTTATTTTGTCTCAAAACCAAACACAAAAATTACAAAAATTCGTACAACACAGCTATGTCCAGAAAATTTCCACAACAGGTCAGTTTAGTAGAAAAATTCCCAAATATTGTGTATTCATCCAAACGGGGTGAATCCACTTGGAAAATCCGAGTTTTTCCAATGTTGAGCTACTGTAAAAATTTCATAACTTAATTCTTTGTAAATCTCCAGTTATGACCATTTAAAGTTGACCAAATTTTCAATTCCGAAAATCTGATATGACCCCTAATCAATTAAAATTCCAAAAACGACTCAACCGATGTCCAAATCTGATGATTTTTCCCATTATGAAAAGCTAAGACTATTTACATCACAATCATGCAAAGAAATCATCAAAAATATCAATTTACCACCCCATTACAGCCCCTATAATTCGTCACAATGAATCTGTCAGAAAATCAGAATTCTAATAACATGCTTCTCATGAACCCTAATCATTCTTAATAACCTATAATCATATAGTAACCCATATTATCACAATCAAATCCATGTTAACACAATTAAATCCATATGTTTACCTACCAAAAACCCTAGTTATGATTTATCAACAACAATTCTCATCATATTCACAATAGCATTCAAGAACTCGCATAAATATACACATAGCCGATTTTTATTCATTCATCATCTAGGGTTTTTAAAACTTTTCAATACATTACTACTATTACAAAACATGTAAAATCATACCTTTCAATGCAATGATCCTTAAATGCTCAAAGATTACACCCAAACTAATTTGAATTAGAGAGGAAAGTTGTTGGAAGATTGAAAGTTGAGAGGATTGTGGTGGTGATGGTTTACGGCGCAACAAGGGTTTGGGGTAGGGTTTCTTTTTTTTTTATACATAATAATATTAAAGGAATTGGATCATGGGCCAAGGTTTCGGGTTTATGGGCCTTTTCTTGATAAACGGCCCGTTAATACAGTTTTAATCCCGAGAATAGTCTCGATAATATTATTCACACTAACTTATGTAAAAACTATTGTTTTTACCATCTCATAACATGTTAATTACAGAATGCACATAATTCGTAGGGTTTACGTACTGACTATCTATTAAACAGTAATCCACATAAACATGTAATTCTCATAAACACGTAATTCACATACGCATGTTAATTCACATTCATCATCACCCAATAGATCATATGATTATGTATGCTTGACAAATCACCAACGTTCGGGATACGGGACTCGTGTGTGTGTCAAGACAAAACCTTCCTAGTTATAACGTACGTTAATATTATCCAACATATGTTATTATCCCATAATATATCGAAAGACCTTCTAAACTAACCCTAGTTAAGTGTTTAGCCACGTATAATTATGGAAATTAACTAGAGTTTAGTAAAAGAGTTAACATGAAAATGCGGGGTGTCACATCATCCCCAAGTTGAAAAGAATTTCGTCCCGAAATTCAGCAAGTAAACAGTAAAGTCAGCTAGAAAAATGTGTGCTTGGTTCCCGGATGTCACATCATCCCCAAGTTGAAAGGAATTTCGCCCCGAAATTCACTTTGAGATGGTTGCTTTACGTTTAGTGTTTGGTTTATGCATAGTTTCAGGTTCGGTAAAGAGATGTGGGTATTTAAACCGCATTTGATCCATGCGTTCCCACGTGTATTCCGGTCTTAAACGGGAATTCCATAGTACCTTAATAATAGGTATAGTGTTTTGTCCGAGTTTCTTGACGCCCCGCTCAAGAATCTCCACCGGTTCTTTCATGAACCGTAGCTGATCGTCCACCTGGATCTCCTCCAGTGGCACCACGAGTGTTGTATCCGATAAGCATTTCTTTAAGTTTGATACGTGGAATACGTTGCGCACTCCACTGAGTTCATCAGGCAAGTTTAACTTGTAAGCTACCGGACCAATCCTTTCGATAATCTCAAATGGTCTAACGTATCGTGGGTTCAATTTTCCCCGTTTTTCCAAAGCGTATCACCCCCTTCCAAGGTGACACCCTCAATAGAACCTTGTACCCAACCTGGAACTCCAAAGGTTTTCTACGCTTATCAGCGTAACTTTTCTGTCGATCACGAGCAGCAGCCATCCAATTTCTGATTTGCACTATCTCCTTAGAAGTTTCGTGCACAAGTCCGGGACCTGTTAGCTGGCTATCTCCAACTTCAGTCCAGCAGATGGGAGACCTACACTTGCCTCCATAAAGTGCCTCTAAACGCGCACACTGTATCGAAGTGTGGTAATTGTTGTTATACGAGAATTCAATCAAAGGCAAGTGCTTATCCCAACTGTTGCCAAAATCTGCCACGCACACTCGTAGCAAATCTTCTTTTGTTTGGGTGGTTCGTTCACTCTGTCCATCCGTCTGCGGGTGATAGGCCATGCTCATATCTAAGCGAGTTCCCAAAGCGTTTTGGAGAGTAGTCCAAAAATGAGAAGTGAATCGCGCATCGTGATCAGATATAATAGAAGTAGGCACCCCCATGCCTAGAGACTACCTCCTTGACGTAGAGATTTGCTGGTTTTTCCAGCGAGTCCGTTTCCTTTACTACCAGAAAGTGTGCCGATTTGGTTAAACGATCCACGATAACTCAAATCATGTTATGGCCCGTTGGCGTTTTAGGAAGCTTTGTGATAAAATCCATAGAAATTCCGTCCCATTTCCACGTAAGGATTTCTAGTTGCCGGAGTAGGCCTGAAGGTTTCTGATATTTAATCTTAACCTTCGCACAAGTCAAGCACTTACTAACATAGGTGGCTATTTCAGCTTTCATGTTTGGCCACCAGTAGAGAGTTTAAGGATCTTGGTACCTCTTGTCTGAAACAGGATGTACCGAATATCGAGAGGTGTGAGCTTCATCGAGCACCAGTTGTCTGAGATCCCCAAAACGTTGTGTCGAGACTCGATTCATAAAGTATTGAAGACCATCCGTCTTCCGTTCCAAGTGCTTATCCGCATCATGTAAAGTTTCAAACCCGATGTTTTCTTCTTTCAAAGCCTCGCCCTGGGCTTCACGTATCTTATCAGGAAGATTAGAATGTACGGTAAGTTGTAAAGCTCGCACTCGTTTGGGTTTCGTTTCCTTACGATTGAGGGCATCAGCTACTAAGTTAGCTTTCCCGGGATGATACTTGATGGCACAGTCATATTCATTCAGAAGCTTGACCCATCGACGCTGTTGCATGTCCAGCTCCTTTTGATCGAATATGAGTTGGAGGCTCTTGTGGTCAGTGAATATCGTACACTTCGCCCCATAGAGATAATGCCTCCAGATCTTTAGAGCAAAAACCATTGCTCCCAGTTCCAAGTCATGGGTGGTGTAATTCTTCTCATGAACCTTTAATTGACGTGAGGCATACGCGATCACCTTATCACGCTGCATCAGCACACACCCTAACCCTTGGATAGACGCATCACAGTACACCACGAAGTCCTCTGTACCCTCAGGTAGTGATAGTATAGGTGCACTGCAAAGTTTCGACTTTAATAATTGAAAAGCAGATTCTTGGGCATCTCCCCACTTGTAAGTAATACCCTTCTGTGTCAAAGCAGTGAGGGGTTGAGTGATCTTAGAGAATCCCTCAATGAATCTACGATAATATCCCGCAAGACCAAGAAACTGGCGCACCTCTGTGGGAGTTTTGAAGCCTCCCACTTTTTAATAGCATCAATCTTGGCGGGATCGACATGTATTCCTGCCTTGTTAACCACATGTCCAAGAAATTGGACTTCTCGAATCCAGAAGTCACATTTAGAAAATTTTGCATACAACTGCTCATTTCTCAAGAGTTCCAAGATCAGCTGCAGGTGTTGCTCGTGCTCTTGGAATAAATCAGTATGTCATCTATGAACACTATGACGAATTTGTCCAAATAAGGCTTGCACACGCGGTTCATTAGATCCATGAACACAGCCGGTGCATTGGTTAGCCCAAATGGCATCACCAAAAACTCATAATGTCCATAACGAGTTTGAAAGGCTGTCTTCGCCACATCCTTCTCTCGGACTCTCAGTTGATGGTATCCTGACCTCAAGTCGATCTTAGAATAGAAACTCGACCCTTGAAGCTGGTCGAACAAGTCATCAATACGAGGCAAAGGGTAGCGGTTCTCAACCGTTACTTTGTTCAACTTCCGATACACATGCGGAAACTCCCATCCTTCTTCTCATCAAACAGAACTGGAGCTCCTCATGGCGAAGAACTAGGTCTAATAAAACCCCTATCCAATAGCTCTTGGAGTTGGGTAGACAGTTCTTGAAATTCGCCTAGTGCTAGGCGGTATGGCGCGCGTGTAACTGGAGCTGCTCCAGGTACAAGGTCAATTTGAAACTCCACTTGACGAACAGGTGGAAGTCCAGGTAGTTCCTCTTGGGAAAATATCTGGGAAATCTCGGACTACTGGGATGTCCTCAATCTTAGTTTCAGTTTCAGTTTCAGTTTCAGCTCGAGTGTCAGATATGTTAGCCAAAATGGCTGGATAGCCCTTACGAATACACTTCTGGGATTTCAAGAAGAGATGATGCCCACCATGGCACCACCATGATTACCCTGTATAGATAAAAGTTCTCCACCTGGGAGGGGGACACGAACAATCTTCTCCCGACAGAGAATTTCAGCGGGATGCTTGGACAACCAGTCCATGCCAACCACGAGATCAAAGCTTCCAAGGGTGATAGGTAAAATGTTGATGGCAAACGATTGCCCATCCAACTCGAGCTTACAATCACAATGGGTGTGGGTTACCTCAACAGGCTTCCCATCAGCTAGCTCTATGGTGTACGGGGTATTAAGAAGAGTAGGAACCATCCCTAGTTGTTTGCTAAGTTTCGATGACACAACACTATAGTCCGCACCAGTATCGTATAAAATAGAAGCAAGAGTGTTGTACCCGTCACGACATTGTTATCAGTCCTAGCTTCCCCAGAGCCAATCACAATTGCTATTCCACGAGTCCCATTGTTGTTGTTACCGTTGTGGTTATTGTTTGTTGAAGGACTTGTACCTCACACTATCCCAAGTTCTCTTGCTATCACCAAAAGTAGAAGATGAAGCTCTATGCTTCGGAAAAGTACCATGCTCAACAGCCTCATCAATGAGTTTGCGAGCCAGGTGAAAGATTTGTTAGATTCTGGGTAGGTGAGCTGCAGTGGCCAAGCCACGAATCTTTGGGACCCACCCTTTTGGTATGAAATTCGATCCGCTGGTAAAGTAGGTTAAATAGATTTGAGCACAAAGTATCTAACTCCCGTAGCTTGGTAGTGTAGGCGCCGATCTCAGACCCATCCGTCAAATTTCTAGATTTCATCATAGGGTGCAACGTTCTCCATCCAAGTATCTGTAACTCATCGAGTGTGCATGTAACATACATTACCCCATCCTGCCCGGGGCAAATGCGCATGGAAATGACTTATACTATCGAAGCAATCAGACGGTCTCCTTCAGTTCCGTTAGTGTTATCGAGGTTTACGACCAATAAAAGGCTTGAAAATATGATGGTAGGTTGTTGTTGTGGCATGTGTGTTCAAGGAATAAGAAAGTTCAAATGTGGAAGTCAGGGAAACGATTGATTTAGCAAGATGTATCTTTACTAGCTTGGAAAGATGCGAGGGTTTCAACCACCCTATCGTTGATCATAAGAACTCAGTCTTATCTAAGATAGTAAAGGAAAAAGAAAGAAAAGATAGGTAAGAAAAGGTAAGAGCCAATCGTCGCCACGCTCTGTCTTAGATAGTAGATCATTCATCCTCTCTTCCCATGTGCTCGTCCTGCTCAGGTTCCCCTTCCATCCCTTATCCTTCCTCTTTCGCGATGTCAATGTTATATGGTTCTCATCACGTACATTCTCCTTCTCCGGTATTGTGTAAGTCAGCTCAATGGTCAACAACACCATTCGTTCCTCCAATCGTGACTGTCAGTCACTAGTAGATTTTGTCTTCCTTTGAGATGTTGCACTGCATCGCAGACCTTCGTAACTCCCCAAGAGTGTGTGTAACAAGCCCCAATCTAATGTGTTCCCATGAATCTATCATATACTTATGAGTAACAGGGATATGCAGTCATACGTCCGCTCGTTCATACTAGGTGTAAGGTACTAAAGTAAGAAATAAGTTCTATATGTGTAACCCAGTTCCGTTTGAATTTCAAATGGAAGTAAGAAAGATCAAGTAACAAGGAACAGAAACTAATTGTCTACTTGCTCAGTGAAAAAGGATAAGTCTCAGTATTTGAATTTGATTCGGTTTAATGGTATCACGTCATGCGCATCGTGCAGCTTTCCTGTGTACGTGCGCTACAACGCTCGCAAGGGCTTTCTCCCCTGTACAATTGTTGTTTCCTCATCCACGAGGTTTGTTAGGATACTACTCCCAGTAATGCGCCACCTGGTGTAACCCTGGGTTCCCACCATTGACGTGTTCAAAATTAGGTCTAGAACTAGAAGATAACATATCTCCCGAAATCATGTGTTGTAGATATATGTAGCTAAAAGCTAGTTGTGCACTTAAGTAGTGAGTGTACTTATGCTATGATGATTATAGACTAGACTCAACATGCAGTCCTAGTTCACTATAAACAATGGCTCTGATACCAATCTGTCACACCCTCAAATTTCCACTGCGGGGTTTATACCGCGAGGCGCATGACATACCAGGATCCCATAGCCATAAGTCATATGAACGAACTCTAAATGCCCAAACCATTTAGTTCGTTTTCAAAAATCAAGTTTAGTTAAGCTGCGGAAGCGTAAACCAAATTTAAACCTTTTAGAAACCATGCGCAAAACAACGCGCCCAGATTAAAACCATATGAAAGAAAATGTAAAAGCATAATATGTAATTTAGGTGTATGCCCAAGACCCCAAATGTAGTGAAGTGTGCAGTGCTTTCTAATCCTGGCACCGGAAGCTAACTACCTGCAAAAGCATGTAAATCGTGGGTCAACAAACAATGCTGGTGAGTTCACTAAGTAAAGTAAATGAGCATGTAACTGCGCTGGTTTCCGAAACCATGTAAACAAGTAATTGAGTTGGTTCCAAGAACCGTGTAAACACTAGTTCATCGCATGTCAAGGCTAGCTAACCCATTCATGATAACTAACACCGATATACCGAACTGCTGATGTACGTGTAGCCACAAATGTGAGCCGCATGCCTTACATCATTGCCTATCAACAATGATAAAATCTGTTAAGTTATAGTTCACTCCCGCACTCCCCGAGCCGGTGCGAGGTTTGTCAGACCTAATAGCGCTATCAACTAATAACCCGCTTGCCATAACCCGGCAACTCATTCGGTATGTGAAGGACTTACAGATGATAGAGTTGGTTTAGTTCATCAAGGACACAGTTTGCGAACTAGCAAAAACCGACCCACACAAGGATCCATAGCATCCCAACCCGGGATGTGTAAGTAGTCCCAAACCGGACTAGAAAGTAGTAGTCCCAACCCGGACTAGAAAAAGTTAATTACGTTGTCTCAACCCGAGACGCATGCTTTTGAGAAAAGAGTAGTGAAACTCACCTTAGGTTGCAAGCAAAAATATCCAAACTCCAACGTAATAGAGACTCGCTACCGACTCCCTATTATATGTGTCACTATGTGAGTACACGTGCATAACCAATATACCACATAGTACGTTTATTCGATACTTTTAAAAGTTCAAAACCGTGTAGTGACACCTAGTGACTCTACATGCACAAGTATGTCCTACGTATCCCGTTGGTGATCATGGTGATTATTATAAGTTTAACACATCAAATACATCTCATGCAAGTTTCCACACAAGTACATGTCAATTACATACCACATATAACTTCAAATAGTCACATAAAGACCTCGTACACAATCTGCGTTTTTAGGACAGATTGTGCGCTGTGAAAAATGAGTCATTTAACCCACTTAACGAATGAATTAAAATCCCAAATTTTTACTGAGTATTCATGGGGATTCAGTTGCAAATCCCTATTTTTATTTTGTCTCAAAACCAAACACAAAAATTACAAAAATTCGTACAACACAGCTATGTCCAGAAAATTTCCACAACAGGTCAGTTTAGTAGAAAAATTCCCAAAAATTGTGTATTCATCCAAACGGGGTGAATCCACTTGGAAAATCCGAGTTTTTCCAATGTTGAGCTACTGTAAAAATTTCATAACTTAATTCTTTGTAAATCTCCAGTTATGACCATTTAAAGTTGACCAAATTTTCAATTCCGAAAATCTGATATGACCCCTAATCAATTAAAATTCCAAAAACGACTCAACCGATGTCCAAATCTGATGATTTTTCCCATTATGAAAAGCTAAGACTATTTACATCACAATCATGCAAAGAAATCATCAAAACTATCAATTTACCACCCCATTACAGCCCCTACAATTCGTCACAATGAATCTGTCAGAAAATCAGAATTCTAATAACATGCTTCTCATGAACCCTAATCATTCTTAATAACCTATAATCATATAGTAACCCATATTATCACAATCAAATCCATGTTAACACAATTAAATCCATATGTTTACCTACCAAAAACCCTAGTTATGATTTATCAACAACAATTCTCATCATATTCACAATAGCATTCAAGAACTCGCATAAATATACACATAGCCGATTTTTATTCATTCATCATCTAGGGTTTTTAAAACTTTTCAATACATTACTACTATTACAAAACATGTAAAATCATACCTTTCAATGCAATGATCCTTAAATGCTCAAAGATTACACCCAAACTAATTTGAATTAGAGAGGAAAGTTGTTGGAAGATTGAAAGTTGAGAGGATTGTGGTGGTGATGGTTTACGGCGCAACAAGGGTTTGGGGTAGGGTTTCTTTTTTTTTATACATAATAATATTAAAGGAATTGGATCATGGGCCAAGGTTTCGGGTTTATGGGCCTTTTCTTGATAAACGGCCCGTTAATACAGTTTTAATCCCGAGAATAGTCTCGATAATATTATTCACACTAACTTATGTAAAAACTATTGTTTTTACCATCTCATAACATGTTAATTACAGAATGCACATAATTCGTAGGGTTTACGTACTGACTATCTATTAAACAGTAATCCACATAAACATGTAATTCTCATAAACACGTAATTCACATACGCATTTTAATTCACATTCATCATCACCCAATAGATCATATGATTATGTATGCTTGACAAATCACCAACGTTCGGGATACGGGACTCGTGTGTGTGTCAAGACAAAACCTTCCTAGTTATAACGTACGTTAATATCATCCAACATATGTTATTATCCCATAATATATCGAAAGACCTTCTAAACTAACCCTAGTTAAGTGTTTAGTCACGTATAATTATGGAAATTAACTAGAGTTTAGTAAAAGAGTTAACATGAAAATGCGGGGTGTCACACATTTAGATGGTGGGTAAGCGGGCAACAAGCTGCGCCGCTATCCCCTTTTGAATCGCAAAGCCTATCCTGCTAAACACAAACCCTTGGTTCTTAGGGCTTTGCGAGTCACTGTGGACCACCTTCTGCACTCGTTTCAGAAACCGTACTGCTTCAGGGGCTAGAGATCCAAATGTGTCAAAAGCAAACGGCAGGAACACATGTTGGTTCTCTAAGCAGGCTACTTCGTGCTTAGCAACCTTCTTAGCTTCTGCCCTCAAAACTGTCTGCCCCGGTGCAAAGCCGCTGTCTCGCAAACCTACCAAGGGGGAAACCTCTGTCAAGTCAACACAAGCATGTTTGCCCCCAGCCCATCCAAACACAAGCACATCCGCGGGACGCAAGGTAGAGTAAAGATCAAATACAAATGGCTTAACCTACTAAACATGAGATGTGACGGGGGAAATTTTTTATTTTCTTAAAAAAATTTTGCATCAGCTTGAAAATGCTTTCTAGATGAATAAAATAAAAAATTAGCGTAATTACGTTATTAGAGTAATTATAGTAGTTTACGCTAGAGTAATTAGTAATTACGTAATTACTCTACAACAGTAAGAGTAATTACGTAATTACTCTACACTTTTTTTTTAGATTTTAGTACTAAAATACACGTTTAACAGTATGGGAAAAATTTAAAAAAAAAATAATAACAAATACCCTCCTTCAATTCTTACGTTATGGGTTATTTGTAAGATAAGAACTATTTGTTCAAAAACTTTCCACTATAATTGTATAACATATATTGGGCCAAACCCAACATAGTAGTATGTAGAAAACTATAAACATAATTGGAATTTGTATATGTATATATAATTATATATATATATATAGGGTAGGGTTCCTGTAGGAAAATTGGTTTGTGTGAGAAGTGTAGGAAGGATTAAAAATTGATATGTATGCATCATTTTTTTGGATGTATGCATCATTTTTTGGACGTATTCATGATGTTTTGGATTGTTTTGCTTAGAAAAACAACAAACATAACAATTAATAACCGAAAACAATGTATTTTAGGCTTAAAACTTAAAACACTATGTCAATAACACTTTAGCAGAGTGTTTTAAGTAATTACTAGGGTGTTTTATTTGTAATTTAAATTTAAGGACTATAATACATTGGATTGTGTTTTAAATTTTTGTATATTGTTGTGTTAAGTGTTTTTTAAGCCAAAACAATCCAAAACATCGTTCCAAAATAAAAAAAAAACATGATGGCTACATGTCAATTCTTAATCCTTCCTACACTTCTCACACAAACCAATTTTCCTACAGGATCCTCTACCTATATATATATATATATAATAAACTAATAAAAACTAATACATGCCGAACCAAGCCAAGTAGACCTTTTCTCATGCTTGATTTATTTAGAAATCCACCAGAGCTGATTGACTCATTTACAACCGGGCGGAAAATCGAACAATGATTTTCCAAGCGAGAAGTGAGCTAGCGAAGATTTAAAATTTATTATGTAGAATAAGTTAATATTAAATGTGTGATAACACTATATATTATATTATTTTGCACTATGGTTGTGTTTTAGCGCGTCGCAACGCGCACGAGGTATAACACTAGTTAGAACTAAATGCGTAAAACTCCTAGTTATCTTTTGTAGGACATGTGTTATAATTATATCAATAGTTATAATAAATACTTTTTATACATTAGGGAAACTATAGAATACAAATTGTTTACAAACCAAATAAAAAATAAATATAAATACAATTTTATGAAGAAAAAAATGATTCAAACTGTAGTTTTCAACATGAACTTGAACCACGTCTTCTTGTACGACTTCCGCTTTATCATTAACGAGAACTTGAATCGTGTCTTTTTGTATGATTCGTCTTAGCTGCAAGAATGAATAAACATATGTTGGCAATTGAGGCTGAGACACGTGTTCAACACGCTTTGCTTAAAACAGATTTCACGTCTCTGCTTAAGATAAACGTGTTTGTCTCCCACGATACAACAGCCGAGGTAGTGTGTATTGTCGGAGATGGCTCAGACGTCAGAAGTTTCATTGTCTAAAATCATAGTGTAAAAACTTGTGGAACGAATAAGAATAAAAAGATGATGGAATCGTATAAGAGTACTCCTTTCTATTTAGTGCCCCAACATCTATTTTTCTAGTGATCATCTCTTCTCCAAATTTCTTCCATGTGTATTCTTATTAGTTTTTTCTTGTATTCTCTTCTATTAAATGGGGCACAAATCCAACTATTATGCAAGAACCAAAGATGGATAAAGAGTCTATTTAATTAGAGACTTAGTTTGAGATATAAATACGGTAATTAAGTGATATAAAAACGTTAATTAAAAGACATAAAAATTTTATTCAAGAGCTTAGTCTTCAATTCATCGCTTAAAAAATATTATTAAAAAAGGGGTATTGGATTTTAATAATTCAAACTTTCACTCGTAGACCGGCAATAATCTGTACTTTAAAAATTCCCAACAGCGATCTCAACTTTCAACGTATTGACCAACAATGAACCTTTGTTAACTGAGAACTAACACAGTTAGTGGATGCTGACGTGGACGCTGACGTGGCATGCTCACGCTAACATGGATGATGACGTGGCATGACATGTTAGTGTCCCCGTCATCATCCATGCCAGTGTTGGCATGCCATGTCGTCATCCATGTCAGCATGAGCATGCCACGTCAGTGTCCATGTCAGCATCTACTAACTGAGTTAGTTTTTAGTTAACAAAGGTTCATTGTCGGCCAATACGTTGGGATCGCTGTTAGGAACTTTTAAAGTAAAAATTATTGTCGACCGATGGTTGAAAGTTTGGATTATTAAAATGGGGTATTGGATTCTAATAATCCAAACTTTCACCCATTGGCAGGCAATAATTTGTACTTCAAAAATTCCCAACAGCGATTCCAACTTTCAACGTATTGGCCGACAATGAACCTTTGTTAACTGAGAACTAACTCAGTTAGTGGATGATGACGTGGCATGCCAACATTGGTTGGGAGTTGGGACGATGACATGGACGCTGACATGGCATGCCACGTCATCATCCTCGTCAGCGTGAGCATGCCACGTCAGCGTTCACATCAGCATCCATTAACTGAGTTAGTTCTCATTTAACAACGGTTCATTATCGACCAATACGTTGAAAGTTGGGATCACTGTTGGGAGTTTTTTAAGTACAAATTATTGCCGGCAAATGGGCGAAAGTTTGGATTATTAAAATCCAATGCCCTATTAAAATCCAATACCCCTTTAAAAATGCATTAAAATATTTACCATATTTCCAACAATAGCTTTTTTTTTTTGTGATTTTATTAAACAACATAAGATACATCTATGGTTACATGGAACTCTAATTATATTTTGTGATGCACTGACGATTTGTTGTTTGAAAGTGGTCCAAGGTAAAAGTAAAAGTGGTAGGTAATAATAGTTACTAACAAACGTAGACTTTAATTATATGATCGAAATGATGGACATTGCGAGTGCATATGTTACTTGACATGATGAACTTAACTAACAATGTTGCATGTTGGTTGTTGATATTAATCTTACTTAATGGTAATTAATAATC
Source organism: Ambrosia artemisiifolia (assembly GCA_032199755.1). Classification (NCBI taxonomy): domain Eukaryota; kingdom Viridiplantae; phylum Streptophyta; class Magnoliopsida; order Asterales; family Asteraceae; genus Ambrosia; species Ambrosia artemisiifolia. The sequence goes on from CM063519.1 coordinate 26,915,212, forward strand.
GTTTAAGTATAAATGTTACTAAAAAACATAAACTATTTTATATTTCTTTATCAAGTTTTTTTTTTAAGGAGTAGATCAACTGGTAAAGCCTTTGGACTCCCTATGGGAGACCCCGGATCGAATCCCAACGGTTGAATTTCTGCCGCTCTAGCGGGACCAATCCCCTCTACAACCCCAGGCGGGAACCCCACTTTTAAATGGGTAAACCCTCCCCCCCTAAAAATCGAACCCATGACCTCATTCGATCAAGCGTCCTATCCCTCATTGGGGTGGCCAACTGAGCTAGCCCAGTTGGTTTTTCTTTCTTTCTTTCTTTATCAAGTTTAGAATTTTTTTGAGCCATTATGATTTGGCCTAAATATAACAATACAAATTTTCATTCCACTAATTAATTCACTCCCCTTATCCAGCCGTAGTGCTGGAGTGGTAGAGTTGCCTTTGTTCACTTTATGTGATCAAGGGTTTGATCCTCTTTCTCAAAATTTATGGTTTGGATATTTTGCTAAGTGATAGTTGAGCCTACTTTCTTCGGAGGGGTCTGGTTCGATTCTGATGGCCCCCCGGTTTTCTACTACCGTGCATTTACTTCAGAGAGGCTTGCCTCTTGTGGAGGGTGTAACATCTGTCAAATGGTAGGTGGGGGGAAATTTTCTGGGTGGAAGCTTTAGTGCCCCTTATGCGTAGCCTCGACTCGTTTGTGGGCCGGTCACTCTCGCGTCAGCGTGGTCCCGGTTAAGACAACATAGTCTGAACGTTGTAGAGTGGCTAGGGGATCCCCTACTAGAGAGTTGTGATGATCTCTGCCACATCATAGAAAAATCACCTTAAAAAAAAAATTAATCCACTCCCCGCCTAGAAAAAAAATCGTTCTTTCATCATACATTACACCTATTACCTATAGTTCTTTATAATATATGTATACTAACTTTACGGTCACAATCTTCATGGTCTTCGGATGGACCTTATAACGTTTACAACTTGTTCTTAGTTTGGGAACCCAAGATACAACCCACCACCGCCGCCACCACCACCAGGCCTCTTTAAACCATGATAGCCTTTCACTTGCACAGTAGCAGTAGTGCAAATGCTTGGTTCCAACTACAAGGATCTTTCAAGCAACAAGGTAAGTAGTGTAAGTAAGAAAATAAAAAAGTTTCATTTTTATTATTTATCCACCTGAATAGTTTTGTAACGTTAAAGTCAAAAAATAAAAATATTATAAATATTTTAAAATTACGTCTTTAAAAAAAATCTAACTGGAGGTGTTCAGTGTTACACTTTTATTGTTTGTACTTTTTTTTCTGTTTATATGATTACAGGTTGGTAGGGTGGTCCTTAGGAGGCCAACATAAGTAACGGAACTACATTAAAATAAAATATGTTTGTATTGGCAATTTAGTATAGAAGGTATCAATACACAACACAACTTATAAATTATACAGCACCTAAAACAAAATAAAGCGTTTCGTTTGACTTTTCGTTTAAACGTGTGCAGATAAACGTAACAAAAAATTTTATATTATAAAAGTGTTTATATTATACATATTACATAATTAAAGTCAAAAGGGACACTTCTCTCATCTCTCTCTCTTTGATGGTGTTGGTCATTATGTTTATCAAAATTAAATCAATCTTTTTTTCTAATTAATAGGTTAGAAAAAATCATACGACTGTTTGTTAACAACTGTGTTTTTTATGACAATCGACCATGTAGGTGCATAAATGACTAGACATATATTACATATTTTAATTTAATGATATTAAAAATAATAGTCTAAGTGTTGCTCTAATAGCCATTGCCTCCCATCAAAAACTATAAACGTACAAACGTAAGAACAAAAAGAGACATAAGAACATATATGTATAATTTCAAATTAATTAGTAAAAGTTTTATTATGTATAATATAAGTTTAAGCAATTTAAAATGTTGTAAACACACTTGTTAAAAATGTTCATATTGTATGACTTTTTTTTTTAGCTAATTTTACCATAAAATACATTTTGGTTGACTTCTGACTGTTCAACCTCTTTCGTTTTACATTATACATCAAGCTCACTCACCCGGCCTGTTAGAGACAAAGTACAACTATAAGTATTTCTACATTTTAAACTTTAGCCTTTTACGATGTTTGGTTTAATTTAAAATTAGTGGGCTAATCAATATTTCTATTCATAATTGTCAGGTTTGATGTGGTTGTAATAAAAATAATTTTAATCAACATTTCTAACTCTAGGGTGGGTGTACAATAATCAACAAAACTGTATTCTTTAATTTCAGTCTCAGACTAAGGTGGGTAAAACAATAGAATTGAGTACCGCATTGTTAATTGTTACCGCGGCGGCAATGCGCGAGTTTCTTACTAGTATTACTTATATCTCATGTGTCCTTTTTTATTTACATCCTATGTCACTCTAAGGTAACATTTGGTATGTTGGAATGAAAGGCGTAATGTAATGGACCATTATGAGGTAATGAAATATTGTGTATTTGATTGGTTAATGGAATGGAATAACCCACTCCACAAAGCATCCCTTAAACTCATTCCATCCATAGCCCATGTTTTTTTTTCATTTCATCACTCTTTCACCCTTCACTAGCAACACCAAAACACACCGCCCACGAACACAACCACCCACCATTGCCACCGCCGCCAACACCCACCACCGTCACCCACCCGCAACGATGCCATCCACCTCCACCTCCACCTCCACCTAGCACTTCCACGGCCGCCGCCACCAACCACTATCACCTACCACTCTCGCTATCCACCACCACCCAGCACTGCCGACACCCTTCATCGCCGCCACCCAGCACCGCCGCCACCCACTACAGGCGCCATCCACCTCCACCTACCATCGTCGTCGCCACCCACTAGCCACCATCGCCACCACAACCACCACCACCGTCACCACCTACCACTAACCACCACCTACCACCGTCGTCATCCACTACCACCACCCACAATTGTTACCGGCCCACCATTGTCACCGTCCACCGCCGCCGCTTGCCACCATCACCTCTACCCACCACCACAACCACATATTACCCCCACCATCACCGCCACTAACCACCGCCAACCACTGCCACTCACCACCGATTTTCTTCCTTCGTCTTTTACTGTCTGCCAAACAACATGTTAGACATAACATATAATTCTTATTTCCACATTATATCTATTATATCCTAAGTATATGTTACATATTAGTATATCCTAAGTTTAGTCAAGAGTCATGTATGTTTGTTATGAACCGGTATGTCGGTTATAAGGGTCAAGGGGACACACCCCTTCATATGTATAAATACCCTAACACTTGTGTCATTTGAATATAAGTATTGATTTCTAATTTCCATATTCTCTCTCAATCCTTTCCCTCATTTCCGATCCTGCGAACCCATCATTTGGCATCAGAGCGCAAGTTATCAATCGTTCCAATTGTTTACAGAAGAACACGAATAGAAGATCATCAAAAGTCCGATACTCTGTTTTGTCTCGAAACAGAAATTTGACGCAGAAGTATTGTATAAGTTGGAACAATCATCAAAGCCAATTCAGGATCAAGAGAAGATCAATACAAGAATTATAACCGTTCGAAGATAAAGAAGAATCAGAACCGGTCAAATTTTCCGGCCAGACTTCATCTTCTCCGGCGAGACACCGGACCGAAGAACTTAGTGTTTAAACACGATACAACGGTTATATCTATCCCTGCCTATTAGGAATTATCGTAATCAAATACAAATATTTTAATCCAAATCAGAAATCAAGAAATTTTTTCATACTCTGTTTTGTTCGTCAACTTTAGTTTTTCCCGCCAAAATTTTATAAACAAAAAAACCAAGTTTCATACTTTGAAACTTATCTTCGATCAATCTTTGACACAAAACAGAATCATTCCTATAAAATTTTTTATCAAAACATCAAAGTTTATCAAGGATTAAAGATTTTCCTCTTGGGTTTTAAGAAACAATTTCTTTTTTTTGAAAAATCTTTTGTATTCGATTACTAGAACAAGTCAGTGGGACTTGTTAGAAGGATCCGATATTGTTAGAAGTTGAATCGGATCATACAGACTCTTAAAGATCAGTGAGTTTGTTTGGGCAGTGGGTATTTACGAAGAAGAAGAAAATTGTTTGACTTTTGAAAGTCAAACATATAAAAGAAAATAATATTATATTAGAGGGATTATTGTATAGTTGTAATCAGTGAAAGTTCGGGTTTCTGTTCACTGATCCGTAGACAACTTTTGAAGTCAGAAAATTAGTAAAACAAAGTGAGTTTGTTTATTTTAGAAGGGTGTTTATAGATTGAGTGTTATTAGAAGAACACTAATCAAATTGTTGGAGGATTAAGTCAAAAGGATTGACTTTAGAAATTAGTTGGAGGAACATCATTGATACACAAAAATATTATAACGAAGTTCTCGATACTTTGTTAAGGCGCCTACGAAATATCAAAGACCTTTGTTACCAAATAATATTTTATTATATCGATTTAAGTTTGACGATTTGTTGAACAAAGTTCCTAAAGAAGCGTGGGTAGTCCATATTAGATTTGGACAATAGGGAAGAAAAAGACTAAAAGTCCGCAGAAAACTCCCACTAAACCCACAATGTCGAAACCGAAAGAGACAGTCACAAAGGAGACTCTCACTTTCAGCCTCCAAACACCGATGTTGACATCTACAAATTACACGATTTGGGCTGTTCGTGTAAAGGCAATATTGAGTGCCAACGGCCTTTGGGAAGTAGTGGAACCCACAGAAGGCACGTCGACAGTAGATGCAAAGAAGGATAGGACAGCGATTGCCTATCTCTTCCAGGCAATTCCAGAAGATATGGTGATGCAAGTGGCGTCACATAATACAGCGAAAGAGATTTGGGATGCATTAAAGACAAGATTTATTGGAATTGACCGAGTCCAGAAAGCAAGACTTCAATCATTACGCACAGAATTTGAGATGATTACAATGAGAGAGACAGAGACCATAGACCAGTTTGCTGGTAGGTTAAGTGCGATTAGTACAAAGTCAAAAACCCGAGGAACGAAAATTGAAGAGTCAGTCTTGGTACGAAAATTGCTGGACTCCGTACCAGAAAGGTTCCTACAGATTATTGCGTCCATAGAGCAGTACTCAGATATAGATTCCATGACGTTAGATGAAGCGCTTGGAAGACTTAAAGCTTACGAAGAACGTCTCAAGTCAAGAGATGAAAAGAAATATGGACCCGCTAGTCAAGAAAAGCTGTTATTTACAAGGCAAGATAGAAGGCCTTTCAGCAACAACAACAAGAACTACAATCAGAATCGAGGTAGACAGAACTTTAGGAAGTTCAATAAGAGTCAAAGATATGAGAAGAAGAACTTTGACAGAAATGGCCATCAAGATCAGAGAAGTGATCGAAATCCCACTAAGAATCGTCATGACGACAGTAGTTACAAGCCCAAGAAGGATGGCAGCAGTATAAGATGTTACAACTGCAATGAATTAGGACATATAGCTCCTAGATGTCCTAAACCTCGAAGTAAGCAAGAAGAATCTCACCTAGTAATGGAAGAAGAGGATCCCACATTACTTATGACAGTTGGTGAAGAAAAAAATATAGTTCTTGAAGAAAAGAAGATAATACCAGAACGCTATCGAAATGAAGAAGATGTAAACGAAGTATGGTATTTAGACAATGGTGCAAGCAATCATATGACAGGAAGACGCTCCTATTTCATAGAGTTAGATGAAAAGATAGCAGGCAGCGTAAAATTTGGAGATGGATCGTGTGTTAACATCAAAGGTAAAGGCTCAATAGTATTGGAATGCAACAATGGAGAACAAAGATTAGTCACAGAAGTATACTACATTCCAACACTCAAAAGCAACATCTTAAGCCTCGGGCAAGTCACAGAATCAGGTTGCAAAGTAATTATGGAGAATGAACACCTATGGATTTACGACGCCCACAATAACCTATTGATGAAAGTCCCAAAAGCAAAGAATAGACTGTACAAGGTAGAGCTCAGAATAACTAGTCCAATTTGCTTACAAGCTAAAATAGATACACCTGCATGGCTATGGCATGCACGTATGGGACACGTGAATTTTGATTCACTAAGACAATTGAGCACAAAAGGAATGGCACATGGACTGCCAAAGATCCAACACCCATCTCAAGTATGTGATGCATGTATTACGGGAAAGCAAAGCAGACTTCCATTTCCCTCTCAAGCAAGTTTTAGAGCTACAAGACCTCTAGAACTCGTACATGCAGACCTATGTGGACCGATCACACCCACATCATTAGCAGGCAACAACTATTTCTTCCTGATAGTTGACGATTATTCAAGATTTATGTGGATCTACATGCTTAAGTCAAAAGATCAAGTTTATGAAAATTTCAAGAAGTTTCTAAGCGAAGCTCAGACAGAGACAAGTTACAAGCTCAAAAGACTAAGAACGGATCGTGGAGGAGAGTTTACTTCTAAAGCTCTTACCGCATATTGTGAGGATAAAGGAATCCTTAGACAGCTTACAGCACCTTACACACCTCAGCAGAATGGTGTAGTAGAAAGAAAGAACCGTTCAATAATGAGTATGACCAGAAGCATGTTAAAGGCTATGAACGTACCACAGAACTTATGGGCAGAAGCAACAAGACAAGCTATTTATATCCAGAATCGGTTACCTACCAAAGCACTCAAGGGTATGACACCCTACGAAGCAGTAAAAGGCAAAGCACCCAATATCAGACACATTAGAGTATTTGGATGCATAGCATACGCTAAGGTAACAACGCCCTACTTAAAGAAGTTAGAAGATAGAAGTAAGAAAATGGTACATCTAGGAAACGAAAATGGTTCCAAAGCCTATAGATTATATGATCCCATAGAAGAAAAGATACACATTAGTAGAGATGTCCAATTCATAGAAAACGAACCATGGGATTGGAACAACAATTATTTGAAAGAAGGAAGCAATGACGAACCATCTTGGACAAGATTCGAAGTTTATGGAGATCACGAAAGTGAAGCTGTACAAGAGCGAAGTAATGAGGACAATGAAGACAGTGAAAGTGACAACGAATTCTTTAGTAGTCCAATCACAGCTACACGAACTCCAATAACAATTCAAGAAACGCCGACAAGTGATCCAATAGCTGAATCAAGCACTCAAGAGTTAGAAGACTCACCAGGCTCCCAACATAGACCAGTACGAGCCCTTAGATCACTTAATGACATCTATGCAGCCACACAACCTCTTAGACCAGAAGAATATGAACATCTGTACTTAGCTTACGATGAAGAACCTGCAAACTACAAAGAAGCAGCAGATTACCCACAATGGATAGAAGCAATGCAAAGCGAAATAGACTCAATAGAGAAGAACAACACTTGGACACTGACTACACTCCCCTCAAGTCAGAAACCAATAGGTCTAAAATGGGTATTTAAGGTCAAGAGAGACGCAAGTGGACAGATCACCAAACATAAGGCCAGATTAGTAGCAAAAGGATACGTACAACAAGAAGGTATAGACTACAATGAAGTATTTGCACCCGTTGCAAGAATGGAAACAATCAGGCTACTATTAGCATTGGCAGCACAGAAAGGATGGCAAGTACATCACTTAGATGTAAAATCAGCATTCTTACATGGTGAATTAAAGGAAGATGTCTACGTTTCACAACCAGATGGATTTGTAAAGAAAGGAAAAGAAAATCTAGTCTACAAGCTAAAGAAAGCTCTATATGGTTTGAAGCAAGCACCAAGAGCATGGAACATAAGGCTAAACAACATCCTAAAAGAAATTGGATTTAAAAGATGTCCACAAGAGCAAGCAGTATACAAGAGAACTTCAAAGGAATCAACGATAATTATAGGAGTTTATGTCGATGACATAATAGTGACAGGAAGTTCAATCAAGGACATATCAAGCTTCAAGAAAGAAATGCAAGGCAAGTTTGAAATGAGTGACTTAGGACCACTCACTTACTATCTAGGGATAGAAGTACGTCAAACACAAGGAAAGATACAATTGAAGCAATCAGCCTACGCGAAGAAAGTTATTAAAGAAGCCAGACTAGAAGACTGCAATCCAACAAAATATGCAATGGAATCAGGTCTAAAGCTCACTAAAGAAGATGAAAGTGAACCAGTCAACGAAACAGAATATAGAAAGCTAATTGGAAGCTTAAGGTATCTTACACATACCAGACCAGATATCACCTACGCAGTTGGATACATTAGTAGATTCATGGAGAAACCGAAGACAACTCACATGAAGGCAGTCAAACACTTAATAAGATACATCAAAGGCACGTTGAATTATGGAATTCAATACAGCAGAAGTAAAGAAGCAGAAATCACTGGATACAGCGACAGCAGTTATGGAGATCAAGACGATGGAAAAGGAACAACAGGAACAATATTTTGTTACAAAGATTCACCTATCACATGGACAAGTCAGAAACAGAGTACAGTAGCACTATCATCATGCGAAGCAGAATTTATGGCAGCTACATCAGCAGCATGTCAAGCTATATGGCTACAAGGAGTACTCAGCGAACTCACAGGTGAACAACCAAAGAAGATTACACTACTAGTAGACAACAAGTCAGCAATACAACTTATGAAGAATCCAGTATTTCATGGAAGATCAAAGCACATCAACATAAGGTATCACTTTATCAGAGAATGCATAGAGAACGAGCAGATACAAGTTGATCACATCAGTGGAGAGATGCAGAAAGCGGATATACTCACCAAGGCACTACCAAGAATAAAATTTCTCGAGATGCGACGTCTCATAGGAGTTGAAGACCTTGGGGAAATCAAGAATTAAGGGGGAGAATGTTAGACATAACATATAATTCTTATTTCCACATTATATCTATTATATCCTAAGTATATGTTACATATTAGTATATCCTAAGTTTAGTCAAGAGTCATGTATGTTTGTTATGAACCGGTATGTCGGTTATAAGGGTCAAGGGGACACACCCCTTCATATGTATAAATACCCTAACACTTGTGTCATTTGAATATAAGTATTGATTTCTAATTTCCATATTCTCTCTCAATCCTTTCCCTCATTTCCGATCCTGCGAACCCATCACAACATTAAGTAATACTTTGTTTCGTTTCCACATGGCAACCAAACAAGACATGAAATGGTGATGATCCATTCCATTACCTCGTCCATTCCATTCTTTCATCCATTTCATTACCGCATAACAAACAGACCCTAAGAATTATTCAATAAATAATATTTGCTCCCCTAATACCCGTTGATTGTCATCGGGATGCGCATGGTTTAGATGGAAGGAGTGGAGTATCATGAAACTTTTGCCATGTAGCAAATGGTTACCGTTCAAACCTTGTTGGTTGTTGCAATTAAGAAAGACCTGTTCATCCATCAGTGTCTACAATGCATTCTTGCATAGTGACTTGAACAAGGATATTTACATAAATATTCCTCAAGGTTTTACTAAAGAAGGAGATATGAGAATATGCAAGTTGCTAAAATCTCTATATGACTTGAAACAAGCTCCTAGAAAATGGTACCAAAAGCTCACCATAGCTTTGATCGAAATTGGTTTTAAGCAAGCAAGAGCTAATCATTCTTTATTTATTTTTAAAGAGCATAAGACACATGTCACAACTATCATATATGTGGATGATGTGATTTTAGCAGGAAACGGTTTAGACAAGATTCAAGAAGTCAAAATGTATCTTGATAAAAGATTTAATATTAAAGACCTTAGAGCTCTAAAATACTTGCTAGGTATAGAAGTTGACAGAAAGACTTGTTTGAGCAAAAGGAAGTACATCCTTGACATTAGTAGATAGTGGCATGGAAAAATAATATCAAGCAACGAGTAGACGCTAGTCAATATCTTGGACTAGTGGGGTATCTTCTCTACTTGCAAGCTACTCAACCAAACGTTTGTTTCTGTATGAATGTTTTAAATTAGTTTGTTTATGATCCTTGATAAACACATTTATAAGTAGCATATTGGGTCTTGTGGTATCTAAAACAACGCAATGTCAAGGAATCTTACTTCCGAAGGAAGAAGGAACTAACCTAATTTGTTGTGATTCTGATTGGCTAGGTTGTCATTTCACAAGAAAATCACAAACGGGTTATCTATTGCTTTTTGGTGGAGCCTTAATTTCTTGTAAGCTAAAGCAACATATCGAGCCATGCCTATATGGCCAGTGAAATGTTATTGAAAATAATTAGTGACTTGCCTATAGAATTCATATTTACTGATTTGAACATAATTAGTGACTTGCCTATACATGATTAATGATTTACCTGAATACTTTGTGTTTTTTTTCCTGTTTGAACAAAACCCAACAAAAAATAGTCGTTTTTTTCTCCGTTTTTTTTATATCACTATGGTACTCGTTGGAAAGAGAATAAAACGCTCGTTAATTTGGTGTAATTTTTTTCTTTAAAAAATCTCGTATATAAAATATATTAACGTTTAAAAATTATGGGAGGAAACATAAGAGAAAAAAATCTAATTTTGTTTTTAAATTATTTTTTTCCTAAAATATCTCAATGCCACATGACACATGGCACACTCAAGGAGGAGAATGCCTCTTTGAATGTCATGTCATTAAAATGGCTTTGGTTTATTATATGTATAGATAGATAGATTTACCTTGAGTTTCTATGGATATCTCATTTGTTCCTTGTCTAATTTAAATATTTATAAATTTGGTGCATTTATACCCATTGTAAGGTCTCGTCTCTATTGAATTTAGATACAACCTCTAGTTTAGTTTAGTTTTGTTCCGACCAAAACTTTATACCGAACTTCTAAGTTATTAGTTTTTGAGGTTTCAAATCTCACATAAGTGTCTTTAATGTTGGATGGAACAAGATGACACCATATAAAGGTAAAAAAAAGGTTTACATTTTAGTGCCTTGAATAGTTTAGGATAAGATTATCTGTAACTTCCTCATACCAAATAGAGGTGTACAGAAAATAAAAAACCACTTTGTAAAAAGGTCTGGGTTATAAACCGGTTTAGGAGACAAAAAGTTAAAACCTATCAAATTGATTGGGGTCGGTCTCAATATAGAAAGTAACATTTTTTTACATGTTTTTCAAACAGATCGGGTCCAAAACGGTTTAAAAAAACGAGACTACAAATTGGTATACGAATTAGCGAGTTAGCTCGGGTCCAAACAGCTTTGGGCCAAACTTTTTTTTTTTTTTTTTTTTTTTTTTTTGTGGTTGGGTTTGTGGGGGGTGGGTTGTCTGGTTGTAAATTTACCAAACACTAAATTATAATGGAAGCTTAGGGAGTTACGGTAATAAATCAAGGGCTATGTGTAAGGTGTGTAGGCCCAAATGATTGACCAGACGTTGGGGGTGGGCTGAACACATCTTGTTTTTAATTTAGGGTATTTACCTGGGCCGAAACGACCCAAAGTGGAAAAGGATCACCCACCAACGGCCTTTTATTCTCAATATTTTAATTTTTCATATAATTACGAAATTAATTACAATCATAACAATTGAGATGTTTACAAACAGTTTAAGTTTCCACTCATTTGATTATTGGTAACTGTATATTTTTTTTATATTATTAATTAGTTTTGTGTGTTTGTAATTGTAGCCTTGGTTTATCTGAAAATAGTCTCTCTATCTATAGGGGTGGTGGTAAAGCTTGCCTACATTCTGGTATCAAACCCTCACAAAGCCTAACAATAGTTTTACTATTTGTGAAATTACTAGGTATGTCTGTTGTATAAAATGTTTTAAGTCCGAACTTATAAAATTGATTGGACGAAAAGTTCGACCTATCAGTTTGATTGGAATCGGTTTCAAACCGGTTTGGGGAAAAAATTTGAAACGATTTTGTTACAGGTTTTTCAAATTAGATCGGGTCCAACCCGGTTTCTAGGAACAAGACTACAAACTTGTATACGAAATTACTAATCATCAAGCTAGGTCAGGTCCAAATCGATTTGAGCCAAACCAGCTTTTGTTTTTTTATTTTCCTGTGGAGTGGGTCTGGTTGTAATAAATTTACCAAACAGTAAATAATAATGGAAACTTAGCGATAATAAACCATGGGGAATTGATTGTGTAACCGCTGGTTTGGATATAGAATCGAGACCGGTTTCTGAAATACAGGTCTAGGACCGGTTCGGTTTGGTCTGGTTTGGCCGGTTCGGTTTTACAAACCCGTTTTTTTGTTCACCTCTAGACTAGACGTTTGCGGTGGGCTAAACACATCTTAGTTGTTTAATTTAGGATATTTACATGGGCCGTAACGACCCAAAGTGGATCACTGATTACCCACCACGACCTTTATTCTCATTATTTTAATTTTCATACATAATTACAAATTAAATACGATCATAACAATTTAGGTATTTATAAAACAGTTTTGAGTTATTGGGAAGGATAATTCTAAAACATTTGTATGACATTTAACGTATTTGATGCGTTCTGGTCAGTAAACATGTTTTTTAATTCATATATTTATCTAAGGTGTAACAAGTATAGAAGTCATTAAATTATACAGAAATTATTTGAACAAATAAGAACCATTTCTAATCATAAGATCATCCATAGTTTTGTAAAGATGACATGTTTGTGATTAGACCAAGTTTATGTCTAAGTTTATTTGACAAATCCTTCATTTATCGACGTTCTTATAGTTTCTCTTACTCTGGTTCCTACGTGAAGTTTCTCTTACTCTGGTTCCTACGTGAAGTCATATTTAGAAGCTTTTGGTCCACAAAATCAAGAATTATTGGTGAACTAGGCTACAAATTTACTATCCATTGTTAAGTCTTCATCCGAATCCTATCTTTTGTGTTAAGAAGCAAAGAAATTTTTATTTTATTTTTTTGAGTTCATAAACAAAGAAAACGACGCAAAACAACACTAAAATTTGTTGTGTTGCTTATTGGTAATAAAGAGTATAAAAAGGTCTATTCAAGTGTTATATTTTGATGGAAATAATAAAGTTAATTCAAGAGCAATGCTAGAAGTATCATTCTCAAAGCACCAAAAACGTCAAAGAACATCTCGATTGTACTTACCAAGTCCTTTCATGAGGTCAGCATGTATTGCTTTGGAGTTGGGACAGTTTATTTATTTATTTTTATTTTACACTCTGCTCTATATGAATATTCATACCATGTAATGTTGTAAACAACTTATATAATGTAGAGTCTCGGTAATCAAGGTTTTTTATGCATCTTTCGTGTTATGAGGCTTGTGTTTACCTATATTGCAAATTGGCTTCACTAACAAAGCATATTTTTGTTTATTCAGTTTAGAATTTCAAACCTAGTCATTTACTAAAACAGATTCGTTAGATTATAAAAAAAACAAACACTGATCCAATAAAAAGAGTAATGCTAAAAAGACACCATCCTCAAATTCAAACACTATATCATACAGTGGCGGATCTAGGCCACAAAATCAGTAGTAACGTTTTTCATTTTTTTCATTTTAGTAGCAACGTTTTCCAAATTTCGTAAAACAAAAACAAAATTTTTCACTAATTTTCCCCTACGCGCGCGAAGTTGAGCCGCAACGTCCGCAACCCCTAGTTAAGCCATATGTTCGCCCCTGATATCATACGGATTGCATGATGTCATATGGGCTAGGCAAATATGGTCATAGAGGGATATGACTTTGTCAGGTGTTACATCTGTCATTTTTGTGTCATTAACACATAATACAAATCATGTGATTTGGCAAACACCATCTCATATGAGCCCTCATATGACCTATAATCACTTCTTGTATGACATGTAAACGGAGAATAACATACCACCGGTATTTCTTAAGCCAACCTAACATAAAAAAAAATCGACAGGATCTATTAGATTAATGACAAACTGATTACAAAGCTATCCGATTCATTATGGCTTTTCTATTAACTATTAGATTAATGGCAAACTGATTACAAAGCTATCCGACTTATAATGACTTTCTTTTATAAAAAGAAGTATAAGGGTTATGAAAGGTAAAGTGGTGATAGTTGAAGGGGTAAGTTGGAAAGTTAATACATGTGGTCAAGAATTGTGGTCCAGGAAGATTATGAAACTGATGGTTTACAATGGACTGTAAGTCACAGTCATAACCCACCTTTAAAAATTAGTGGCTCTTGTTCACTACACAAGATCCTTGACTTTTCCTACATTTGATTCTTCTTTTGCTAATGATAGTTTGTAAGAAAATACTTCTGAAATTTTTATTTAATACGAGTATTTATGTTACTTATATTTTTGTGATTGAATCTCTCGCATGTATTTTAGGTTGAGGTTGTGAGTAGAGAAAACGTAAACCTATTTATAATATTTTTAGAGAAACACAGTTTTCCTATACTTATTTTTTAATATTTTTTTAAAGTGGTTGTGAGTGAGGAAAAGAGAAAAAATAACTATAGGTATAAAAAATGTAATTAAAAATATGAGAGAAACTATAGTGATTTGTAGTGTAATATATAGATAGGGATAAGGAACTTATTATAAATGCTCTTAGAGCATTCACATTATGTTACCCATATTTTTGTAAGTGAAAACCTGATATTTTAGGATGGGGTTGTGAATGAAGGAAATGAAGAACCTACTGTTCATCGGTATATTTTGAGATATTTAGGGGAACACATTTTGTTTTTTTTTTTTACATTTATTTTTTAATATTTGTTGAAAATGATTGTGAATAGAGAAGAGAGAAAATATATAAAAAGTATTATTTAATTAAATAGGATATAGAAAATGTAGTGATTTTTAGAGGCTGTAGAACCTATTGTAAATGCTCTTATAGTATATCTTAGAACATTCATGTTAGATTACCCATTTGTTTGTGAGTGAATCTCTCATATTTTAGGATATGGTTGTTAGTGATTGTGAGTGAATGGGAGAAACAATGTTACTATTGATCACGATATTTGGGGTTATTTGGGAGAACACGTTCCTCTGCATTTATTTTTTAATATTTTTTAAAAATGGTTGTGAGTGAAGGAGAAAGAAAAAGTAATGACAAAAATATAAAATAGTATTGCTTAATTAAAAATGAGAGGAACAATTAGTAATTTTTATGTAATATATGAATGGTAATGAATACATATTGTGAATGCTCTTGTTAGGTTACTAATTGATATTAGAGAGGTGCCCGCGTGATACGACGGGGACACACCCGATGATGGTTTCATAAAATGGTGACGATGACATCGGTTCCAGACGTAAATAACAGTTTTTGACCAAAATTATAAAATTTAAATATGATTTAAAAATGAAAGAAATGATAAGATAAACTAAATAGTTTGACTTATAATATAATAAGACACATTAAACAATACTTATGTCGTTAAATAGAGATTGAATGCAGTGACTTGTCAAAAGACGCAGAATAATAATGTACTGTACACGCTACTATGCATAAAATATTTATACTAAAGGCATAAAACCTTTTGTAGGGAGTCATAAACTGATTGAAAATTAGCACAATGTCTTAACAATTGTATTTTATAGTAGTATAGATATAGATTAATTTGGTTGAAACCATTGTAATGGAGTTGAAATTATTTAAATCAATTATACTAAAAGACTAAAGAATATCGTATAATTATTAGTTGTACATAATGATTTGAGGCAATTAAATTAGACCATCATATGAGAAAGAAGTAGGATCGTAAATCATCACCTATAGAACTTGGAATAAATGTTTATTTTTTTTATTTTATCCATTAAGGTTACAAACTGTTAAATCATGGTACAATAAGAGGAATAACCAAAATTATATATTTAGACATTAAAGGAAAATTCTTTATTGTTATAAAATTTTAAATCATGTTATATTAAAAGGACTAACCTAAATTTACTTTCAGTTCACCAAGGGAAAACAAATTCTCTTTAATTTTAAAATCTTTCATCATTTATATTTGCCAAAGATTTAAGGTTATCTCTACTATCTTTCCCTAATAAAAGTTAAAAAAATGTGTAGCAGTTGTTTCCCCTAAACTTCCACTGCATCTATAATTTACAAAACGTGAAGGTGGCTGCAAGAAATTCATGGTTGGAAGTTGAAAATGTTCATGTGGCATAAAATAAGTGATAAAAGTTTATTAGTACAAAAATAACATTTCAAAGTAAAAATCTCACATTTAAATCATTGGATTGCATTGGGTGACAAAGATCATAAATCTAATTACAAAAACCTACCATAACCATTACTTTAATAGTATAGAGTTTTAGATTCATGTTAGGTACCTTGGTTTTGATAAAGAGGTTTTCATGAAGCGTCATCATTCCTAAAGCTTCCTGAGCTAGCCATGTATATTTCTAAGCGATAAACAAAGATGGAAAAGCATAAAAGAAAACTTACACTTGACGGCAAGATGGCCGATAATGCGTAGATGTTCACAACGGTAACATAACCTATTGTAGTAGAGTGGCTTGGATACGGCGGTGCTTTCCGGGATGTTGCCAAACGGTGGTGAAGGTGGATCACGATTTTATTGATAACAATGAGTGGTGCTATGTCTAAGACTTGTTGATTCCAATTGCTTAATATTAACCTGATTATCAATTACAAGATAAAAACAGAATTAATTCATGCGGGTTACAAGAATTCGAATAGCTGGGAACCTAAAGAGTTTCAATTGCTTAAAGAGTTCTATATTATTGTATTTTTATTTTATTTTTTATATGAGTGTAATAAATATTTAATTAGAAGTCTATTAAATAATGTATTAATGTAAGTTTATTAAAATGTAATAATGTGTCTTAAGCTTTGGGTAAATTACAATAATACCCTCCTCAAATAAAGTTAAATTACTATGTTGTCCATCTAGAATGCATTATATAGTAGTATAGATATAGATAGATTAATGATGTCCTTTTTTTCTAATCGTTGATAAGGTTTTCTGTTTTCTTTTTATCAACTAAGTTTTCCTTTTGTTTTAGTTAACTTTTAGATGTAATTGTGTTAATTATACTATAATTAATAAACAAACTAAATGAATAGTAACTATATATTATTTTATTCATATTATTTTATTTAAAAATTTTATTATATTATATACTATTAACATATACACTATAATTAATAAACAAACTAAATGAATAGTAACTACATATTATTTTATTCATATTATTTTATTTAAAAATTTTATTATATTATATACTATTAATAATATTATTTTATTTAAAAAACTTTTTTTAACTATATTATTATTTTATTCATTAATAATAATAATATTATTTTATTCAAAAACTTTATTATATTATATACTATTAATATAAATAACATAATATTACGTAATTTCTAGATTTCTTTATTTATTTTTTAACGTTTACAACCAAAATGGAATCTCGATTGTATAATTTATTGATTGATCAACACCTCGTCTAAATCTCGATTGTAAAACGCGCAACGCGCGTGATTTTATACAACTAGTTACTATTAGTAATTGTCTTAATTCAAAACCAAGTGGCATCACTACAATATGTAATGGTTGTTAATTTTTTTTCTGTTACCTTTCACGTCTCTCATACACTTATGACTTGTGTTATGATTATTCTAGCGCATTTACATTAGAAATTTTATCTTTATATCTATAATTTAACTAGGTTATTTTATATCTATAATTTAACTAGGTTATATCATAGAAGCTTTCTGAGATAGACAAATCTAATATGAAGTGTAAAATGTGTATTATGATGTAACATAGAAATTAATGTACTATAATATGAGAAAACAACAGTTTTAATCATGTGAGTAAGAATGAAAATGTATATTAAAGAGAGATTGTATGTTTGGATGAGGAACAGAGGTAGAAGCAACCATTATTGAGCGTGATTGAGGTGGTAGTCTTCAAGGTGTCTTTTTTAGATCGTCTGGTTTTGACCTATTCTGCTTTAAATGAAAACAGAACTCCCATTTATAGTTTCATTTAGTGTAAAAAATCATTAGAAACTTGTGTATTAAACGGGCTTGGATCAATAATTATTAAATGGCTTTTAATATGTGAAAATATAAAAAAAAAGTTAAGAAAATAAATATTAAATAAATAATAGATAAACGTAAAATTATGATTTAATATATTATTTCACATGATAGAGAATTGAGATAGTGATTTTTTTTTATTATAGTAAAGCAATAATAAAGATAAAAATAAAGATTATAAATTAATAAATATTTGGTTAATTGAGTTATTTATAACCTAGATTTTTTATGCGAAGTCAAGAGTGGTGATGGCCTCATCAAGTGACATGTGTCCCCACCTCAATCGTTTTATTATATATATATACATATATATATATATATATGGTTAGGATTCGTTGCGAAGTCGATGAGTTGTGAGAACTCGACATAAAATGCTGAAAAAAAATTCACACTAGTGTAAAAACAAGTAAACCCCAATGTAAAAAAAATAAAAAAAATACATGAATTTACGCCTATTTACACAGGTGTAAAGGATTTTTACTCCCATCTAAGTATATTAATATTTTATTCAATATTTTATTGTTATTTAATTTTGGACCATATATTCATTTTTGATTAAAATAAGTGTTTGGTTATTAAGTGAATTCATATGGTTCTCACAACTCAAAGTTCTCAAATGATCCCAATAATATATATATATATATATATATATATATATATATATACATACACACACACACTTATCTCTATAATTTTTTTATTTTAAAAAAGACCCTCACATTTCATGTGAGAAAACCCTCTAAAACGAGAAAACTCCCGAAAACCCAACTAGTGGTTCTCATGGTTCCACATCACTCATTATTAGAAATATTATTTTATTGTCTTGAGGGTATTTTAGACATTTTCTTTTTCCCCCCCATTTAATATTTTGAATCTTTCTCTTTCTCCCTCCTATATAAACAACCCCCATACTCTCTCTCTCTCCATTTTTCTCAAACCCCTGCTTCAAGATTATCACCACCACCACCATTCCTGACCACCACCACCACCATACCTGACCACCACCACCACCACCACCACCACACCTGACCACCACCACCACCACCATTCCTTCGACGAACGTGTCACCTCGTCCTTGACCCGGTGGTTCTGGAATCGTTGAAGATAGATCTGGATTTATTGAAGATGAAGGCGGTTGTTCCGGTGAAGGCGGTGGTTGTGGTGGTTCCTTCGACCACAACGCCTCTTCTTCCTGACGTCGGATACTGGTATGGTTCTTTCTGTTTGTAATTTATTTTTAACAAGAAAAACAGAGCAAAAGAAATCCAGAGCTTCAAAATCTCTCTGTTTGTGCTTTTTTGTTGGTATAAAGCATCTGTGCGTATGCCATTTAAGCCTATTTAAAAGAATATGATTTTAATATATAATATTAATAATCACGTCACTGACATTTAAGATATTAAACCCTGTTTGAAATTTCTAAATTTGTTTCACATCATAATTGTTGAAGCTTCCACTTTTAGAATTATATTAATCCTACTGTTCTCATTTTTCTATTTTTTTATTATGAAATTAAGTCTCTCTATAAACTAAAAAAACATTAAAGAAATCGTAATGGGCCTTTAGGGTCATATCCCCACAAAGCATGGTGCTTTTCAAGTCAAACAAAGCAGGGATTGTTGGACTAATGAAAGGTCAGTAGGTTTTTTTAATGTTTTGAAAGGGTATTTGCGTCATTTTGCTTCATTAAGGGGAAAAATGTAATTTAATTTTTGGGTTGGGGTAAATATGTAATTAGGGTTCTAAATAGGGGGATATATGTAAATAATCCTTTATTTTAAACCATATAAACTTTTGAATGCGTTTGTTTCGTATGTAACATGAGAACTAAGTTGGTATAATTTAGTTTCTGATTTTTTTTACCAGATACAAAGGTTTGATTTTTTTGACCTTTCATGAGTTATACATGTTTTACTTTCAACACTAGTTGCAATAATATGTTTCTTAACATATGCAACAATACGTCTGATTTGTTTTTTTACCAGTATGTGCATGTTTGTATTAGTATTATAATGTGTGGAATGTATGTTTGCATCTGTTTTCTATATTGCGTCTGTTTCGTATGTAACAACAGAACTAAGTTGGTATAAATTTGTTACCGATTTTTTTACCAGATACAAAGGTTTAATTTAATGTCATTGATCATGGGTGAATCTATGTTTGCGTCTGTTTCGTATGTAACAGCACCACTAAGTTGGTATAAATTAGTGCTTGATAAAAACAAGTTTTTTGTGATGGTTTTGAAAATTTGAGCTATTAATTAACCTTTTTTATATGTTATTATTATTAATATGTTTTTTTAATCAAAATTGGTGAATTTTAATGTCTCTTAACATATGCAACAAAATGTCTGATTTGTTTTTTACCAGCATGTGTATGTTTGTATGAGTATTATAATGTGTGGAATGTATGTTTGCATTTGTTTCCTATATTGCGTCTGTTTCGTATGTAACAACAGAACTAAGTTGGTATAAATTAGTTACCGATTTTTTTTACCAGATACATGTTTGATTTTTTGCATATTATAGAGGAAGAATTGGGATGAAATCTATGTTTGCGTCTGTTTCGTATGTAACAGCACCACTAAGTTGGTATAAATTAGTTTCTGTTTTTTTTACTAGATACAAAGTTTGGATTTTTTATGTTTGATAATCTTGATAACTAAATGTATAAAACAATGTTTTTTTGTATCAGTTTTGTATGTTTTTTTGTAATCCAGTTGGTTAACATACGTTAAGCGGGGGGGGGGGGGGGGGTCTTTACAAGTAAATTGATGATTTTTGTTTTATTTTTGCAGGTGAGCATATTTTTTGCATTAAAGATGAAGATGATTATCAAGAATGAAGTGTAGACAAATTTTTTTTATTTATGATAGTTTTTTTAGCATTTGTTGAATTGCAATGACCGTTTTGTTTGTTTTTAGCACTTTGTAAGAAACGATTCTTGTGTACATTTGAATGTTTTTGGATCTATAAATTTTGTAGCACTTTGTAATGACCGTTTCGTTTGTTTTTAGCACTTTGTAAGTAGCATTTTAAGTAACAAAATGCCTATAACCATATCAATTCTTGTTACGTATGCAACAATTTCTGGTGCTGGTACAATAAAACGAAAAAAAATATTGTCTAATAAAAAAAAATTAATAAATCAGCATTTTTTAAATACTATAAACTGGCAACTCAGTTTTAACCTACGTAACACAACACATGTTACATATGTAACACGGGCATCTGACAGCTTGTATAATAATGGGAAAAAAGTAAGAGAGAGATGATGTGACATGTGTGGGGTCCACTTGTCATAGGTGCTTTTCAGAAAAATGTCAATTGACCATTGTACCCTTTTTTTGTCATCTACTCACATAAATATATTAAAATAATCTAGAATGAATCTAGACCATTGATCACTTTAGATCAATGGTCTAGATTGGGTTTGCAAGGTTTTTTCAACTTTTTGTGGTTTCCATTTTAACCATCCCCTATATATATATATATATATATATATATATATATATATATATATATATGGTTAGGATTCGTTGCGAAGTCGATGAGTTGTGAGAACTCGACATAAAATGCGGAAAAAAAATTCACACTAGTGTAAAAACAAGTAAACCCCAATGTAAAAAAAATAAAAAAAATACATGAATTTACGCCTATTTACACAGGTGTAAAGGATTTTTACTCCCATCTAAGTATATTAATATTTTATTCAATATTTTATTGTTATTTAATTTTGGACCATATATTCATTTTTGATTAAAATAAGTGTTTGGTTATTAAGTGAATTCATATGGTTCTCACAACTCAAAGTTCTCAAATGATCCCAATAATATATATATATATATATATACATACACACACACTTATCTCTATAATTTTTTTATTTTAAAAAAGACCCTCACATTTCATTCCTAATAGATAAAATGACAATTTTTGTCTTTATTTTTAGCAAAATTATGGATCAAGTCCTTTAAAAGAATACTTTCAGTGTTTGTCCTTTATTTCACTAGTTTATTACAACCTTTGTCCTTTGCACTAATTGGGTTAGATAATCACAGTTAAATACCCTCACATGTGTCACACCCTCAAATTCCACGTGCGGGGTTTTCCTGCGAGGGGCGTGACATACCAGGATCCAAGTCAACGGTCACAATAAAGGACAACTATATGATAATGAAACCACGTAATATAAGCCAACCATGTGGTTTAAAAGTTTACATAATCCAAAACGACACAGCGGAAGCATTTAAAAGTTTACAAACCATAATCCAAAAGTAAGTACTCAAAGACATAACATAAAATCCGACCATGCATGACACATGAGACTCAGTGCGACTCCAGTGCGCCTAGCATCACTGCTACCTTAGCGACCTGAGAAAACATGCTAAAAATGTCAACATACAATGCTGGTGAGTTCACAGGTTTTACAAAAACAGTTTCCATATGTGTGTAAGATCATCCCCGTTACTACTATGTTATGTGAACGTTAGCTAGACGTTATGTATGTTACTACTACGATTGAAACCATTGTTGACTATATTGTTTCCAATAGTGTGTACCCTTCTGACTATCGTCATCTCCGGTAGGCCCTGTGTGTTTGAGACAATATGCACCCGTCAGGCTCCTAGCCGACCCGAGTGGGGTTTGTAAGGCCCAATAGATCTATCCAAATTTCTCCGCTATATATCCATATTATAACCATAGTATAACATGATCTATACGTATCGAAAGGTCGAATGAAAGTTTGTAAATCAAGATAATGGGTTGAATGGGTAAAGAAATGGATTGGTTCGACCCTTGGTCTTTGGTTCGACCCTATGACACTTGGTTCGACCCCACGACAGGTCGAACCAACTTTTGGTTCAACCCTAAGGTCTGCAAAATCTTTTAAATACACCAAATCTAATCAAAACAGCCCGAAAACATTACGAAAAGTCACAAATCACAGCAGTTGATTCTGTTTATCCTAACCACATGTAATCATACCAATTTCACATACAAATTCGTTCATTTCACATAACAATCACAATCTTTCCCATAACGGCATATTATGGAAATGTCACATCAATGCATGAAATCTATGGAAACTTATCAATATAACTTCATAAACAGATTATTATGCACGGATTCGACATGTACAATAAACCCCCAATCATATTATCATCAACACTATTAAGAACAAACCCTAGATCTAATCATAAAACCCCCCCAAAATGGGTGAAAATCCATCAATCATCAATTACACCCTATAATAACCATACATCATCATCTAAAACAGTCCTAGATCAATAATAAAACATCTATTCATCATTTCATATCACATAACACACAAACACATCATTTAACACCATTAACATAGTGGTTTTTGTAAGAAAATTCATTATTAATAAATAGATTTAGTGTAGAAAAATGTTAGAAAGGTTTTTATACATAAAAACTTGTTTGAATCAGATTTGGACATTTAGGGTTTGATAAAAACGAATGAAACTTGGTTAAAAAAGTTGTAGATGAAGAACACACATTGAATCTTCACTTGGTTATGTTATAGGACGTGTTTTTGGCTTCGGATCTGAAAAACGAGATCAAAAACTCCTCCATACAGGTTTGGGGTTGAGAGAGAGCACTTTGAGTCGAGTTAGGGTTGTGAAATGATGAAAAAGTTGCAAAGTGTGGTATTTATAGTCAGGTTTGGTTCGCACCCTTGCAGGGCCGAACCAGGCTTCATTCGACCTTGATGAGGTTCGAATCAACCAATATGGACTTGGTTCGACCCTACCCTAGGTCGAACCAGATTTCTGATTTACAGATTTTCCTGATTTTGCCATTTTAACACATGTTAACACATCCTAACATATAAACATGCATTTCTAACAGATGTTAACCTTATATAATCATATAAACACATATTCACACATTGTATTTCATATATGGAACAATTCATAGTTGATACTTAATCCAACTATGTAATTTCACCAACAACGGGACTCAAGACTCGTGTGTGTGTGTGTATGTTTCCCTCAATGTTTCCCAGAACCATTGAACCCTGGACAATACGTAAGTGTAATTCAACTCCCAATGATTCCCCAAATCAACAAACCGACTCAACCGACCCAGTCAAGTACGTTAGATAAATGTTTTCGCTAAGGTAGACTTATATGTTTGTAAAAGTGTTAACCTGAGTTTGTCAGGTGTCACATCATCCCCTGTTGAAAGAATTTTCATCCCGAAAATTGCTCAAAGATGAAAAAGAATAGACGAAAAGAAAGAAAAATTTTCTGGTTGCTACATCATCCCCCTGTTGAAAGGAATCTCGCCTAGAGATTCACTCAGCTTCAACAGTAACAGGTGCTGACTTAGGCACGCGCTTAGGAAATACGTGAGGATACTTAGACTTCATCTGATCCTCCGGTTCCCACGTGAACTCCGGTCCACGATTTGAATTACAACGAACTTTTACAATGCGGACTTTACTCCGACGAAGGCTACGAATCTTATAATCCAGGATTTCAACCGGTTCCTCCACGATACGCAAACGATCATCAACCTTGATCTCTTCGAGTGGAACAATGAGAGATTTATCAACCAAACACTTTTTCAGATTAGAAACATGGAAGACATTATGAACACTATTGAGCTAAGCTGGCAGATCAAGTTTGTATGCCACCGGTCCAATCCGTTCCAGGATTGCGAACGGTCCGATATAACAAGGATTCAGTTTGCCACGCTTCCCAAAGCGTATAACGCCCTTCCATGGAGAGACTTTCTAGAGAACCTTGTCGCTAACCTGGAATTTCAACGGTTTGCGACGACGATCGGCATAGCTATTTTGAAGATCCCGAGCTGCTGCCATGCAATTTCAAATATGTACGATCTTCTCAGAAGTCTCGTTCACAGGCTCCGAACCAGTGAGTTGACTCTCACCCACTTCAGCCCAACAAAGAGGAGACCGACACTTCCATCCATAAAGAGCCTCGAACGGAGATGCCTTGATGCTAGAATGGTAGCTGTTGTTGTAAGAGAATTCCACCAACAGGTGCGGTACTCGAACTTTATTCGTTACCGGGAGATTTGTTTTTAGAGTTTCCAACTATGGTTTTGGAGTTCTAAAACACATAATATTTCATGAAAATACCATTTATTTTATATCCCGGGTATTCGGGAACGTTTTTGGTTAATTAATTGTTACCGGGTAATCACCAACGTCCGTTCTGGACAAGTTTATTTGCACGCGATTTCGCCGTGCTTTCAATTAAACAAATGCATTTCTATGCATCATATGGAGAATTTGCTATTCTCTAAAAGGCTGAATTAATACAATTAATTTAGAATTGCACTTAATTATCGTTAATTACATATACTAATTACGTACGAAAACACACCGATTTTTTGCCAGATGTCACATAAGTAACCTCACAAGTGAGTAACCAAAACAAGTTCTTCATCAGATCTATGTTGAAGAATTTGTGTTAATGTAAATGGTGCTATTAGGAACCTTGATTCTTCAACTAAAACTTCTATCGTACCTCACTTTAGTTACTTGGCTACTATAACTATATCCATACTTTTAACTTTTTCATCTTAATAAGTATATATACTAAAGGTTTGTGGTTCTCATCCTACCTTTTACATTCTCTTGACCCGTTTCGTGTGTTGATTAAGTTCCACATGGAAAGGGTAATCCACCGACCAAAAACACTTTACTTGGTTCATAAGCATAGTAGTCACGGCCTCATTTTTCTCAGATTGGGTGTGACAGCACCCCCCCCCCCCCCCACACACACACACACACACACACCACGCCAAGGAAACAGTGGGCGCTATTCTATGAAAAATTGCTAAGGTTGAGAGGGCGCCACCATTGATATTTAATTTTGTAGTTGTTTATAAAATTTAAAATAGATTTATCATCTATAGAATTAAAGAATACATAAACAGTGAGATGGTCAATAAAACCTACTTGTTTGACACATACGTGGTGTTTGCATCGCTGAACAAGATTAGGTAATCTATAGGTATTTGGTATTGTTTATACAAATTACGCATATAATTATTTTAAAGTGAATATATCAATATACCTGTTAAAAGTTGCTCGTTTTAACTGAAATCAACAAATAAATTAGTAGCACTGTAGCATCAAGTGTGATAAGACAAAATCAATATTGTAAGCCACAAAACCTTTTTATTATGTATATAGTCACTTCTCATCTGCTGATTTCATGTTGCGTCATAAACAATTAGGGTTGTTTAAATCGCTCGGCGCTCGCCGGTCGCTCGTCACTCGTTCGGAAAATGCTCGCTTGATCTTTCGCTCGGTTGTAAATGAGCCGATCGGCTCGGTTTGTAAATGAGCCAAGCATGAGCAAAGATACGCTCGGCTCGGTTCGGCTCGAATAAATTTTTATTTATTTATTATATATTTAATTATAAATATACACACAATTTACAGATAAATTTATGGCTTTATCTATAACATTCTATTAGATTTGACTCAGCATATGCAAACAAAATATAATTAGCCCACTTAACTCCATAAAAAATTTAACACTGTATTTAATAGTAAAATTATATGTCATAAGGTGACAGTCTTGACTTGTTTATGTTATTAGTCGTCCATCGCTAATTATCGCTTGATATACCTTATGTCACAATGCAACAACTGTTCTCTAACATATATGTTCATCGCCTCACCAGCCTCAATCTAAGCATCATCCTCGGACATTGGGATCTCAATATTAGTGTTATCGTCGGATAGTTCGACCTTAGTTCTCACCCGACAATGACAACATCAAAGGAAACATCCTAATTTTATGATCGTCCAAATTACTCTCCGCCCGATTCTCGCTCGGAAAATTTGCACTCGAAGAATGCTCGTTCGGCTTTTGGCTCGATTGTAAATGAGCCGCTCTGCTTGGTTTGGTTTGTAAACGAGCCAAGCATGAGCAAAGCTCCGCTCGGATCGGCTTGGCTCGTGAACAGCCCTATAAACAATATAAATTTAGTTTTCGTATAATACTATACTCCATGCAATATAAATATAAACACATCTCCATGCAATATAAATATAAACACATTTAATACATAACCAATTTAATAAAAAAATTTAAAGAACGGTATAAAAAGTTATACAACACGATACAACAAAAAAGAAAAAAAATACTATACAGTTACATATGTATCATATCCAACGTAATAAATATACGTATTTATACGATTCTTTTTAATATATATGCTTAAACATAGTTCATGTTCAAGTTCTCTTCATATTGTTAATGATTTTTTAAGATTATCTAGTTTTATTTTAACAAGTTCATATGATGTCCAAGAATTTGGTTTATTTGGTGTTGTGGGACCCTAAATACTTTTGTTTTGAACGGCAAATTTCTACTCCTTGTGGGACTTGAACCCATAACCTCCCCCTTAGGTGTTCCTAGAAGCTTTTGCTTCTACCATTGGGCCACCAACCCCAATGGCATACCCTAAATACTTAATTTCAATATTTGGAACCTTCTTTTATCCAATACAAAGACACCCGGCATAAATGATTCATCGTTCCTTCTACACACTTCACAGTTCACATTTCTTTACGACCACCAATTTTTTGTTTATTTTTATTTATTAAACATTTAAATTGACCGTACTAAATAAATCCGAAATTCCATGCTACACAAAATATATATTGCTACCTAAAATATCTATTTTAGATCAATTTCAGTTTAAAAGTTTTTTTTTTTGCAATTTCAGCCCAAAAGTTTTCCCATTTTGTTTTAATTTCAGTACAAAAGTTTTATCATTTCATTGAAATAAATGATAAATGATAAAATTTTTAGATTGAAATTGATGTTTTTAAACTCTTGGACTAGAATAGTTATTTTGATCAAACCTTAAAGATCATAATCAAATTTAACTCTACACAAAAACTATAAATATATCTATATAATAATTGAGGTCACTTGGGTTGAATCAAGGCCTTAGAGAGGGTTTGAGGTATCCATATTGAATATGGAGCTCCAAGTTAGTCCTTATAAATACTCTTTTCTATATTTTAATTGTGTAGATTCTTTCATCACACTCTCAATTTTCCATTTCTACCAAACAAACCTCTCTATCCTCCTACTTCATCTTTCATAGTTTCTTGATTCTCCATAAACGATTAAAGGTAATCATCGATCATACTCTTCTAATGTTGATTCCTATTATTATTTTCGCTTCATTATTTATTCTTAAGTTACGATTTTTAAACGATTTACGATTCATTCTCCACAACATAAATCAATCATTTTAGTATTTTTTAAACGAGTTACGATTCTAAATCATTCTTGGTTACAATGTTTTAAACGACTTTTTTTAAATGATTTAGGATTCTAAATCATTCTTGGTTACGATGTTTTAAACGACTTTTCTTGGATGATTTATCACCTAAGTTACGATTTTTTTAACCAATTATGAAAGATGAAGTATTCTGATCTATTCATTTCAATGATAAAATATCGATTTTGTTAAGAAAATAATATAATCATTACTATTATTTGCCGATTGAATAGCAATGTTAAGAAACATTGAAACGAAAATAATATAATCATTCATTCGTGTGTTTCAAGAAGTTTACCATTCCGATTTATTCGGTTTTGATTATTCTTTTGAAATATCAATTTTTTTTAGTTACTGATTTTTTAGATATATTTTTAATCGGAGTTAATATTCACTCTTATTTAATCATTGTATGTTAGTATTAGTAATCGGATTTAATATTAGTTTTGATTAATCGGATTTAATATTAGTATTAGTAATATCAATAATCGATAATTAAGTTCAAAAATATTAACAAATAACTACAAAATGATAATCAATCATTCAAATCATGTATATTAAAAATCATATATTAAACCGAAATATATATCTAAAAATAGTAATACAAATAATCAATAAATTTGATTAAAAATCTTAATAAGTAACATCAAAATCATATTAAAAATCTTCATAAGTTACCATAATAAATAAGATTAAAAATCGATTCAAACAGCAAATTTATCATTCCGATTTATTCGGTTTTGATTATTCTTTTGAAATATCAATTTTTTTTAGTTACTGATTTTTTAGATATATTTTTAATCGGATTTAATATTCACTCATATTTAATCATTGTATGTTAGTATTAGTAATCGGATTTAATATTAGTTTTGATTAATCGGATTTAATATTAGCATTAGTAATATCAATAATCGATAATTAAGTTCAAAAATATTAACAAATAACTACTAAATGATAATCAATCATTCAAATCATGTACATTAAAAATCATATATTAAACCGAAATATATATCTAAAAATAGTAATACCAATAATCAATAAATTTGATTAAAAATCTTAATAAGTAACTTCAAAATCATATTAAAAATCTTCATAAGTTACCATAATAAATAAGATTAAAAATCGATTCAAACAACAAATTTATCATTCCGATTTATTCGGTTTTGATTATTCTTTTGAAATATCGATTTTTTTAGTTACTGATTTTATAGAGATATTTTTAATCGGATTTAATATTCACTCGTATTTAATCATTGTATGTTAGTATTAGTAATCGGATTTAATATTAGTTTTGATTAATCGGATTTAATATTAGTATTAATAATATCAATAATCGATAATTAAGTTCAAAAATATTAACAAATAACTACAAAATGATAATCAAGCATTCAAATCATGTACATTTAAATCATATATTAAACCGAAATGTATATCAAAAAATAGTAATATCAATAATCAATAAATTAGATTAAAATCATAATAAGTAACATCAAAATCATATTAAATAAGATTAAAAATCTTAATAGAAAACCATAATAAGTAAGATTAAAATCGATTCAAACAACAGATTTATTCATACGAAAATCACATCATGATTCCTTTAATCGTGTAATTGACAACTAATTTTAGGAAAGTTTTAAAAATATTAATAAATAACTACAAAATTATAATCAATCATTCAAATCAAAGTCATAATATAAAAATTAAATTCGGTCAACAATATTAAACGTGTGTTCGTAAAATTAGTATTATAAATAAATAAGATTAAAAATAAGATTAAAACATAGAATGATCATTCCGATTTATTGGATTTTGATTATTCTTTTGAAATACCGATTTTTTAGTTACTAATTTTTTAGATATATATTCAATCGGATTTAATATTCAATTAGACTTAATCATTCTATGTTAGTATTAGTAATCGGATTTAATATTAGTTTTGATTAATCGGATTTAATATTGGTATTAGTAATATCAATAATTGATAATTAAGTAAACAACATTTAATAAATACCTACAAAATCATTATCAATCATTCAAATCAATGACATTAAAAATCATATATTAAACCGAAATATATATCTAAAATAGTAATATCAACAATCAATAAATTAGATTAAAAATGTTAATAAGTAACATCAAAATCATATTAAATAAGATTAAAAATCTTAATAAGTTACCATAATAAATAAGATTAAAAATAAATTCAAACAACAAATTTATTCATACGAAAATCACGCCATGATTCCTTTAATGGTGTAATTGACAACTAATTTTAGGAAAGTTTTAAAAATATTAATAAATAACTACAAAATCATAATCAATCATTCAAATCAAAGTCATAATATAAAAATTAAATTCGGTCAACAATATTAAACGTGTGTTCGTAAAAATAGTAATATCAATAAATAAGATTAAAAATAAGATTAAAACATAGAATGATCATTCCGATTTATTCAGTTTTTATTATTCGTTTGAAATACCGATTTTTTTAGTTACTGATTTTTTAGATATATATATTTAATCAGATTTAATATTCAATTAGATTTAATCATTCTATGTTAGTATTAGTAATCGAATTAAATATTAGTTTTGGTTAATCGGATTTAATATTGGTGTTAGTAATATCAATAATCAATAATTAAGTAGAAAAAATTAAAAAATAACTACAAAATCCTTATCAATCATTCAAATCAATGACATTAAAAACCATATATTAAACCGAAATATATATATCTAAAAATATTAATATCAATACTCAATAAATTAGATTAAAAATCTTAATAAAGAACATCAAAATCATATTAAATAAGATTAAAAATCTTAATAAGTTACCATGATAAATAAGATTAAAAATCGATTCAAATAACAAATTTATTCATACGAAAATCACGCCATGATTCCTTTAATCGTGTAGTTGACAACTGATTTTAGGAATGTTTTTAAAATATTAATAAATAACTAAAAAATCATAATCAATCATTCAAATCTTTGTCATAAAATAAAAATTAAATTCGGTCAACAATATTAAACGTGTGTTCGTAAAAATAGTAATATCAATAAATAAGATTAAAACATAGAATGATCATTCCGATTTATTCGGTTTTGATTATTCTTTTGAAATACCAATTTTTTTAGTTACTGATTTTTTAGATATATATTTAATCGGTTTTAATATTCAATTATATTTAATCATTCTATGTTAGTATTAGTGTTGTTGAGCAATTCACGTCAATTACCAATCTTTCCATTTTTATAATTTAAATATATAAATAAATAATTTTGCTAATAATGGTAAGTTACCATTTTATTATAAACTTTACTATACAAATTTACAATTAACGTTTATTATTATCAAGAATAATAAATATTTTTCTCAACAATAATAATAAATTCAATCAATCATTCAATTATACTAAAACTAAAATAAAATTGCACTAATTATTATTCACAAAAACGTTTCATACCTAAGAATGGTATGTTACCATTTTACAATAAACTTTAGTATTGATCCATTAACGTTTATTATTGTTGACCGAATTTAATTTTTATATTATGACTTTCCTTTAATCAATTTTCATTAAAGGATAATCATCAAAATCATTTCAACAAGTGTGCTAATTTTAAGTGTGCTAATTTTAAGAAGTCAATAATAATTTGTATATAATTGGTAAGGCAATTTGAAACGCGGATGTTTTTAATGTCATTGACTTGATTGATTAATTATGATTTTGAAGTTATTTATTGATATTTTTAAACTTAATTATCGATATTACTAATAATAATATTACGAATTTAATTTTAATGTTGTTGTCCAAGTTTCACGACTTTCCTAAAATCAGTTGTCAATTACATGATTAAAGGAATCATGGCGTGATTTTCGTATGAATAAATTTATTGTTTGAATCGATTTTTAATCTTATTTATTATGGTAAGTTATTAAGATTTTTAGTCTTATTTATTATGATTTTGATGTTATTTATTAAGATTTTAATCTAATTTATTGATTATTGATATTACTATTTTTATGACTTTCCTAAAATCAGTTGTCAATTACACGATTAAAGGAATCATGGCGTGATTTTCATATGAATAAATTTATTGTTTGAATGTCTCTGTATTATAATATTATTTATATTTTATGTTTAATTTGATGTTTATGTTGATTTGCATTAAAATTTAAATAAACATAAAATATAATTTATTAATTTAGCTTCAATAAACATAAAATTTAATTTATTACACAACGTTTGTGGTTATACAATACATTGGTATATTAACATTTATTGTGTAGGTGGATTTTTTATAATTTACATTTCATAAAAACATAATATGGCGTTATAGTAAAAGGGATAACTTATAACAATAAAAATCTCTATAATATTTATAGATTATTTTCAAATATGACATTTTATGGTTGGGTATGCCATTTTTTTGTTTGTATAGTTGGTTTGGAGTATAATATGGATAGTGATTTTGTAATTTTTGTTTGGTTTGAATCCTGATAC
The DNA here is from genome assembly GCA_032199755.1 of Ambrosia artemisiifolia. NCBI lineage: Eukaryota > Viridiplantae > Streptophyta > Magnoliopsida > Asterales > Asteraceae > Ambrosia > Ambrosia artemisiifolia. The sequence continues at coordinate 26,948,013 of CM063519.1, forward strand.
CTTTAAAGTAATGGTTTATGTTGGTTTCGCATATTGTATTAGTAATGAGTTTGTAATGTTTTCGTTTGATGTTAGTTATAGATATTTTATGAAGTGAATTATGTTTTTACTTTCTTTTCCCTCATAATTATCGTTTACTTCGTCATGTGATATTTTGATTCATGATATGTTTTAAAATACTAATTAAATCCAATGAAGTTATTTTGTTCTCTTTACATATTTTGTCACTTTTTATTTTTCCTTTGTTCTACACGTGTAAAAAATCATATTTTGTATAAATCGTTTAATTTTCTATATAATTTTTTAGTTGTATGTTTTGTTAAACTATATTTATTTACTTTGAATTTTAATGTTCATTTGCATCCTATTACAATAAATATGTTATTATTCATTTCATTATTTGTTTTTAAATTACATCCAATCAAACATTTGTTGATTCATATATTCATTATTGAGTAACATTAAACATTTTTATGATATTTTGCATGCAACAAAAATCCATACGAGTTGTCTTACGTAAGTTTCAATAAATAAAACTTGCATACTACAATCTTTATAAAATAATTTTCTCATTTGACTCAGAGATGTACCGGGTGTACACCCGGGGCTCTAACCTAGTATGTACTAAATAATTAGTAAAACAGGCACACACACATATCTATATATTAATAAACATAACATATGAGCCAGACCCGAGCCAAACTCGAGTTTGAAAAACTACCCAAGAGTCGCGTTTGAGTTATAGACATGGAACTCCAAACATATTGATGATTTATAAGGGAGGAAGGGGCATAAGCCTATAGTAGCCTAAAGTGCTCCAATCGCAGATTGTCATGTCATTTTCGTTCTTATTTACATGATTAAAATTGTTGTTTTCTAATTTTAGAAAAATTTTAAAATTAAAAATTACTACTTAATCAGGCATAAGTTGTTAGGATCTGAGTTTGTTAGTTTTGATTGTTTAGACAAGTATGAAATAAGTGAAGTGAAATATAAATGGAAAGTGCAGCGGAAAGATAAACTATAAATCAAAACAGGAGAATAATTGTTTTTAATCGAATGCTTTCATTAAGTTGAAAGATTACAATTGTACAATAAACTCCCCCTCAGCTGATCACTCAAAGAATGTTTGTCTTAAGAGAATGACGAGTGATGAATAGAACAGTACATTTACTGTTCTATTTATAGACTAAACTAAACCTCTGATGATCACTGCTGACGTCACCTAAGAGAGCGACCTCTAACTGACTAACAACATTTAACATCTGCTAACTATAACTACTGTTACATTGAAAACACTGTTAATACAAAACACTGTAAAGGAAAGCTCTGATGGTCTCTATCATCTGTTGAACCAAAGTGCTGTTGGTTCAACAGACCTTTGTCTATCAGTCGTTTGTTCAGCAGACCTTTCAGCAGCAGCAGTTGTCTTTATCAGTTGTTTGGTGTAGCAGTTGTTAGGGTCAACAGTCTTTTGGGGAAAGCTTCTTGTAACAACTGTTTTATTCAAAGGATCAAAAGACAGAATATTTTGGCTTTCTAATCATATGTTCTTCTCCAGGTCAGCAGACCCAACAATCTCCCCCTAGAACAGATGATGCCAAAACTTAGCTTTATTCTTGATCTTTATTCCTCATCAGACTTTCTCTTATTTGGCCCTTGAGTTGTAATTCAAAGCTCAAAGAGAAGAGGTCTTCAGCATCTCTTTCCAGCTCTAGATTCAGCAGTGTTTGAAGATCTTCAGCACACAGGCCATGTGCATCATCCATACTGAGCTTCTGAATTCTTCCATCTGATCTGAGCAATTTCAATTCATGGGTGTCTTTATTTGACTTCCATTTTAGAATTTTAGAATCAGAGGAATGGCTGGGATGCATCTTTATTTTTGATGAGTTTGGTGATGGAGGTCTTCCTATGAGTTCTCTGAGTCTCTCTGTGGTTGGATCAGAGAAATAACGAATTTGGTTTAATAGACCCTCTTTTACAAATGTATCAGCAAACTGTTTCTGTTCTTCTTCTGTCATCTCTTTCTGCTTTTTGAACTGTCTTCTTGCAGCAATAGATAGATCAGAAGTGTCCAGTAGGCTGTCAAGAGTAAAGGCCTGTAGAGGTCTCTTGGGCTCATCATCATAGATAGGTTTTCTTGGTAAGGTAGGGTCTGTCTTTCTATTCTCTTCCAGCTTCTTGTATGTTTCAATCAATCTGATTTCAGACCATCTTGCCACAGACCTCATTTCTCCATACTGAGCAGCTACTATCTCTTGTCTCATCCTTTTAAACTTGAGAGCTCTAGCTGGATCTCTCCCTTTGCTGAAATCAGGGGCAGAGACCTTTGATGGAGGATTCTTGGCCATGTCTTCAATCCTGATCAATTCTTCTCTAAGTGCATGTGTGGTCCAGCTTGCAAACTGTTTCTTGTTTGCTTTATAAGGCATGGTGGCCAAGCTCTGTTCTAGAAGAGAATCCCTAACCTCTTTTTCCATATCTTTGCTGAGAGGCATGGAGGACATGGAGTTGCTCAGGGTCTTAGCAAAATCTTCAATCCTTCTCAATTTGCTAAGCTCTGCTGAATGAATGCCCTGAGCACTCCTGTCATCCTTCCCTTTGCACTTCTCTTTTATGATGGCATCTGCCTGTTCACTCTTGTACTTCAGATAGATATCAATGTTGAGAGGAACAGGAAAATCTTTAAGAGAAGGGAAGGATCTCTCTGATGGCTGATCAGTATTATAGAAAGATTGAAGTTCCCCCTTGAGTAAATCAAGTTCAAGGGGATACTTCTCAGCCAATGGTGTGATGGTTGGTGGTGGTCTATGGGATCTGAACTGTGAGGTGTGAGGTGAGTATGATGAGAGTGGAATGGCTTGAATAGGTGTAGATTGTGTGAATGGGGTGTTAGGTGGTGTGGTGTGAATGTTTTCATCTTGCACAACAAAGGTAGATTTCCTTTTTCTGCTGTACAAGATTTTTGGTGAAGGTGAAGATGTAGCAGTGGTTGGGTTAACCTCTGTTGGTCCTTTTGTAGAATCAACAGGTGTTTGGGGTTTTGGTTGTGTTGTGGTTGGTTTGGTTGTTGATTGTGTAGTGGTTGGTTTGGTTGTTGGTTTGGTAGTTGATTGTGTAGTGATTGGTTTGGTTGGAACAGATGTTTTGGTGGCAGTGGTTGTAGTATCAATGGTTTTGGTAGTGGTAGCAGTGGTTTTGGTGGCAGTGGTTGTGGCAACAGGGGTTTCAGCATCAGTGGTTTCAGAAGATAGTTTTGATGGTGGTTTCCTTGTATGTTTTGCTGAGATTTTCTTTCTTTTTGAGGAACTCACATCTTCTACTTCTTGCTGTTGTTCCTTCTTTAGCTGAATTAACCTCTCTGCTTTAACTTCCAGAGTGTCAGCCCTTTTAAGCTTGTCTTCAGCAGCCTTATCAGCCTTTTCATTGGCAGAGGTATCAACTTCCTTTGCTTTGCTGGTTTTGGCTGGTTCAGTAACAGCAGAGGTTTGAGCACTTGGTTGTTGTTGTTGTTTTTGTGGTGCTGATTTGGTAGACTCTGGTTTGTCAGCAGTTGGTTTACCCTTTTGAGAGGGTGGAGCACCAAATGGATTCAGTTTTGGCAACCTATCTCTGCCACTCTCCCCCTTTTTGGCATCATCAGCTGTGAATTCATCGTCATCTTCATCTCTGAGGATTGTGGTAGGGGCAGAGCCAGTAGTCTTCAGCAAATGGTCTTTGATCACCTTGATATCAGCCTTGGTGTCATTAAACCTGGCATCCACCATATTTCTGATCAAGGTCATGTAAGTCTCTTGTGTCTGATCTGCTAATTTTATGTGAGCTATGATGATGGGGGAAACAGATTTCCATAGCTCATTAGCAATATTAGAGGTGGACGGTTGACTCTTGGTAAAGTTTGCCAAGGTTTCCAATATTGACGTGACATCTGTTTTGATGTCAGCAACAGAGGTTTCAATGGTTTGAACTCTATCCGTCAATTCTTGTAGTTTTAATCCATCACCTAAGTTAATAGGATCATCTGAATTCCCACCAGTGGTAGTTTTACCTGGTTCAGTCCTAGGAGGTGAGTCCATGGAATGAGAACCAGATGCCCCTTGGTCTTGGTTCTGGGGACTTCCAACTGATTTTGGGGACACAATTGTGGCCTCATCAGTTGTTGCCTTCAAGGAAGTCTTAGTTATGTAACCACTGTCCTGTTGTGAGACAATGGTCTCTACATCAGTAGTGGCTGCTTCACTTGAAAACTCACCAAGAGTTACATTTAACTCTGGGAGTGTAACCTCCTCTTCTGTTTGTGGGTTGACAGATTGATTTATCTCAGGCCCAGTCACTTGTGGAGGTATACTCTCTGTGACAGGTGAAGGAGAGGAACTGGGATTATCCTGAGTTTTATCAATTGCCTCAAACAGAAGTTGCATTGTTTGTGGGACATGTGGTGGTGAAGTGGGAGGAGTAAGAAGAGAGTTAGCCCTGGGAGATGGACTTGTAAACATATGATCAAGTGACTCATATGCTTCAGTATGTGGTTCCCTTTGGCTTACAACAATATCCTTTTGTAAGGATTCTTGAGGAGTTTGTTTGGGTTGAGATATTTCCAACTGTTGTGAGGAAGTAACAACGGTGGTTTCAGGTTGCTTTGGTGATGCAACAGGGTTAGCTTCTGGTATCTCATCTTCCAGAAGTCCCTTTTTGGGTGTGGAGGTGGTTTTTGAAGTTGGACGTTTTCTTTTGGTGGCTGGTGTGGGTTTCACAGCACTGGATGAAGTGCCATGATCACCAGGAGCAGTAGGCTCAACAACAGAGGTTTGAACAACAGTTGTTGTCTTTGACCTCTTTGTTTGTGTTTTTGAAACTTTGGACACTTTTGACACTTTTTCTTGGGTTGAAGAACCCAACGTTCTTGTGAAAGTTTCATCAGTTAAACTTTTCATTTTAAAAGACTCACCCTTTTGAAAATCATTTTCTGGTAAAACCTTTTGAAGGATTACACTTAAAATTCTTGGGTAGAGTAGAAAAGCATTGTTTGAGCCAGATTTTATGGCTTTCACATTAGAAGCTAAGTCCAAAAACAATCCCTGGGAAAGATTGAAATCAGAGTCTGACAACATAGCATACCCCAAGTATTGAATCCTTAATGGGATTTCATTGAAAGATGTGGTCTTAGCCGAGGCACAGAGAAGGAGAGTATGGAAGAAAAATTTCATGACTGGAGGAAAAAACTTTTTAAATAATGTTGATCCAGTCATCTGAGCATCATACCCTCTTTCCTGAAACTCTGTGTGAAGCTCTATTTTAGGAAAAGTTTCCTTACCTGACAAGTCGTTGAGGGAGAAGGTTGTGGATATGAGTTCAGGTGTAATGGAGATGCTAGTGGCTCCAATTTTGGAAATAATGGATGTAGGCTTTTTGTCTTGAAACAAGACTTCAGCGTTAGCCCAAAATTCTTGGAGTGTTTCGAGATGGATAAGAGCATCAGCAGTTAGGATGTTTTTGTATTTTGAGTTGGTAATGATGTCAATGGTGAAATGGAATGGTATGTTATCTTCTGTTTTAACCAGATATGGTAGGAAATTGTGGGTGGCTTTTGTTTGAAGATCCATTGTAATGGATTTCGAGTGTGAAAGGACTGAACTTTGATTGGGGGTTTGAGGAAGACGAAGGCGGTTTTAGTATTTTGAATACAATGAGACAGTAAAACTGCTGTTGGGGGAAAACAGGGTTTTATAGCCTCTGGTGAAACCGCTGATGTGGCAAAACTCTGCTTTTGAGAGCAGACGTGGCAAACATCTGATGGTTTAAACATCTGGTGGCATACAGCTGTTTTGGTAAAAGTCTGTTGCCAACCTCTGTTGTTTAACCAAAAGACTGATGAAGTAACAGTTGTTTTATCTGATCAGATGTTTGAAACAGATTTTTCAACCAACAGTGGATAGAATGAAACAGTGGTTGTTTTATCTGATCAGTGGTTTAAAACAGATTTTTCAACCAAAAGTGCTATTTTTAAGTAAAATTTGATTTTCTGAAAACATTTTAATGTTTTTATTGAAAACATTTTTTTTGTTTTAATCCATGTTTAACATTCCAATTCGAGAGATCAGATTTGTGAAGGTAGAAGTGTCTAAAGCCTTTGTCAACACATCTGCCAACTGATCCTCTGTTGGAACATGGTGCAGAGTAATCAAACCTTTTTCATAGATATCTCTGACAAAATGATGTCTGATGTCTATGTGCTTTGTGGTTGAATGAGAAACTGGATTCTTGATGATATTTTTAGCAGCTTGACTATCCAACATGAGTGGAGTCCTCAGTGTAGTTATCCCAAAATCTAGCAGTTGATTTTGAAGCCACATGAGTTGGGCTGTACAGCTTGCAGCAGCAATATATTCAGCCTCAGCTGTTGAAGTTGAAACAGCTGCTTGCTTTTTGCTTTGCCATGAAACTAAGGCATTCCGTAGAAACTGGCACCCTCCAGATGTGGACTTCCTTGTGGCTTTGTCAACACATCTGCCAACTGATCCTCTGTTGGAACATGGTGCAGAGTAATCAAACCTTTTTCATGGCTATCTCTGACAAAATGATGTCTGATGTCTATGTGCTTTGTGGTTGAATGAGAAACTGGATTCTTGATGATATTTTTAGTTGCTTGACTATCCAACATGAGTGGAGTCCTCAGTGCAGTTATCCCAAAATCCAGCAGTTGATTTTGAAGCCACATGAGTTGGGCTGTACAGCTTGCAGCAGCAATATATTCAGCCTCAGCTGTTGAAGTTGAAACAGCTGCTTGCTTTTTGCTTTGCCATGAAACTAAGGCATTCCGTAGAAACTGGCACCCTCCAGATGTGGACTTCCTTGTGGCTTTGTCAACACATCTGCCAACTGATCCTCTGTTGGAACATGGTGCAGAGTAATCAAACCTTTTTCATGGCTATCTCTGACAAAATGATGTCTGATGTCTATGTGCTTTGTGGTTGAATGAGAAACTGGATTCTTGATGTTTTTTTTTAGCAGCTTGACTATCCAACATGAGTGGAGTCCTCAGTGCAGTTATCCAAAAATCCAGCAGTTGATTTTGAAGCCACATGAGTTGGGCTGTACAGCTTGCAGTAGCAATATATTCAGCCTCAGCTGTTGAAGTTGAAACAGCTGCTTGCTTTTTGCTTTGCCATGAAACTAAGGCATTCCCTATAAACTGGCACCCTCCAGATGTGGACTTCCTTGTGGTGTGGCAGCCAGTAAAATCACTGTCTGAATAACCTGAAAGCTCAATGTTTCCATTAGCAGGATACCAGATACCAAGTGTGGGAGCACCTTTTAGGTATCTGAATATCTTTTTCACAGCAATAAGGTTTGACTTTCTAGGTGAAGCCTGGGATCTTGCACAAACACAGGTTGCAAACATAATGTCTGGCCTGGATGCTGTTAAGTACAATAAAGACCCAATCATGCATCTGTAGTGTGTTTGATCAACCAGTTCATCCTTGTCACCATCAGTGAGTGGCTTAACTGTGCTCATAGGTGTACTACATGGCTTACAATCATTCATCTCAAATTTGGTTAACAAGTTTTTCACATATTTATTTTGATGAATGAATGTGCCATTTTGCAGCTGCTTCACTTGGAGACCAAGGAAGCACTGAAGTTCACCCATAGCACTCATTTCAAACTCTTCTGTCATGAGTTCCCTAAACTCCTCACACATTTTGTTACATGTGGATCCAAAAATGATATCATCCACATATATTTGAACAATCATTAAGTCTTTCCCTTTCCATTTTAAAAATAAGGTTTTATCAATTTTACCTCTTGTGAAACCAATGGATAAGAGAAAAGTGGAGAGAGTTTCATACCAGGCTCTTGGTGCTTGTTTCAGTCCATACAAGGCTTTATTAAGCTTGTAGACATACTCAGGATGGAATGTGTCTTCAAAACCAGGTGGTTGACATACATAGACCTCCTCCTGAATTTTGCCATATAGGAAGGCACATTTGATGTCCATCTGATACACTTTGATGTTGTGGTTGACAGCAAAGGCTAGGAACAGTCTGATAGCTTCTAACCTTGCTACAAGGGCAAAGGTTTCATCATAGTCTATCCCTTCTTCTTGTCTGAAGCCTTGAACCACTAGCCTGGCCTTATTCTTGACAACTATACCCCTTTCATCAGTTTTGTTTTTGAAGACCCACTTTGCGCCAATTGGACAAACATCCTTAGGCAGTGGTACAAGTTCCCATACTTGTTGTCTTTTGAACTGAAGGAGCTCTTCTTGCATGGCTTCCACCCAACTGTTGTCTTTCAGTGCCTCTTGGTACTTGACTGGTTGTGTAAGGGAAAGAAAGCCTGCAAAAAGACAGATATTTGAGGATTGGCTCCCTGTGAGCACACCTTCTCTGATGTTGCCAATGATTTGGTCTGGTGGATGAGCTCTTAGGTAGATTAAATCTCCCTGATATGGTATGATTGCATTTTGAGGTGAAGGACAGAGGTTTGGTGACTCTGTTGACATAACATCTGTTTGCACTTTTGTAGTGTCAACAGATGTTTGGAATGGAGGTGGAGGAATGGGTCCAAGTGGTGTAAAATTGGAGTGAGTTTTGTCAATAGATGTTTGACTGTTGTCAACAGATGATTGACTTTTGTCAACAGATGATTGAGCAGTGGATAAAATGGGTGAATCAGTGGTTTGGGGATAGGACTGGCCAACAGTGGCTGACTCAGCTGTGACAGAGTTTTGACAGTTATTTTGAACTACTGCTTCCTCTGATACAGGATAGACTTTATAGTGCTCTGGAATCACAACATCCATTCTGTAGTCTTGTTGTGGAGATTGTGGAGTACCTGCACTGTTAGTTTTGACAGTAATATCTTCAAATTTGAATTTATCCAAATCAAATAACTCAGCAGGGTTTGCTGGGATTTTTAAACATGAAAGTTCATTGAACTTCACATTCAGAGTTTCTTCTATTGTCTTTGTCCTTGTGTTAAACACTTTATAGGCCTTGGCAGTAGAAGAATACCCCAGAAAATACCCACAATCTACTTTGGCTGCAAATTTTGAAATGGAATCTTTAAGATTTAAAATGAAACATGGGCAGCCAAAGACTTTGAAAAATGAGATCAGTGGTTTGATTTTGAACAAAATTTCATAAGCAGTCTTTTGATGTCTTGGGTTGATTAAAACTCTGTTTTGAACATAGCAAGCAGTGTTTACAGCTTCTGCCCAGAAGGACAGTGGCAAACCAGAATCTGCAAGCATTGTTCTTGCAGCCTCAATGAGAGTTCTGTTCTTTCTCTCAACCACCCCATTTTGCCCTGGTGTTCTTGGGATACTGTACTGCCTTACAATCCCTTTTGACACACAGAAATCATCCAACTCCTTATTTTTAAACTCTGTTCCATTGTCACTTCTAAATACTTTTACTGGCAAGTCATATTGCTTTTCAACTTTGGTGACAAAGTCCTTCAAAATACCTGCAGTCTCATCCTTAGAATGTAAAAAGTAAGTCCATGTAAACCTAGAAAAATCATCAACTATGATAAGACAAAATCTCTTTCTTCTTAGACTCATGATTTTAACTGGGCCAAACAAGTCCATGTGCAACAGTTGTAAACACTGACTAGTTTTGGACTCATCAATTGATTTGTAAGAGCTTTTATGTTGTTTTCCTTTTAAGCAGGAAACACAATGCTCATCACATTTGAATTCTTTTGATGGCAAACCTCTGACAAGGTTTTGTTTGGAGAGAGAGTTGATAGTTTGAAGGTTGGTGTGACCAAGTCTCCTATGCCACAATTCTGTCTCTTTGGTAGAGGCAGCAGAGAACAGACAGACATTTGCCATAGGATTATCCTTCAACATATCAACTACATACACATTGCCACTTCTATGAGCAACAATTTGTGCTTTACTCTCAGCAATGATGGTGTTAATCTTTTCAACTGCTTTTGGGCCAACAATCTTACATGTTTTCTTAGTGAAGAATGACCCATATCCCTTGTCACTCATTTGTGATACACTAAGTAGATCAAATTTTAGATTGTCTATCAGATTAACATTTTCAAACTTAAGCCTCCCTGCTTGGACAGTTCCAGAACCCAACACTTTACCTTTAGAATCATTACCAAAGGATATATCACCCCCTCCATGTGCAAGAAAGTCCAGAAGAAGGGCTCTACATCCTGTCATGTGCCTGGAGCCTCCACTATCTACATACCATAAACTATCTAAGCAAGCAGAAGCTCCCTGCACATTAGTAAAGAGTATAGTTTTGGTGAGTGTCCAAAGCCAAATTGGCTTTGGATGGGTTCTTAGATGTCTCAGCCTTAAGTTGAGAAGAATGATCAGTGGTTTGAACTAGCTTTTGGACTAGATTCAACAGCTGTAGTTGACCATTTGCCAGTGCTTGTATGTCAACACTTGGTCCAACAGATGTTTGATCACTTCTTGTCAGATGCTGAAAACCATGAGGATGTCTGTTCACTTTTGGTTTTGAAGGCCTTTTGGGCTCTTCATAAACATGTGGCAGACGATGACAAGTTGGTTGTCCATATCCTCTTGGTAGTCTGGTAGCTGGTGGAACATCTGTTACCTGAACATCTCTGGGAGCAGAGTTTTTGTTCAGACCTTTGGTAACAGCTGTTTGGACTGGTTCAAAAGTCTGTTTGGGTTTTCCTTTTGGAGTACTCACCACTTGACTTTCAAGAGTTTTAGCCTTGTACTCTTTTATCTTTTTATCAAAATTTTTGAGATACAGGCACTCTTTTGTTTTGTGATTCTTTTTCTTACAGATTGAACATTCATTGGTTTTAGAATCATTTAAACTTGTTGCTTTGTTGATGTCATATGCTTTTAGAAGAAAACAGTTTTTGGTGACATGATTCTTCTTTTCACAAAAATCACAAAACAAGTTATCTTTGGCTTTCCCTTTTCCTTTCTTCTTTTCAACAGATGTTTGATCATCTGTTGGAAGATCTCTCAAAGGGATAAGTTTGGCCTGTGGTGCCTTTTTACCATTAGGGGTTTTGAAGGTCATTGGTTGAAAATTTTCAAGGACATCACACTCATATGACCATGATGGTTTAAATTGATATTTTTCAATTTCATCAAATGAGGGTGTACCTTCCAACTTTTCAAGAATGATTTTCTTGCCATTGGGTTCAGTAACCTTGATTTCTTGACCTTTTGAATTGGTTGGGATGATTTCAACCAACTGTGGTTCCTTTTTGTCAGTGGTTTGTGAACTCTGAGCAGTGGTTTCTTGAAAACCAAAGCCAAATTTCACATGACTTTTAGATTGTTGGTTGACAATCATCTCAAAACCTTTTGATGATTCCACCCATTTCTGACATTCAACTTGGATGGACTCAAGCTCCTTTTTACAACTATGATATTTGGTTATCATAGTCTGAAGTTGGTCTTTGGTTATGCTTGCTTCATGTTTTAAACTGCTGATTTTAGATTCTTTTTCAGTTATTTTTTATTTTAACTCTTTAGTGAGTTTTTCAAACTGAATTTCATCTTCCAAAATTTTCTTTCTAAAGTTTTCATTCACCTCTTTTATCTTAGCAAATGCTACAATACATTTGTCTGAGCACAAGTCATTTAAGATTTGAGGAGATACCTTAGCAGCAGCCATCAAGGCACAGTTACACTGGCAATCACAATCATCACTACCCCAGGGGTCTGAGAGATTCACAACCTCTACTTCAGATTCTTCAGCTGAAACAACTTCATCAACAACACCATTAGTCACATTTTCAGACATAGACACCACTCCCTCAGAATCAGTCTCTTCAACAGTTGTTTCTAGTGCCATAAAACAAAAATTATTTACAGAATTGGCAACTAAAGCAATGTTATCATCTGTTATCTCATCTGGTAGACTACTCCAATCAATAAAGCCTTGAGTGAAGAAACTCTGTTGACCTTGCTGACTGGTCTCTGCAGGAGCAGAGGGTGGAGCAACAGTCATTGGCACTTGTGCCTGAGTAACAGGTGTTTGGACATAATGATACTGAGGAACAGTGGTTTGAACATAGTGCACAGGAACAGTGGTTTGGGTCTGTGCAAAGTGAGCAGTGTTTTGTACATTTGGTACAGGGATGTTTTGATAAGTGTTGGTCTAAGGCCTTTGGTTTGGATAGGTGATCATAGGGGTACCATTTTGACTCCTACATTCCCTAGCAAAGTGACCCGTTCTATGACACTTGTAACACTTGATCTTTGATTTATCCAACCCCACCTTTGACCCACCATGTAAACCTGGGTACCTTCTGCCAGTTTTCTTATAGAAGTTATTGGTTCTAATACTGAGCAGGGCAACCTGATGCAAGATGTCCATTTCTTCTAAGTCCAAAGGGTCAATATATTGAAGGTCATTGTACACAAAAGATGAATTATCAGAAGCCTGGATATCACCACTTGCTGCAAAAGCATAGTTGGGTGATGAGTAAGAATCATTGTTAAAACCAGTGGTTATGTCAATGTAATGATCATAACTCTGATCCTTACTACTTCCAGAACCCTCCTCTTGGCCCAAAAGTGTTGTATTCCCAAATACATAGTCATCAGACACTTTTCCAGAGTCCTGGGGCTTCTTTTTCCGTTTAAGCTCCCTCTCATAAGTCAGGGGCTTACCATGAAGCTGGGTCAGAGTCAGATCTTTAAATCCGATAGAGTTTCTCATGACTATAGCTATAGTGTCCCATTTGTCCTGAAGTGATCTAAGAAACCTATGATTCAAGGTTGAATTAGGAAAAGTTAGACCAACCAGTTTTAGTTCACTAATCAGACAATTAAACCTTTCAAACTATTGTGTTAACGACTCTCCCTTTATGTGACTAAACGTTTCATATTGTTGGTTAAGTATTTCACGGTTGTTTTCAATCACATCGTCAGTTCCCCCGAACTGCTCTTTAAGAGCATCCCACAATTCTTTAGCACTATTGCAGTGCAAGAGTCCGGCATAATTATCATTCGGTAGCGCCATGGCTACTATGCTAAAAGCCTTGGCGTCTAACTCGATTTTTTGAAAATCTTGCTCTGAGTAGTTCTCAACACTCTTTGATACTTGGATCTTTGGATCCTCGGCACTCGGTACCATTGGAACATGTGGTCCAAATACTACCGATTTCCAGCACCCTGTGTTCTGTTGTGCTAACACATGAGCCACCCGACGCTGCCAGATGTTGTACTCTGACCTAACAAGCATCGGAGGCTTGTTGCTAGTGCCAGTGTTGTGTGGATCTTGATTAAGTGAAGTCATTCTCTGATTTTTTCGAAAACATTATCTGTTTACTAACGGTTGAAACGAAAATAAACTATTACTCTGTTTTCAATCCGACAAACAAACGATATCAATAATTGTGAGCTGATCTGTTTATATTAAATTGATTGGTTAGATCGAATTTAATTGACCAAGCTCTGATACCAATTGTTAGGATCTGAGTTTGTTAGTTTTGATTGTTTAGACAAGTATGAAATAAGTGAAGTGAAATATAAATGGAAAGTGCAGCGGAAAGATAAACTATAAATCAAAACAGGAGAATAATTGTTTTTAATCGAATGCTTTCATTAAGTTGAAAGATTACAATTGTACAATAAACTCCCCCTCAGCCTGATCACTCAGAGAATGTTTGTCTTAAGAGAATGACGAGTGATGAATAGAACAGTACATTTACTGTTCTATTTATAGACTAAACTAAACCTCTGATGATCACTGCTGACGTCACCTAAGACAGCGACCTCTAACTGACTAACAACATTTAACATCTGCTAACTATAACTACTGTTACATTGAAAACACTGTTAATACAAAACACTGTAAAGGAAAGCTCTGATGGTCTCTATCATCTGTTGAACCAAAGTGCTGTTTGTTCAACAGACCTTTGTTCTTCAGTACTTGATCAGCAGTTGTTTCTTCATCAGACCTTTGTCTATCAGTCGTTTGTTCAGCAAACCTTTCAGCAGCAACAGTTGTCTTTATCAGTTGTTTGGTGTAGCAGTTGTTAGGGTCAACAGTCTTTTGGGGAAAACTTCTTGTAACAACTGTTTTATTCAAAGGATCAAAAGATAGAATATTTTGGCTTTCTAATCATCTGTTCTTCTCCAGATCAGCAGACCCAACATAAGTGTTTATCGTTAAATTTGAAGCGATTTCAGAACATAGAACTGAATCTTCAAAGTTCATAAAAAGACTAACTTTGATGTACATATCTCAATGAAATGATTTAATAATCATTTTTGCTAAAGAAATATTCATAAAAAGGTTTTTATAAATGTCATTACAATAAGAAGAAAAACGTCTTAATAATTATGACAAATATTCAAGACAAATAATTTTTTAAGATGTTACTTACATTTCTCAAAGGAATGGACAAACTTGAGAACATTTGTCACTAATTATAGTAGACCCACGAGATAAATGGTATCATACATATTTCTTTAGGCATGTTTTTATAGGAACAAAAGTTGAGTGTGAAAGAACAATGGAACAACATAATCCTCATCATTAGAACATGGAAGAAAAATGGGAAAAAAAAATGAGAAATCACTCGGCTGTTAAGGAGAGGAGAGGAGAGTTTGACACACTAAGAAAAATCAATGCATACTGGTTTTGTACCATTGATGTGTATAGGTGTGTATATATTTTTAACGCTCTACTTTTTCATGCACGATTGGTAGTTTTATATATATACATATTGGTTTTGTACCATTACACGATTACAAATGGTAAAGAAAATATCTATTGTGGCGTAGTATAGCATGGTAAAAACCAAGTATCACCCTATGGACTGTGATAACTCTCAATACGCAACCTTTGTTGTTGTTTAGTTGATCATAAAGCTAAGTGATTCTGAAAGTAAAAGTAAATAACATGAATAAATTAAACACATAAAAATAAAGGATATGAATGAAATCAATCTACAATAGATATTAGGAAAAATTACATAAATCGTCCTTTATGTTTACCTACTTTTTCATTAGATGTCCTTAAACTTCAAAACTGACGAGAATCGTCCTATATGTTCTAAAATCTTTCAAGTCTCGTCCTTTAGCACTAACCAGGTTAGTTTTTTTGGTTAAGTTTAGTCATGTGGACCCACATTAGGGCCAAATGACAGTTATACCCTCGTCTCTATCTTCTCCATCACCACTACCACCTACATTCTTCATAACCACCCCCACCTTGACCACCAACCTGCCACCACCACCATCAGCAATCAACAACCCTACACCACCACCACCACCTGCCACCGTGTCTCTACCTCCAGGTTTCACCACCACCACCACCTCTACCACCAGGTTTCACCACCACCACCTCTACCACCAACCTGCCACCACCACCACCTGAAACCTTCAAACAACCACCTGAAACCTTCAAACAACCACCACCACCACCTGAAACCTTCGACAACCACCTAAAACCTTCAAACAACCTTCAAACAACCACCACCACCTGAAACCTTCAAACAACCACCACCACCTGAAACCTTCGACAACCACCTGAAACCTTCAAACAACCACCACCGTACCTACCTTCAACACAACCACCACCATCGAGCTGCTCACCACCCCCACCCCTATTATCTCCGACCACCACAGTGCCAGATCCCCAAATCAACCTACCACCAGATCCCCAAATCAATTATATGTGCTCATCTTTTTCCACCATCAACCTACCACCAACACAACAACCACCTGCCCCACCAACGTCACCACCGTCGTCTTCCTTCTTCGTCGTCACCACCGTCGTCTTCCTTCTTCGTCGTCACCACCGTCTCCCTCTCACTCATCTGCTTCGGTTTCTCTCTCACTCCTCTCTCTACGTTTCTTCTCGATTCTCTCTCTCTAGAAGTTTGGGGGTAGGTGTGTGTGGATAGGTGGTGATGGAGATGGGTGCTCCGCCGCTGGTTTCACCACCACCACCATCTCTACCACCAGGTTTCACCACCACCACCACCACCACCTCTACCACCAACCTGCCACCACCACCACCTGAAACCTTCAAACAACCACCTGAAACCTTCAAACAACCACCACCACCACCTGAAACCTTCGACAACCACCTGAAACCTTCAAACAACCACCACCATCTGAAACCTTCAAACAACCACCACCACCTGAAACCTTCGACAACCACCTGAAACCTTCAAACAACCACCACCGTACCTACCTTCAACACAACCACCACCATCGAGCTGCTCACCACCCCCACCGCTATTATCTCCGACCACCACAGTGCCAGATCCCCAAATCAACCTACCACCAGATCCCCAAATCAATTATGTGTGCTCATCTTTTTCCACCATCAACCTACCACCAACACAACACAACAACCACCTGCCCCACCAACGTCACCACCGCCGTCTTCCTTCTTCGTCGTCACCACCGTCGTCTTCCTTCTTCGTCGTCACCACCGTCTCCCTCTCACTCATCTGCTTCGGTTTCTCTCTCACTCCTCTCTCTACGTTTCTGCTCGATTCTCTCTCTCTAGAAGTTTGGGGGTAGGTGTGTGTGGATAGGTGGTGATGGAGATGGGTGCTCCGCCGCTGGCGGCGGTCGGACACCATCCGGCTCCTCCTGCTTTGTCCCATCTCTCTCTCCTTCTGAATTCTATGTTTTTGATTGGGGTGAGGGAAACCTAATTTGGTTGAATTGGGGAAGATGGGTTGCAGTGTTTGGAGGGTTTTAAAAGAGGTTAAATGAAAACGAGGGTGAAATGTCCTTTATGCCCTCATGTGCCCTTCACGTGACTTAACTTAACCAGAAAATCTAACCACGTTAGTGCTAAAGGACGAGACTTGAAAGATTTTAAGACATATAGGACGATTCTCGTCAGTTTTGAAGTTTAAGGACATCTAATAAAAAATAGGTAAACATAAAGGACGATTTCTGTAATTTTTCCTAGATATTACTTTGGCTTCGAATCTCCTTGATGTAAAGTATAATATGTCAAACATTTATATAGTGTGGTAAATTCGGGTTTACATTGTGAGATGAAAAGAACACCTCTGACGAAAGTCATGTAGCACAATTGGTTTTTAATCTTTGACTCATCTTTCACATGTATTGACTCGTCCTAGTCTTCACACAATTAGCACTATATATGCCTTCCTTTAGTACATATCATGCATATTTATATATTGTTGTCTGATGACGTGGGTAGCTTAAAGCAAAAATAATAAACAACATCACAGAACAATGCTTAAAGGGTTGGAACCTACAAGGGTTCAAAAGCCAGGAGTATCCTAAGTCAAAAAGATGACTTGTCCTGTCACCTTTTCATCGAACAACACAACCAGTTGCTGATGGAGTAACATCACATAATAGACCACAGGTCAATAGCCACCACCGGCTATTAGTGGATTGTCCTTTTGTTGCAACAAGGTCCAAGGTGAGATGCTTTCCTCTAATAGAGAATCATTTTCTCTATAAATCTGAGCTGAGTACAACAGATCTGGACACACCAACACACATCACTTACACTCTAATCTTCTCATTCTTTTGGTCTTGCACGTGGAGAGAATAACTCTCTTCACTCGGATCTCAAGAACACCCACTTCTGGTTTCGAGTACATCTCAAACCAGAAATCTAAAGCATTTACAACAACAAAATAACCTTGAACCTCCTTCTATGTTTGCAACGTAGAAGGACACCACGACCTGCGTTAGGCAGAGTGGAACCCTTGAACCCCTGAACCCTTCCTATGACTCAGAACCAACGTTAGGCAGTTATTTGTTGTAGCAACAAGTTGGCGCCCACCGTGGGGCTGCGCCATTGTCTTTACGAGAAATCAGTTGTGTAGCTCTGACTCTCTCCATGTCTGACCCTGAGTCCCAAGAAGAGGTCAATCAGATCTCCCCTAGCACAGATCAAACCTCTCCGGCCAGATCTGTGTCTTTCTCCACTCCAGGAGGTACTCCAGCTGGGACTCAGTCCCCACCTGCTCGTCCTGTGTCAACAAGCTTACAGACTCCACCTCCCACTCGTTCAGGAGTGCTTTCTCCTCTCCCTGATCTTGCACAAACTCCCCAACGCATAGATCTCACCCCTGAAGGAGTGGAGAGGAACTTCTTGCAGCTCAGGTCCCTCTTAAACCAGTACGTTATGAAGGAAAGGGACAAAGGAGTCCGTCTCCGGCTTGATTATGACGAGGAAGAAAAGGTATCACTCTGTCCTGGACCTCCTCCCCCTCTCACTGCCACTTATGGACGCAGACCATCACCCAAGAACAGCAATGCTGGTCCCAGCAACACCCTCACCGCTTCCCATTACGAAGCAAGGTCCAGTCATACTGCCTTCCCACTGTTTACCACCCAAGCTGCCACCACTGGTATGCCACTTGGGCATGAAGTTACCTTGGATCAACTTCTACAGTCACCAGTAACCAGTGTCCCACCACCGACGGCCACTTCATGGGAACAAGCCATGGCTTCACTCCCCATGGCTAGAAACGCTTCTATGAGCATCCCCATGACAACCAGCAATGTGGCAACAACCGAAGGCCTCCAAGGTTTTAACCTTATGCCCTACATGATATCTCAAATGATGGCTAACTTTCCTTGGCAGCAACTCATTAGTCAAGCCATCGCTGCCCAACGAGGAATTCTTGGTGGAGTAACCAACAATAGGGTGGAACACACTGTTAACCAACCCTACAAGCCAAACAGCTTGTCTTGTTTCTCACCAGAGATAGCAGACTATGATTTCCCCAACAAACTGAAGATGCCCACTCATATAAGAACGAATGATGGCACTGATGATCCAGAAGATCACCTTCAGATCTTCTCAGGGGCTGCTCGGATCGAGAAATGGGGTGATCCCGAGTGTTGTCTCATGTTCATGTAGACCCTTGTTGGATCTGCACGAATTGGTTCAATGGCTTGCCAGCAGGAAGCATCCATACCTTTAACGAACTTGGTAAAGGATTTTTAGCCAACTTCTCACAACAGAGACGTTGTGTCAAGGATGCAACCGTTATCTTTCAAATAAAACAGAAGGATGACAAAAGCCTGAAAAGCTTCATTGAAAGATACAAGAAAGAAGGCCTTACTTACGTCGGTGCAGACGAAAAGATAAAGGTTGCAGGGTTCATGAACGCCATAAACTCAAAGTACCTTACCAGGGAATTTAACAAGAGTCTCCCTAGAACCCTTGAAGAGGCCTTAGAAAGAGCTGAAGCCCATATTCGAGGAGAAGAAGCTGTAGACATCAAAGAACAAAGAAAGAGGGCTTCCAGCTGGAGAAGCAACAACCCTACTAGAAAAAGAAGCAATTATGGTACCTATGACAAAAGACCTAGAGGGTCCGAGTCACGAAGGGCTGAAAGCAGGAACCCTCCAAGCAGGGACAGAAATGTCAACTTCACAGCCCTCACCAAAACTCCTCAAGAAATTCTGGCAACCGAAGAAGTTAAACATACCTTTAGACCTCCTCGTCCCTTACTAAAGAGCAAAAGAAACGAAAACTCCAACCAATATTGCGAGTTTCACGAAGAGAAGGGACATCACACCAACGACTGCTTCCAGCTCAAGAAGCGAATCAAAGAAGCCGTCAGATCTAGGGAACTAGCCCATTTGGTCAAAGGTGTTAAAGAAAACATGGCTGATGGCAAGAAGAAAGACGTCGCCATGGTGTTTGTCGAGAATGAAACCCCAAGTAAGCGACAGAGGTTGGAGGATTGGGAACGACAAGGCATCTACTTCCCTTGTACCAAGGAAGAAAAGCATTGTGATCCACTCGTCCTTGAAGCCTTCGTTGGTTCACTCAAAACACAAAAGGCCTACATAGACACTGGAGCTGCTACTGAAATAATGTTTGCCAAATATTTCAACCTTTTAAGCTCCGAAGAACGCTCCATGCTGCGGCCTGCTGAAGCTGCCATTAAAAGCATTGCTGACATACCCATCAAGTCCTTGGGCGCTTGATGTAACCTTTTCTGATGGTCGAATGCGAAGGACTGAACCACTAACCTTCGTTGTCCTAGACCTACCATCCAGTTATGATGTCATCATTGGAAGGCCAGGAGTAGTAATCTTTGATATGACCGTTTCCATTAGCCGAAAGAGTGCCAAGTTTCCCACCAAAGAAGGAGTTGCAACCCTCCAACCATCCACTTCAGTGTTAACGATTGTTGAAGATCAAAGCAAGCTTGGTCTCAGCATCAACCCCAAATACCCTGATCAAAGGATACGGGTCAACACAGCCCTTCCCAGGGACACCCTCTCAAAGCTTGAAGCATTACTGAAAGACAATGTCAATGTTTTTGCTTGGTGCCCAAGTGACATGACGGGGATCCCACGTGAAGTCGCTGAGCATAAACTCAGGATTCCCCCGAACATCAAACCAATAGTTCAGAAGAAGAGAAGTCTTGCTCCAGAGCGAAGCAAAGCTGCCTGTCAAGAGGTAGACAAACTGGTTGAAGCTGGAATCCTCCGAGAGGTGAAATATCAATCATTGGTTGCAAACCCTGTGATGGTTCGAAAGCCTGACGATTCATGGAGGATGTGCATCGACTTTAAAGACCTCAACAAAGCCTGTCCCAAGGATTGTTATCCTTTGCCGGAGGTTGATCTGAAAATTGATTTGCTTACAGGCTTCCCCTTCAAGTGTTTTCTGGATGCCTATAAGGGTTATCACCAGATACAAATGAAGGAGGAAGACGAAGAAAAAACTGCCTTTCATACTGACAAGGGTATCTTTTGTTATAGAAAAATGCCCTTTGGCTTAAAAAATGCAGGTGCTACTTACCAAAGGTTGGTTGACAAGGCCTTTGCCAAGCAAATTGGCAAAAACATGGAAGCTTATGTGGATGACTTAGTCATCAAGAGCAAGACAGAAGATCAAATGCTCACTGACATACAAGAAACCTTCAACAACCTCAGGGAAATCAACATGAAGCTAAACCCTGTCAAGTGTTCCTTTGGTTTCGAAGAAGGAAAGTTCTTGGGGCATGTTGTAGGAAAACAAAGCATAAAGGCTAACCCAAACAAGGTTCGAGCCATCCTCAACATGAAGTCACCCCAAACCAAGAAAGAGGTAGAAAGCCTGAACGGCAAACTTGCTGCCTTGAAGCGTTTTGTGTCAAAACTAGCTGAGAAATCCCTACCTTTCTTCAAGACCCTCAAAGGTTGCACTGATAAGAAAGACTTCAGGTGGACAGAAGAAGCGGAGGAAGCCTTCAACAGCATGAAGCATTACCTGGCTTCCCTTCCCACCATTGCAGCACCTGAAGCAGGGGAAACGATCTCTGTCTATCTTTCAGTTACTGACGAAGCCTTCAGCGCTGTTCTCACTATAGAAAGAGACAAAGCTCAGGTACCTGTCTATTTCTTCAGTAAAACGTTAAAGTTAGCAGAGGTCAAGTACCCTCCTTTGGAAAAAATGGCCTTAGCCCTGGTGCAAACAGCCAGAAGGCTTCGAAGGTATTTTCAGGCACATTCCATACAAGTAATCACTGACCAACCTATCAAGAATGTGCTTGAAAGGCCTGAAACCTCGGGACGACTAGCCAAATGGGCTGTTGAGTTAGGTGAACACAAAATCACCTACGTCCCGAGAAAAGCAATAAAGGCACAAATACTTGTTGATTTCATTGCTGAAATTCCAAGGGTGGAAACTGCCGAAGTTAACATTACCATAGACGAACCCATTGACCCGGAAGCCTGGAAGCTTTACATAGATGGAGCTTCCAGTGTTGAAGGTTCAGGGGCCGGTCTTGTACTAATCAACCCTGATGGGTTAGAATTCACATATGCCCTTCGTTTGGAATTTCAGACAACTAACAACGAAGCAGAATATGAAGCCCTGATAGCAGGACTCAAGCTTGCAAAAAAGATGGTGGTTCACAAGCTTCAAGTGTTCACTGACTCACTGCTGGTTTCCAATCAAGTGAACGATAACTACATCGCCAAGGAACCTAACATGAAAAAGTACAGAGAGAAGGCCAAGGAAATCTTGAACACCTTCCAGTATTGCAAGATCAAACAGGTTCCAAGGTCCCACAACAAGAAAGCTGACGCCCTTAGCAAGCTTGCTTCGTTGAATTTCACCCACCTCACCAAGAAGGTATTGGTTGAAGTGATCAAGCATCCTGCCATATCTGAACTTGAGGTTCAAGATGTCATCACTGAAAACGAACCAAATTGGATGACTCCGTTTGTAAGGTTCCTAAAAAGAGGTGAACTACCCCAAGATCCTGTTGAAGCTGAAAGGGTTCGAATCAAGTCCAAGTAATATACCATCCAGGACGAGATACTCTATAAAAAAGGGCACTTGGCCCCATTGCTTCGATGTGTCGGCCCCGAGCAAAGCAGGTACCTGATCAAGGAAGTTCATGAAGGAATATGTGGAGCTCATTGTGGTCCAAGGTCGGTCGTGGCAAAACTCATGAACCTGGGCTATTTCTGGCCTTCCATGCATCGTGATGCATCCGAACAATTGAAGAAATGTGAAGCCTGCCAAATTCATTCTTCTGTTCCTAAAAGCCCCAAGCATGACTTAGTGCCCATTAATTCAGCATGGCCATTCTACAAATGGGGGATGAATATCGTTGGACCCTTCCCACCAGCAAAAGGAGGGGTCAAATTCTTGTTAGTGGCAGTTGTCTGGGAAAATATCATCTGCCGATACGGCTTGCCTGGGGTGCTCGTTACAGATAACGGCAAACAATTTGCAGAAAGGCCATTCAGTGTTTGGTGCAAAGAGTACCGAATAACACAAGTCTTTAGCTCTGTAGCATACCCTCAATCAAATGGCCAAGTTGAAAGAAAGAACAGAAGTGTGGTTGAAGGGATCAAGGCTAGGTTAGGCCGTCAAGGAGGAAACTGGTTGGAAGAATTGCCAAGCGTTCTTTGGGCAATTCGAACCACAGAGAAAACAAGCAACAATAAAACTCCTTACAGCCTTACTTTTGGGTCTGAAGCAGTCATACCTGCTGAAATCGGAGTCACCACACCTCGAACCCTTCATGTTGACATCCAGGCAAATGAACAAGAAACATCGCTCAATCTTGATCTCTAAGAAGAAGCCAGGGACTCGGCAGCAATTAGAGAAGCCAAGTACAAACAAAAGATGGAGTCCTACAACAATGCCAAAGTCAAGCATGAACGCTTCAAGCCAGGTGATCTGGTTCTAAGGAACAATGAAGCAAGCAAGAAGGAAAGCCAAGGAAAATTAGGGCCCAAATGGGAGGGTCCCTACACCATCCTTGAATCCCACAAAGGAGGGTCTTACAAGCTTGCTAACATGGAAGGCAAGAAGCTCCCTCGACATTGGAATGGCAAAAACCTTAAAAGGTTCTTTGTTTAAGTTGTAAGGAAATGTTGTTCTCTTTTAAGCAATGTAATGTTGACATATCGAATGAATGAAAGGATCACTGAATCCTCTTTTGGAAACTTTGTCTTTCTATCCTATGTTCAGGTTGAGAACCTTGCAAGAAACTCCATGGCAGGGGCCATGTAAGGGGATGAGCTCCCAGGCCGTTTCGCTCAATAGGTTCGAGGGATAAACAGACCTATATAAGGGGTGAGTTCCTAAATCAATCCAACTCCATGAGATAAACAAAAAATAATTTTATAAATCTCATTGACAGGCTTGAACAACCTACACCAAGCGTTCCTTAAGTTTAGAAAACAAACTTACGAAAACACATTAAAACACTTGTGTAAGTGTATATAGGATAGGTGGTGATATGTTTACCTAGACTACCTTAAGGATGAATGACTGCAGCATTCAACCTTTGAAGGTGCTACCGGATAAACATTCCCAAACAATAACAAAGACAAACACACATAAGAACAAAAATAAACAAAAGACGAACAACCATAAATACCTAACAACAGCCCTAAGGGCTTAGCATTTCAAGGCTTTTAACAAGCCAAGTAGTAGAGCATTGTTTAAAGGGCAACATAACAGCCCACAACCACAAGAGAACCCCTAAGGGTTCCCACAAAAGATAAAAGTGTTTAGAACATAACAACAAAGTTAATTGTCTTACAAACCAACTGCTAAGAAAGCTACGAATAAGGGAGCTTAGGCATCATTACCAGATCCTGAAGGCTTGGAGGCTTCATCCTCATTCCCAACCTTCACCACTTTTGCCTTCTTTGATTTTTTCACTTTCTTCTGTAGCTTCTCCACAAGACCACCAGCTTCGGAAGCTTCAACACTAGCATCCTTGGAAAGCGTTTCACCAACATCCAAGGTTTCATCACTATCACCGGAATGTGCCCTCTTCCTTGAAACAGACTGAAGCACCTTAGCAGAAACAACCTCATTTAGACCTGCAGGCTTCAATTCTCTCAACTCCTTCAAAGGTTTCCCATAGAGAGAAGACACTTGGGAAACGTAAGGATAGGTTGAGTGTTCCATCTTGAGGACCGTCTCTTTAAACACGTCTAAGGAATCAGGCTGATAGAAAGGAGACTCCTCCAGGACTTGGCCAGACTCGTGAGCCTTGAACCCTGCAACGAAACCAGCATGCTTACCATGGATTAGAAGCTTGGTATACACCTCCCCAAGAGCAGAGTTGAATTCAGCAGAATGAAGAAGGTAGGTAACGACTTGCTGAAAACCCTCCTCTATTAACCACTTGTTATCATCCAAGGCAGCAGCAAGGGAACCCTCCAACCCTTTCTTCTCACTTTCGAACGCCTTCTTCTCTGCTTCCAAAGCCAACCGATCTGCTTCCACTTGAAATCTAGCAGCTTCATGCTTTGCCATTTCAGCTTCATGTCCTCTCTTCAATTCATCAATCAGAGCAATCAGAGTTACCTCCTTCGCAGCATACTCCTCAGCATCTTTCTTCATAGCTGCAATAGATTGCTTCATTTCTTTCTTCTTCTTAGCAAACTCGCTATATTCACCCATCACCTTCCTGAACCTGCTAATCCCCTCCGGCAACATAGCAGCCAGATTACAGGTACCAACCATCATTTTCGCCAATAAGGCATCATCATCCAACCCTTCAAAGCAAGCCTTGGCACCAGGGGTGGCAAAATGTGCCAGAACCTCCTCACAAACCGCAGAAGACTTAAAACTGTCACTAGACTTCACGTTCCAACCAGGAACATACAACCCTTCCTCATCAAAGCTCGTTGAACCCTCAGTATCCTTCACCATGCCAACCTTCACCTTCTTACCCTTGCTCTTCTTAACAACCACATCAACAACAGTATCATCCACAGCTTGATCCTTCTCCTCATCCGACTCTTCAATGTCATCGCTAACAATCACCGCTTCAGATGCATCAGCAGACTTGGCAGCCTTCAAAAGCCATCTGCTAGATCTCCTAGTTGAAGCCTTTAAGGAACTAGCTTTAGAAAAACTCTTCACATTAGGGACAGCAACATAGTTGGTCCCATCATACCTTCCCTTCTCATACTTAGTCAAAGCATCCTCACCATCCGCTGCTTCAGCATCATTGAAGACAACACCCGAAGCATCATCTCCTTTAATAAAGTCAAGAGCCGACATAACTACAAAAGAAAAATACAACACATAAGGAAAGAAATCAACAATAAACAAAAGATTCATACGCTGATCACCCTTCATCACTACAGGATCTCTACCCGGTTTGTCCCAACGGGTGCTAATACCAGATAAAACTAAGAAAGTCTCACCAAACGGATGAAGCCTTGAAGGACATGCTCTAAGAGCTGTCAGAAAGTTATGATCTAACTCAGACTCCGAAGGTTCCCCTTCATTAAGAACGGCCTCAGGATGTCTCCACACAGGCTTATAGGGAAAAATAGAGTCAGAAACCCAAAAGAACCTAGTTTTCCATTGCCCAACAGTTGTAACATGGGAGGAAAGAAGGTTAGTTTCTACTGACGATCCCTCGAAGGTGAACCAATCACCATTCTTAGCAAGACGAAAGAATCGCCTGAACAATTAACAAAGTAGGATCATACCCTAACGCTCTACATAGACATTCAAAGTGCAGAATATGGCCAACACCATGAGGATGGATCTGACCAAGAGAAACCCTATAGTACTCGAGAACATTCAACAAAAATATAGAAAATGGATGACGAAGGTTTGCAAACTCGAAATGCCGACAATACAGAGCAATAGACCCAGAAGGACAGTCGGACACAACAAGCTTCTTACCAGGAGCAACGGGATTAAACGATAAGTCTATATCCCATTCAGCACAAAACGATTCCACCTCCTTCCGAGAAAGGGAGGAAACAGTGATGGCCATGTCCTTTTTAGCGCCCATAGTGCTTCAAAGGATGATTAGAGAAAAAACAAAAAGGGGAGAAAGACAAACCTACTTTGATGAAAGTGATGAAACCCTAAATCGGATGAACGGTTGAGAGGAAGATGATGAAGAAAGAAAGAGTAAAGTAACAAATGATAAAGTTTAAAAGGTTAAAAAGAAAAAAAGAAACGGTTATTATATTAAAAAAAACTGCAATTATGACATGCAGTAAAAACACCTGTACGAACTGCCACATGTCACATCAGTAGTCTAATCACAATTAAAACTGCTAAGTAATAACCGCCCAAAACACAGCGAACCATCGAACCCTTCAAGCAAATGCTAAACTAAGCAAACAGTCAGAAGCTTTCTAGCTACCCCACCAAACCTTCTGACTTGGGGGGCTGATGACGTGGGTAGCTTAAAGCAAAAATAATAAACAACATCACAGAACAATGCTTAAAGGGTTGGAACCTACAAGGGTTCAAAAGCCAGGAGTATCCTAAGTCAAAAAGATGACTTGTCCCGTCACATTTTCATCGAACAACACAACCAGTTGCTGATGGAGTAACATCACATAACAGACCGCAGGTCAATAGCCACCACCGGCTATTAGTGGATTGTCCTTTTGTTGCAACAAGGTCCAAGGTGAGATGCTTTCCTCTAATAGAGAATCCTTTTCTCTATAAATCTGAACTGAGTACAACAGATCTGGACACACCAACACACATCACTTACACTCTAATCTTCTCATTCTTTTGGTCTTGCACGTGGAGAGAATAACTCTCCACTCGGATCTCAAGAACACCCACTTCTGGTTTCGAGTACATCTCAAACCAGAAATCTAAAGCATTTACAACAACAAAATAACCTTGAACCTCCTTCTACGTTTGCAACGTAGAAGGACACCACGACCTGCGTTAGGCAGAGTGGAACCCTTGAACCCCTGAACCCTTCCTGTGACTCAGAACCAACGTTAGGCAGTTATTTGTTGTAGCAACATTGTCCATACAATCATCACTCATTAGTTAACACCCATTATACCTGCATTCTTTGTGCAAGCACAAAGCACCACATAGGTTTAACGGTTCCAAATACATGCACATTTAAACACATGTTACCATATCATCATCATGATTGAGTTATCACCACAAATATCGCCGCACATGATAACATATGTTAGCCATACAAACAGTCAAAATATAATTTGATATATTAAACACGGGTATCTATAACATATGTAATACAAGTAAGACTGCATTTGAACATATTTTTATGTGTGCTCAATTTTGGTACACATCTCTTTCACCTTGATAATGTAATGTTCACCAACTTTCGATATGCACTTATCGCTTTACTACCTACCAAATTTCATAATTTGGTTTCAGTCGCCAAAACATTAGATACATAAAAAGAAATAAAAAAAAACTTCAAAATTGTCGATGCTTCATGTAACATGCCCTTACCATGTTCTTTCACACTTAGAAGTGCCCATCGAGTTGGATTCACATACCCAATTAAGCCCCCAAAATTAACCGAAAGCATACATTGAAATTTACATGACCTTGTCTTTCAAATAACACACCCATTCAACTATTCAAGTCCACAATGGTCATGGCCCTTGACACCATGATCATGATCAATTTGCCAAATTTTTTTAGTAGCATTCACGACATTACACGAGCAAGATTTATGGGGACACATGTGCAACTCCTCTTTTGTCCAAACTTCTTGCGTTTAACTTTAACCATAAAATGTTCCAAAATTGTCATTGTAAAGAAAACAACGTGACCATTTTTTTTTATAAAACAATGATATTAACGTGATTCTCCCAAATTTACCAAAAACAATTCTAACATCTTTCCTAAAGGTCAAGTCTGATTTTTTGTTTTTATTATAGAATTAGTATTTTGCCCGCGGGCGTTGCCCCGCGAGCTTGTGGCTATCAGAAAATATATACCAACACGATTGCAATACGATAATGATATTAGTGTGTGACTTTGTTATACGCTTGAATAAAACATGTTATGAATCGTGACTAAACATCTAACCGTTCAAGAACGTCAACAACATATCGATTCCATTTGTTTCCGTAACGCCTGCACCTCCAGTTGAAAACATTTAAACATCCTATTTGTTGTTAATTGCCAAATCAATTATAGTAACAACTAACAACTGCAGTTTAATGGGAAAAAACAAATTTTCAATACGATCGAATGAATTAGTGGACCAAGGGTGCCTCATAAGTCATAAGTGGCCATCGTCCCATTATCTCTTTGTGCCTCATGCAGCCAAACATAGTCTCTCTATCTTCACTCACTACTACCATCACCGCCAAAACCACCGCAACAGTCTCTTTCTCTCTCTAAGCTTCACACAAACCCATATGAAGAGCTAGTTACTAGCTCAAGTCTTTCTTTCCACGTAGTCACCGCCATTGCCTTACCACCGCCTCTTTCCACCATAACCACCCACCCAAAAATCACTCCACAAAACCATCTGTCCCAACCGGGTTCATCAACACCACCCGAGACGTATAAAAAGACTATTTCACCGATCACTCCATCTCCCACCTCCTTTCTCTGTCGCTACCGATTAACCGGAGCGTCGCCGCCAAAGATGGGCTGAAACCAACCGACAACAACAATCACGGGAGACAGGAACGAAGCACACCGAGAAACAAAGAGGGAGACAGAGATCTAGATTAACCATATTCGAACACGTGGAAGGTTTCTGACCGTCGAGATTGTTGCAGGCGGGTCAAATGACAGGCGGACACGTGGCGGCACAAGTTAGCGCACTGGTCCTAAGACCCTATTCTAAATGTTATATTAGATAATTTGAATACTTTACGTCTTTGATAAAGAGGAGACGTCTCATCCTCTATAAACAAAAAAACCATAATATTAAATAATATATAATTCATTGTGTGTGTATATATATATATATATAGTGTAAGTATCCATGGAAAACCCTATATTAGGGTGAAAACCGTGGAAACTCTAACTTCCCGAGCTTTTTAGGGCCTGAAAATTTTAGGGCATGAAATATACATAATTCTAAGCATTTTGAGCCAAAAAAATCAAAAAAGCGTCGAGCGGTTTTTTTAAAAAAAAATAAAAACCGTTTTCGGGTAACACATGTTAGTGGAAAATAACATGTGTTATTTTCGTGTAACATGTGTTACCCGGAAACTTTATTTATTTTTAAAAAAAAACCGCTTGGCGCTTTTTTGATTTTTTTGGCTCAAAATGCTTATAATTATGTATATTACATGCCATAAAATTTTCAGACCCTAAAAAGCTCGGGAAGTTAGAGTTTCCACGGTTTTTACCCTAATATAGGGTTTTCCATAGAACCATCCCCTATATATATATATATATATGTATTTGATAATTAATATACAATTAAATCATTTATAGTGTTGATCAAATAGAGTGAAAGAGATATTAGTACGTAGAGTTGTTTAAAAATCTAATAGTTCGAAAAAAAGGTGTTCGAAATTAACTCAGTTGTAAACGAGCGTACCTAAGCTTGCTTGGTTTATAAACGAATCAAGCTCGAGGCAATGTAAGTTTGCTTGTTTTGTAAGTTTGCTTGTTAGCTCGCTCGGTGGATCATGCAAGTTTAACTAAAATTTTCATGTTTATTAGTTATAACCTAGAATAGCAACTAATCTTAACCTTTCTAAGCTAAAGTTTTATGTCACTCTAAGTTTGTTGGCTTATATCAATTTGTTTTTCAACAATATTTCCACTTCACAGTCCTTTCTCATTAGATGCTCAGTGTTTGTAGTCAAGATTTTGAAATCTTCTCTCCCGGATACTTCTTGCTATTTGGGCATTATTGTTGATGATGTATATTTTCCTTTACCCTCCCAGGTATGCGTGACAGTTTTTCCTAGACATCCTTCTCATCCTCGTCGTTCGGGTTAATATAACATGCATCCGAAGCACTTGTACCATACTCGTCTGACTCGTATATCTATATCCATTTTCAAATACTATCAGGGTGCCCGCTGATGTGCCATAGAACCATGGGAGGTCCATAGAACCATCCCCTATATATATATATATATATATATATATATATATATATGTATTTGATAATTAATATACAATTAAATCATTTCTAGTGTTGATCAAATAGAGTGAAAGAGATATTAGTACGTAGAGTTGTTTAAAAATCTAATAGTTCGAAAAAAAGGTGTTCGAAATTAACTCAGTTGTAAACGAGCGTACCTAAGCTTGCTTGGTTTATAAACGAATCAAGCTCGAGGCAATGTAAGTTTGCTTGTTTTGTAAGTTTGCTTGTTAGCTCGCTCGGTGGATCATGCAAGTTTAACTAAAATTTTCATGTTTATTAGTTGTAACCTAGAATAGCAACTAATCTTAACCTTTCTAAGCTAAAGTTTTATGTCACTCTAAGTTTATTGGCTTATATCAATTTGTTTTTCAACAATATTTCCACTTCACAGTCCTTTCTCATTAGATGCTCAGTGTTTGTAGTCAAGATTTTGAAATCTTCTCTCCCGGATACTTCTTGCTATTTGGGCATTATTGTTGATGATGTATATTTTCCTTTACCCTCCCAGGTATGCGTGACAGTTTTTCCTAGACATCCTTCTCATCCTCGTCGTTCGGGTTAATATAACATGCATCCGAAGCACTTGTACCATACTCGTCTGACTCGTATATCTATATCCATTTTCAAATACTATCAGGGTGCCCGCTGATGTGCCATCAATTATACATATAAAACATCCATAAATAGTCTCATAATAATGCAAAATTGAGCTAAAATTGATATTTATAGCTACTTAATTGTTCCTATTTGTGTTTATCAGGAAATTGGAGCTCCAACCTAAAAACAGGTGATTTTCGAGTAAAAACAGCCAAAACCAGACTAGGGGTTGACCAAGCACGCTCATGCTCACTTGCACGAAAGTCCCGCATGCTAGAAGACAAAGAAGCCAACTTGGGATACAAAAAAGCAAATTTGTCGATATGCACGCTGGTGCTCAACAGTTGAAGTATAAAACCTAAGAATTTATGAATTGTTTGGTTTCTATTTGCTTAATTTCAGTTAACCAAGGGTAAATAAAACCGATAATCGATTTAAAGTTAATTCGTTTTTTTGTTAACTCAGTTTTCAATTTATTTGGTTTGGTGTTGTCTGTTTTCAGATATTGCTCACCTTTAGATATTGTTAATCATGTAACGCGTCAATTTTTTAAACTAAAAAAGTAATAACAATATTATACTCAAATTTAAGAGAATAAAATACTCGTTTTTATGATGTATTTTTTTAAAGTACTAACCTATGAAAAAATATGGCCGTTTAAAAATCATAGGGTAGTTTGCTTAAAATAAGGAGAAAAAGTATAACTATTATTTAAATAAGCAAAAGTTTAATAAAGTTGAGAGAATTAAAGTGTAATTAAGACTATAAGGAGTGGAGGGGGGGAATGGGGATGAAGCGCCATGTGGCACGTGTGGGGCCTACGTGTGAAAGGTGAAAATTGTGGGGAGTGGAAGGGGGGAGGGGGGGGGGGGGGAATAATATTGTTGTGTGTAAGATTTTTTAAACAAAAAAGACAAACCAATCATAAAATGCCACCTATATCCACTATCCGCCCCACGCCAAGGAAGATCTCCCGGCCCTTGGGGCTCCCCCCTTCAACGCCATGGTGGGGCGGTGTTCCCGCCCTCGAAGCCCATCCACGCCATTTTCCCCCGCCCCACTCCGGATGCTCTAAAATGAGGGTATTAAAGTGTTATTAGTGTTTGAGAGACTAATTTACCCTTGTTTTAGGTTGTAACTTATGAATTAAATGAAAAAAGTTTTAAATTTTTAGATATCTTAAAATACTATTGTGAAATGTATTAGATTGGATGTTGTGGAATAATTATCATGTTTAGTTGTTGGAAAAACGTGTTGCCACCTCAGCGACACGTAGGCAAACTGTCAAAACCAAACAATCCAATAGCTATGGAACAACTATCCTATAATTATTTAATTTAAAAATTTACATTAATATTTAAAATAAAAGCATACCTAATTAAAATAAAACATACGATTAAAATTTAAATCATAAATAGATAAAAATAAAAACGCTTCTACTGGTGAGTCCACCCATCCAGGTTTTCAAAATTCGCCAAGTCATAATGTAGCGAAATTCATTACCATAGATTTATTCGTACTGTTGATGGGCGTTTTTAACCGCTTGATCTTCGGTTAGCATCGTGTTGTTAATCGTTTCGTTGTACAGTTCCTCAAATTTAATCAAGGTGTAATCCATCATAATAAACTTCGAAATAATTGCGTGAATCAGTCTTTCGGTTCGGCCCACATGTTATTGAAACTGTGTGAAAACTGCCTCCCACCACTTAAGAGACGCGCGTATCTCGGTCGTTTGTTCGACCATAGCTACCATCTAATGGAAGGTCGGTGGCTATGCCATTGACAAACTTTGTAAAATGACAAAACAACCTCCTAGACTATCTAACTTGACACAAAAGCCCCCTAAACTTTCTAGCTTGACAATAGTTGATTCGTTTTGTTACGTATTCTACCCCTACTTTCTAAGTTGACAAAAAAAAACCCATACTTTCTAACTTCTATTTAAACCTAAACTTTTGGCATGAAACTCCTTCTACCCCAAAACTTTTCTATAATGTAAAAAAGAACCATCTAACTTTGTAGGTGTCACTTAGACCCCTCAATTTTCTAAAGTTTTCACTTTACTTTAAACCTAGTTTCTCGTATCAGTATAAAATCAGGTTCGTCTATGCTTTAATAGAATTTTGTTTTGGAAAAAAAGTCGGGTCAATTATAAAATGTTTTCTTTTTTATTTAAGTTTTGAGTAGGGCCATGTTTTGACGTAAATTTTGTTTAAAAACAAATCGGGTCAAATGTAAAGGTTTTCGTTGGACGGTATAAATTTTAGTTACTATACTTTTGACGTAAATTTAGTTCGAAAACGAGTCGGGTTGATAGTAGTTTTTACTTTATTTATGTTCTTTTTGAGTTGGTCTACCTTTGGATGTAAATTATGATTGAAAAAGTCTGGTCAAATGTAATACATTTTTATTCAACGCTATGAATTCGAATTACTCTACGTTTCGACGTAAATTTAGTTTGAAATTAGGTTGGGTTAACTATGCAGTATATTTTATCATATCGTGTATGACACAGCCACACAACCACAACACGCAACGGGTAAAAAAAACTGGTTTGTCCAAAAACCCATAATATTCAAAATGTTAGTACTATTTGGCTTCCATTTATCTACATATGGATAGCATTTTGGATAAAGTCTTAATTTTTTTTTAATAACCCAACTTTTTAAAGATTTGTTAAAATCAACCATTCCACTTTAAAATAAAAACCTTCTTCCTCTCTTTCTTTCTCTCTCTCTCTCTACACACACAGTTTGGTTGTCAATTCTTTATATCTCTGCAATCTTTTTCTCTGCCTCTAAAAACCCATCAAACTCTGTTTCAAATCTTGCAATCTTGATCAAAGATTCATCACATAGTAACATAATCATGGCTTATTTGAACAAAAGATTCAAATAATATCATAAAGCAGGAAACTTTGTGTCAAACAATTGATAATCATGCGAACATTGTGTGATGTTTGTGAAAGTGCTGCAGCAATCTTGTTTTGTGCTGCTGATGAAGCTGCCCTTTGCCGTGCTTGTGATGAAAAGGTTTAATCTTTTTTTTTTATGTTTTGTTTAATATTATTTGTTTGTTTGATTAATTATTGTTTGTGTTTGTTTGAAGTAAATAAAAGATTATTGTTGAGTGTTTGGTGTAAGGAATGGATCTAGTGTTTGATCTTGATTTTGATTCAAATAAATCCCCTTTTAGTTTGTAGATGATTTAATATTAATTATCTAATTTATCTAAATTTATTTAGTTTATTTGCAAAAGATGTGGTTATGTATTTTTTTAATGACATTTTAAGAAGTTTTGGATAATAAGTGAAAGTATTGATTGGATTAGTTATGTTTAATTGGTGGTCCATGAAAGAATCTATACATTTTAGTAAGCTCAAGTTGCTTTTCTTGATATTCAAATTAGGTTAAATGAATATTATGTCTTGGTTGGTTGATTTGCATGTGTTTGGGGTTGCTTTTTCGAATGAATTTCTTTCTAGGAATGCAGCAACCACATCTTTATAATTCGGCTCTTTATTTTTGGGTCCACCTTTTTTAAGCACAGGTTTGGCATCCAGATGTATGAATTAGGACCATGCTTTTATTTGGCTGGTTGGTTCTTTTTCGGTTTTTATTTTTTTTTATTTTACTTTTCCTAAATTTTGTATTTTTTTCTAGCTCTGATGAGTCTGTGGTTCTGAATGGTTAGGCCTTTAAACGAACTGAATGTTCATGAACTGTTTATGAACTTGTTCGGCGGGAAGTGCATTTATGTTTGTTTATTTAATAAATGAACAAACACGAACAAATTTTTTTGTTCGTTTAATTAAATGAACAAACATGAACACACCATTTGTTCGTTCATTTATGTTCATGAACGTTTGTTTATGTTCGTTTATATACATTAGTTTATCTTTGTTCGTTTACGTTTGTTTAAATTTCAATATATGCATAAGTAGTTATATTTATATAAATATAAACATAAAACAAGTTTTTTAACTACTTATACAAATATAACTAATTAGTAAATGAGCTTTCTAGTAATAAAAATGAGTTTTTTAATGAAACTAATTGTAATTAGTAACCGGTTTATACAAAAACTACTTTAAGTTCGTTTATGTTTGGTCAACTATGTTGATTTGTGTTCATTTATGTTTGTTTAATTATGCGTATTTGTGTTGTTTTATGTTTGTTAGATTATGTTCATGTAAGTTTGTTTTTGTATGTTCGTTTACGTTCGTGAATTGTTCGTTTAGGTTTAAAAAAATGAACATAAACGGACAAATGAACATGACCATTTTCTTAATGAACAAACACAAACACAAAAATGTTTTCGATTATATGTTCGTGTTCGATTAAAGTTAAACGAACAAACACGAACATGCCTCTGTTTGTGTTCGTTTACAGGCCTAACCATGGTTGAGGTTCAGTGGTTTGCGTCTATTTTTTCTCTAGCAATCGTCTCGGGTTTGAATCCAACTTTCACTGGTAGGGCCCGTGAGTTTTCCCTAACGGA
The DNA here is from genome assembly GCA_032199755.1 of Ambrosia artemisiifolia. NCBI lineage: Eukaryota > Viridiplantae > Streptophyta > Magnoliopsida > Asterales > Asteraceae > Ambrosia > Ambrosia artemisiifolia. The sequence continues at coordinate 26,983,407 of CM063519.1, forward strand.
TTTTTATGGTTACCAAAAAAATCATGTTTGGGATTATGTTTTCCACCTCTTAGAAAGTTGTCATATACATTACTTTGACTACACTTATGTTATTGAGTACGTTTTTCGTATGAGTGTAGTATTAAATTAATCAAGGTTGTAAAAATCGCTCTAGGCGGCCGCCTAGGCGGCGCCTAGGCGCTAGTCGGTCCCCAATATCGGAAATCAACCCTAGGCGGGAGATTAGGCGTTTTGGTGAATAGGCGGTGATTAGGCGGCGGTAGGCGGTGCTAGGCGGCGGTAGGCGGTGCTAGGCGGCAGTGCATTTGATACGTAATTTTTTTGTAAGAAACTGAAGCCACAAAAATATTATAACTTACAGAGGAGAGGAGAGGAGAGGAGAAGAGAAGCAATAATATTAGAGAGAGAGAGAGAGAGGGAGAGAGAGGGTGCACTTACAGAGAATAAGAGGAGAATCAATATTAGAGAGATAGGAGATATGCGGCAGCCAGTGATCTCACATTCATTTTATATGTAGGGTTTAATATGGTTTCAATAAACCCCCTCATAAATTAAGCTCTAACACTTTTAATCCTTCAAGTTCTAATCATTTTATTCAATTTCTATTATAAAAATGGAATGTTTAACACTCTAAATATATTAATTATTTATAAATTATCCTGTTCGGCCAATGAATCTTAACATATTTATGTGTATATATCTTAACATATTTTCAAAAAACACCTAAATATGTGTATATATATATAAAATACGTATAAAATACCAAAACGCCTAATTCCGCCTAATTTTCGCCTAGTCCCGACTAGTCCCGACTAGTCCCTAGGCTGGACCTCACCGCCCGCCTAGCGCCTAGCGCCTTCTACAACCTTGAAATTAATTGACTTATAGAAAGATTGCTGCCCTTTGAAATGATTTCTCAAAAGATTATTGTACTTGTCTAATATCTGCAATATGGTGTGAGTAGGTGCATATGTGCAACAAACTTGCCAGTCGACATGTACGAGTAGGACTTGCTGATCCTAGTGATGTGCCGCGTTGTGACATATGTGAAAACGCACCAGGTATTCCCGTTTTATCTCTGATGAGTCAAGAGGGTAATAATATTTGCGTCAAAGGAAACTAGTCAAATGGGTCATGAGTCATGACACCTCCTGAATCTTTGTACTAATAATACTAGACGGATATAATATAACTTTTGTCGTCATATTGGACACTCTTATTATCCATAAAAGGTTAAGACGTTTGGACAAAACATGTTTCTGGTCGACCCAACCTACCCTGATCCAACCTACCCTGATCCGTACCAGAAATAAATTATTGACCCAAACCCACCCATTATGCATTTATGCCACGTGTACGAGATACAACATGAGATGATGTTATGAATCTTATTTTCACCTATATGTGTAGCTTTCTTCTACTGTGGAATAGATGGAAGTTCACTATGCTTACAGTGTGACATGATTGTTCACGTTGGCGGTAAACGAACACATGGAAGATATTTGCTATTAAGACAACGAGTCGAGGTTTCTGGTTTTGTACCGCTTCCCTTTGCTTGTTTGAAAAAGGCCTTGAAACCGTTTCTTTTGTATAAAATAAGTTGACTCATCGTATGAGATTCTTTTGTAGTTTCCAGGGGACAGAAGTGGTCTTGAAGACGAATTAGGGTTGCAATCTGTTGATCCAGGTGGTGAAGTAAGGAGGGAACCAAATACTGAACCTAAGAATACAACCAGCCAACATCATCGGTTATCTGCTATAGGAATGATGGAAAACAATAATAACAATAACAACAACAACAATAATAATAATAACAACAATGATGGTGCTAACAGGATGGAAAATAAGTTGATTGATCTTAACTCTCGGCCTCAGCGGATGCATGGTCAAACTTCAAATAATCAGGTATTATTTGTTCCTTTTTAGAAGCAATCTTGCAATTGCATATGCATTTGTGATCATGCTGAAACAAGATTTAAGGGGTGTTTGGATGTGCGTTTTGGAAGTGATTTAAGTTTGAACAACGAAAAATGACATTCATGTCAAAAAGGAGATTAGTATAAAAGTCTTTAAAGTTAGGGGCAAATAGATGATGTGTTTACCCTTAAAGAGTCAGAAGTAGAATATTATCATTGGTTGATTACTTCAAATGTTTAGGTAAACAGAAGTAGAATATGTTTTTCTTCGCAATAAATATAAATCCAAACACCTCTTAATTGTGACCAGATTTTTTTTTTTTTTTTTTTTTTTTGTGTGTGCATATATTAACAATGTGTGTATAACATGTGAAAATTTTGTGCTGATTTGTTTTTTGAAGGAACAAGGAATGGATATTAGTGGCGGTAACAACGATTGTGCAAGTGTGGTTCCTGTTGGGTCCTTCAAAAGAGAACCTGAGAAGTAATACTGGTAAACCACATCTTGAGAATATATATATATATATATATATTGATATTATGTTTTATACTTGCTTTCTTTTGTTTTAATGCTTAATCCATTTTGTGGTTCTCATTTCTATCATGAAAAGATAAATGGACCCACAAAGGCTAGGATGAACCACAAACTTTTATTATCCAGATTCTTTAAAACATCTAATGAGTTGGTTACAAATTTAACAAAATTCCACGTCATGTTGAAGTGTCGATGAGTTGGTTATAATTACAGGAACAATATTATTACAATCGTTATAGATGTTTGAGGGATCTATAATTTGTACGTATCAAAATCAAACTTTAGACGACTTGCAACCTGCTCAACGAATTTGATACGTTCCCCTTTTAGGCTTTATAGCTATTATCTTTACATAGAACATTTTCTTGTTTGTATCCAATGGGAAAGTTTACTTTTTTTAGGGCCAGAAAAAGAGGATAAAAGATGGGTTTTTTTTTTTTGGTGTGTGTCCCGTTTGGTTTGGGTCCGTGTAACCCAGGTAAGCTGAGTTTGCATAATGATTTGTCGTTTTCATTATTTGAAATTTTTTGATGTGGCAATTTTTGTTATTTAAAAATCCCATCTAAAATGTCATATCAACATCTTAATATAACAAAAAAAAAATGCAAATAATCAAGAAAATGACACATCACCCCGACAAAAGAAAGCCGATGTTTTAGTGACCTTGAAACACAAATATTAGTGAATGGTCACATCTGGGACATATGAGAAAGTACAATGGTATTGTACATTAAGTAAACCGATTTTCCCCTTGAACCGTTTTAAATAAACACGACCAGATCATAAGTAAATGGGTTGAAATTACCACAACAATCCCTAATCCCTGACGTTTTGTTTTCCATCCATGCAGTCACGAGGTGATATTGGAAACTAAGACAGCACACGCTGCTTTGTTAGCCATGTAATGTGGAGGGCTCATCCGTTTTAAAAGGCATACTTTTTTACCATTTGATGTGGTCAGTCATTCTCCCTTTCAATTGCAGCAAATGCTAATCTGATGATATTAGAGTTCTCTATTACTCTGAAGAAATGACATTTTGGTACCCCGAATCTGCAACTGTTTATAAATGTTTTTTTTTGTTTCGAATGTCATTCGGTTTTTTACATTTTAATGCTTTCTTGTCTGTACTGTTTTATCTCTTACCTTGTTACAAGTGAACATGTATGTTTCTTTCCACTAGACTAGTAACAAAAAATTATGCACTTGATAAAATGATCTCTGTCGCTTAAAAGAGCCCGACCCGACCCAGCTTGGTCTTAGTAGGCTTGGTACTAGGCAGGCCTTTTCTTTTGTGGTCCAAAAGACAGGTTATTTAAGCCTGACCCGACTTGATCTTTCCAGCCATGGTACATTGGTACCAGGCATGCTTTCTTTTTCTGGCCCAGTTCCCCCAAAAGATGGGTTGTTTGAACCCAGCTCGACTTGGTCTATTTAAGCATCGTACTAGAGCATGCTTTCTTTTCTGGCTCGGTTCCTCTAAAAGAGAGGTTGTTTGAAGGCCGGCCCGACATTGTGTTTTTAGGCTTGGACCCTTGGTGCTAGGCAGGCTTTTTCATTTTTTTGGCCCAGTTCAGACAGGTTTTTGAAGCCCGGCCCGACTTGATTTTTATAGGCATGCCTTCTCTTCCGGCCCAGTTCCCCCCGAAAAGGTTGTTTGAAGCCCGGTCCCGATCTATACATAATATTTTGGGATCCAAAATTTTATACTCAGATTTTAGTATTATGTTATTTTAGTGATTATATACATGAATACATAATACACAAAAAAATATATATATACGCTTGTTACAAAAAAATATATATATTGTGTTCCCGAGTTTACTAAATAAAAGAAAAGAAGAGAAAGGGATATTATGAGAGAAAAGAAAGGAAAATATATAATTTTATTTCGTGTTCCCGAGTTGAAAGGAAAAGAAAAGAAACTAAAGATTTTATGTGTTCCCGAGTTGAAAGGAAGAGAAAAGAAACATTTATTTTACAATTATACCCTTGTAAGATTTTATTATAGGTTAAATGAGAGGGTAAATTGGTAAATGATATACTTTAAATTTTTCTTACTTTCCCTTCCTTCCGCTTCCTTCCAATTTGGAAGGATTGTTATTTGGAGGAATTTTCCTTCCTCTTCTCTCCACTTCTTTCCTTTAATGAAACTCTGGAACACAAAATTGTTCCCCTTTCTTTCCGCTTCCTTTCCTTTCCCTCTATTTTTAAACTCTGGAACATAAGGGCAATAAACCTAGAAGAATGTATAGATTTCGCGGAAGGGAGGCCTTACGTTAAGACTAAATAATATATTGTAAATAAACTTTGGAACATTTGTTACAAGTTTAGCTACGTGAATAAGTGTTTAAATTAAATTAGAAGAAACCAAAAATAAGAGTAATAATATTCTATATTATATGCTAACTTAGGAAGGTGTGTAACAAAAGGTCCATAATTTTCACCTAAAAGCTAAAACAAATATAAGTTTTGTTACAATACGTTTCAAATGCATTAAAGATAGTTGGTCTCAAGATAGTTGTGTGTGGCATTGGAGGTGGCCTGGTAGAAGTGGTTTTAAAGATTGTCAATTATCCGAGTTGCTTCTCACCATTCATCAAGTATAGATAGTCCCCTTCTTTCGGATGGAATTGACCCCAAGATGGAACAGATCCATTCGGAAAAAAGTGAACATTTTGGCGTGGCATGTTAGTACGACAAACAAAGATTTGGATATCCCGTCAATCATTCTTCTGATATGTGAGGGTAGAATCATGACTTCAAAGTTCGAACTCAAACCAGTTGTTTGGTGCTTGTAAACTTGCGTCGAGGGTTTGGATCTTGATAGAGAAATGGTTGGAGGTGCATTGTTGCCAATGTCTAAAAACCGAAAGATATCATGGATTTGATTGATTCAAAACTCAAAAGCATGGAGATGAAGCTGTCATTATGATGTGTTGTGGTATGGATGTATCACGGTGATAAAGTTTTCAAGCATTAACTGGGTAAGTTGGCTTCAAAACCCAGTTGTGTTCAAGTGATTTTTGGTTTGTTTTTCGCCTAGCGGATTGCTTGTCGGTTTGTTTTTCGCATAGCATCTTGCTCGTCGGTTTGTTTTAATATATTTCCGTTGTTTAAAAATAACATAAATAGTTATTAATCGCATGTTTTATGGCTAAAAAGCAAAAAAGGACAAAATCTATAGAACCCACGTCTTCGCTTGTAGACGACATTGTTTGGAAGACAATAGTTTGAACTTTGAAGAAGGTGGAAGACATCAAGTTGAACTCATTTTTTTGGATAACGACTACGATAAAATGGAACAATGTGGTATGGGAAAGATGTGTGATTTCAATGACGAGACATAATAATGTAACTGTGTTGTACCTTTGGGTTTTACAACTTCTCGCTGACCTGTTGCTATATAATATATATAGTCGTCGTGAAAAAAAAAAATTCCATCCACGTCTCATGGATCAAACCTCACCCAAAAAGATTTGTTTTCTGGGCTTCCTTAATTGACTTACAAAAATCACCATTGACCCATAGTTTATTTTCTGCTTACCATTGTCTTGGCCCAACCGAGTTCCAGCCTATTAGTATGAACGTGTAGTTCTGTCACAAAAACTTGCTATTCGGCCCAAAATAGACCAATGATCAAGTGATCAACTACCTTTATGTTTCTACTACATAATCAACTAAATTCTAACTAAAACAATGGTTACCCCAACACTTATTTTTAATTCTTCATTTCATTTCTTGTGAAGTTACATCAAAATAGCGGGTAAACGGATAACAAGGTGCGCTGCAAGCTTTTTTTGAATTGTGAACCCTAATCTACCAAATACAAATCCCAAACCCCTGCCCCCGAACACAAACCAAAAAAAAGGAAAACAAACACTGTTAGGTTACAAGTTTGCTCTCTTGTTGTTCTATCAGACGCAAGAATGTTACACATACATGGACGGATGTTGGTGGACATATAAATAATACGAGAATTTGAAGAACACATCGTATGAGTTATGTAGTTATTTTATCAATGGTACGATAGAAATTTCACACAGCCAATACTCAATCTCTTAAATCATGATTAAAATTTGTAACCTGTACCATTTTGTACATGTACTGTACCAAAAACATCGAATACCGAAATTAATAAATTTGGGTATTGATACTTGTACCGTATACCTAAAATCGGTACATGTAAAGGTATATGTATTTGAGAAAAAACTAATCCCTAGTGGTTTTGTTTCATGCCGACAAATACCACGTCACCTGGGCGTGTGAGTTGGTAATACATGGCCTAACTATAGATGATCTAGGTCAGTATCATATCGGTATCGAAAGTACCAATCTCGAAAATTGCTAAAAATGGGTACCGGTATCGAGAGTGCTTAGCATGGTATGGTATCCAAAGGTAAAAAGTGGATAAAACACCGTACCGAAGCGAACGTATCGATCTTGAAAAAACGCCAAAAATTAATACCAAATTGGTACCAAAATTTGACCGATACAATATGATTCGGTACCGGTATTTTTCAGTACCCAATACTGATCGCTCATTCTTAGTTCTAAAGGCTCATATTAGGTTTCAATAAGTTATACGACACATTGATGTATCATCATTTACACATGTTTTACTTGCATATTTATCACTAATTATCAAGTAAATCATGTTATCATAAACATGCATAAATCCTTCATATTCGATTCGATAAATGCATGTTTTCAGCCCTAAAAATAAAAAAGAAGTGAAAATCAAGGATAAATGATATGAAATTGAAGATTTTGAAGATCATCATATGCCATCACAAGGTCAACAAAAGTCAACAAATCAACCAAAGAAGTCACCTCAAAAGTCAAGCACGAGCCTGCCATGTTAAAACAAGCCATAGAAGATTCGATACCCAACCAAACTAACAGTTGGTTACTACACGTGGTCGAGTATGGCCATGCTTCCTCACCCGGCAAGGACAGAATCTGCACCATAGGACAATGGACTGTATTACCTGGTGGACAAGCATGGGTGTGTCACCCTAGGTACGAGCATGCTCAACTACTTGTTGGTTTATATAAGAACTGATGATGATGATGATGATGATGATGATGATGATGATGAAAGTCAAAACCCATGGATTCCATTCATCCAACAACCTGAAGAATAAGGAAGACAAGTCCTTTTGATCACTGTTTAACTCCCCCTGGAAAGCTTCAACAAACAACAAGACAAACTTTTAGTTTACTCAAACTGTTGGATTCAAGATCAAGAGCTAGACTAAAGAGCTAGTTTGACAAGTGAACTGCTGGATTTGTCAAACAGTTGAACCCTGAAGGCCAAAGAGCTTGAAAGAATATCTGTTGGGTAATAAGTCAACATCTAACCTTGAAGAGCTAGTTTGATAACTATGGTGTTAAGGCAATATTTGGTTATGTGTGACATTCCAAATTCCTTCTATAAGGCTATTATTATTTTCATTCATGATTATACTTAATGAAATGTTCTCGGATCTTTTGCATCTCAATTTTTCTTTCCATGGCTTATATATATAGGGTGGAGTATCAATACCCATTTGGCTAACCGTAATGATAATTGAGGCTTGCGTAGGACGTCGTTGATTCTGTAATCCGTTAGGACATTGATAGGATGACCTTGGAAATATCTACGTAGCCATCTTGATGCATGAACAAGTGCTAGAACCAACTTTTCCATTATTGAATATATGGTTTCTGTATCAAGAAGTGTGCGGCTAACATAATATACTAGCGTTTGGATTTCTTTACGGTATTCCATGAGCACTGCGCCTACCACTCTTTCTGATACGGACAAATAAAGAGTAAGCGGTTCTTTAGACAATGGTGCAATTAATGTTGGCAAATTCATCATGCATTCCTTCATTTCCTTGAAAGCCTTTTCTATCTCCGGTGTCTAACGGAAATTGGATTTCTTCAAGCAGATTTTTGGAGTGTCCACAAAGGGAAATGACTTAACTGATGATGGCGATGGCATACGCTCTATTGCTTGTACCTTTTATGGGTTAGCACGAAAACAATCCTTTGTTAAGATAACATCGAGGAACTTGCCTTCCCCATTCCAAATGAGCACTTTCTAGGGTTGAGTTTCATACGGACACTTCTCAATTGGTCAAATATCTTTTGAATTTCCTTTAACATTTGATCCTTTTCCCTGCTTTTGGGCATGCCATATTAAGATCCTTATAATCAAAACACATACGCCAGCTACCGTTAAGTTTCCCAACCATGACTGGGTTTGCCACCCATGTTTAATAACGAGTTTTGCGCAGAATAACTCCACTCAGCAATTCCGTAACTTACTCGTTCATGGCTCTCATTTTCTCTTGACCCATGCTATGCTTCTTTTGAATGATTGGCTCTACAAATTTATACACATTGATTTTGTGCTCTGCGATGTGCCAGGGAACTCCAACCATATCCACTGGCTGAAAGGCGAAAACATCCATGTTCTTGAGATGTAATTGCTAGAGATGAGTGTGAATAGTGTCCGAGATTACATGGCCAAGAACTATTGTCTGCTCGGGAAATTTAGGGTTGAGAACCCATTTCTCCGGCTTCGTGCGAAAAATTTGGTTTGCCATTTTAAGAGGTTTATGCGCTTCAGAACTGTGACTGTCCTTGTTTCCTCGGATGAATGCCACGCTTATGCAGGTTGGGAAGCCGACCATCTAATGTGGTGTTGATGCATTACAATTGAACCTGGCCAACCCTTCGCGCCCGATTAGCACGTCGTGCGACATGGAGACCGGCAAAACCATGAAATCACAAACTTCTGTTCTTGAATGTTTTTCGTCTAAAAGAGTGACGAGAAACGTAAGCATTCCAAGAGGAACAATCATCGCATATATGAACCCTAAAATAGGTTCCAATATTGGGACGAGACGAGCTTTATCTTCGCCATCCAGCTGATTGAAGCATTGCTAGTACATAATATATGTGCCACTGCCATTGTCAAGAAACATGTACCACGTGTGGTAATGTCCGATGATGCCAATAATGATCAATGGAGCCGTTGATGATGCGCCACCTCGTACCTTGGGCATTATTACATCAACTTCTTTCCTAGCGTCGTCATTTGTTACTACAAACAACCGTTTGTTTTTGGCATTGTTTTTGACCAAGTTATACTGACAATATGTGGCATGTTGAATGTGGTGCGTGTTGAGATTACGGATGCATTTATGAGAGTCCTCACCCGCGTCTGTTTCATCTCGTGGTCCTCGCTTGACATTCTTCACCAAAAAAGTGAGTTGTCATGACTTTACTGCGTTTTCAATTTCCATCTTCAAGTTGTAACAGTTGTCAATGACGTGTCCATAATCTTCATGGTACTCATAGTACTTTGTTATGTCAACATTCTTGCTTTTGTGACTTAGCTCTTTCAGCTTCTTGAGTTATATTTGCTCCGTCTTCAAGACTTAAGAGGGTGTCTTTGTAAGCGGTGTCTGATGCGTATGGTTTTAGTAATTTAGAAATGTGTCATTTCCCCGGTACCAAAAACTTGATGTTTTAAATCCAAAACTTTGGTTTTGGGGAAAACAACTGATTTTTACTAAACCGTTTTTAACAAGTTTTGAATTTATAAAGTAAACGATAATTACTTTAGAAACTAAAACCAACACATAGGTAGAGAACCTGACGTGTATAGTATAGTTTTCTAGGGTAAGTATCGAGTATCGTATTCCAGAGTTCGCACTTTCCCTTGCTTCACCTTTCATCATTTAACTGATCGGGTTTAAAAAACGGAGAGGTTCTTTAATAAAAATGGTTTTATAACGGTTTTGGGTTTTGATAAAAGAAAAAGATAAAATAGTAGAGTTAGCAAATATGTACATCTTGGGACCCTCCGTATAAGTAGTTAAATTTATTATTACAGTTAATAGTTAAGGTTAATTATTTATGAGAAGGAAAAGAGTGATCTTGAAGTATTGACTCCTTAATAGAGAAACGGGGCCACTACCGAGTAGTATGCAAAACCTCTCAATGCGCGTCCACATGAAGGTACTACGCCCGAGCCTCGCATAAAACGGGCTTCCCTAACCGCGGTCAAGTCTCTGATCCTCAAACTCATCTTCTTCTTATATTGGAGGCTTCACTTCCGGCCTGGAACACCGTACACCTCCCTTAGCTCTCGCTTTCCTTACTGAAGGATCTCCCTTACAGCCATCCTCACCAACAGCGTATGCCCTAAATAGGTCAATCTGACACCCGATAATTTTCCAGTACAATATCCGTACACTTAACTAGATTCACAATGTTTCAATTCGTGCATTAGACATTTTATCATTCACTATGTCGCCTGAGTCTAGCAAAGCCCAAATTATTTCAGAAATTCAGTACATAATCTGTTTACGCATACAACGCCCGAATTAGCCGAGACAATTGGTATTGAACAATAACGCCAAACATACGCTCAATAGAAAGCAACCGGGTACCGAAATACTAGGTATGGACAAAACCACAATTCCACTCAAATCCGAACAATTCCTAATATGTCTTATGAAAATAACACACACAAAAACCATGACACCTTGCTAAGGTACGAACATGTGTTAACATAAGCTCATATTAACCAACAACACATGCACATCAACAAATAACATATGTATTTACACAAGATCAATAATGTTATTATTATAATTACACATATGTTAACATTTAAAGATCTATTTCTATAGATAAATTATGGATATCAATAACACCTCATACCTATGTACTTTCGACTATATATATATACCCACATATATGCATAAGATAACTAGCTCATGAAAATCATATGTTTATATATATGATCGGCCACATACACATGCCTACGCACACGACCCCATACCACTTCCCACATGAATAATAAGTTAAACAACCTATATCAAATGACCATGTAAGTTTGTATTTGATTGTGACTAAACATCGGATCTCTACCTTTATACACACACGTGATATATATATATATATATATATATATATATAGAGAGAGAGAGAGAGAGAGAGGAAGTATATAGAGAAAACCCTTGTTATTTGGTAAACTCTGGAAACTCTAACTTCCTGACTTTTTTTATGAAAATTTTAGGGTATGTAATATACATTTTTTAAGCATTTTGAGCCAAAAAAATTGAAAAAGCGCCGAACGGTTTTTTTTTTAAAAATAAAAAACGTCTACTGTTTACATATAGTTAACACCTGTTATTAGCGCTTAACATGTGTTAGTCAAAATTTTATTTATTTTTTTAAAAAAAACTACTCGGCGCTTTTTTAATTTTTTTGGCCCAAAATGCTTAAAATCATGTATATTACTTGCCCTATTTTTTTCAAAAAAAAAATATTGGGAAGTCAGAGTTTCCAGAGTTTACCAAATAAGGAGGGTTTCCTCTAGATCCATTCCCTATATAGATATATACATATATATAAAATATATATTAGATATACAAAGCTACACTACTTATACCATTATGAATACCTGACAAAGTCCTTACAACCTCCCTCCAAGTCTAGTCCTTTCCTTATATAGCCTAACTAACTAACTAACTAAAATCACTTCTCTTTTCCATATGTATGGCGGCCGAAAACGACCCAACACAAGTCATAATTATGACAACCTTCTTATACTATTTTGGGAACCTATGTTTGATGACACAATACCTCCCATGGATTGATTTTAACTCAAATTAGTGGATCCTCTTCTTGATCTTACATTTGGCCGAAACCAAGAGTACAACAATGACAAGTCCTTTTCCTCATGAATGTCCAATTCTTACACCAATATAGAAATGCCAACCCCTTCCTAGCATATTCCTAGAAAAACTAGAACTTCCTTATTTGTCATTGACAACAAGACGCCATGAAAGGGACAAGTCAAGAACTAGGGTTATGCATGTGGCATAAGACAAAAATCCAACCTATCCATTCTTTCACCAAAATACTACCTTCCTAATGATTTCTTCCATTCTTTCCTTCTTCGATCCACCACCTAGTCGAGTACATGAGGACACACACACACACACACATACCTACGGCTATAGATATGAGTTGGATTAGGACAAAAGGTTGAAAACTACATCTCATGAACTCAAGTTTATACCCAATTAGCTACAAGACTAAGGAGTATCAAGTTCCATGTATGACAACCTAACCCTTTTGGTGCTTCCATTCACAATCGGCCACCATGTGGAAGACAAAGCATGCTTGCCTCAATTTTATACCAATTAGTGATTCATAAGCTAAACACTTATAAGAAGCCTAGTACACTTGAACTTGCCAATTTTAACTTTGTCCTTACCATCCATCGACCACTATATAAGGAGGCTTCTTGATCACCCAATTTGCACCAACACATACCCACATACTCTTGCAAAGATCGGTTCTTCCCAACCCACCTCTAAACCCCCTCTCGGCTCACTCAAGACTAGCTATGAAAGCTTTCCAAGACCACAAGGTTCTCTTGCATCATCAAGTCTTGAGGTAAAGTCCTAACCACCCATGTTCCTTAGTTTTTACTCGGCCCTATTGTGAACCCGAACTAGTGCACCTTTGGTTTGTTTAATCGGCTCATAACCAAGCCTAGACTAGTATCATTAATCGGCCAACATTGATGTATGGTCTAGCTTCTCATTCACAATGTTAAACTTAGGAACACTATGCACACATTTATCCACTTACATATGATCGGCTTTTGGTTGACATATATAGGGTTGACATATGCCAACATCACCAAACTCTAATCATTGTGAGCCCAGACCCGATTAGGGTTATCTTTAATACCCCAACTTATATTAGTACAATATTTAATAATAAAGCAATAAATAAGAAAATAGGAACATGTACCACCTTAACCTTATGACACATGTCGTCCCTTGAGTGGTAATAAGTGGAGAATATCCGTGATGTACTTGCTATCTCCCTTGCACCCGACAAGATTCTGGTCACTGACATGCCACGCGTCCTGTTGGTGTGCCTTGCACGCGCTCCATGCATACGCAAGTGAGGAGACACACATGGTGTTGTTCATGCGCATGTAGAATTCGGGCTGGGCCGATCCATGCCATGATTCGATACCCAATCCCTTCAGTACATGATATAATTCACAAACACGTCAAATAAATTTGAATATGACTTGTTTAGCTAAACGTGTCTATAAACCAGACAAAAAACCGACGTTAATCCACGTAACTTAATCCAAACCTACAACTTTCATATAAGTCTCATTGTCATCTCGATATGAGATACACTCATAATCTATCTATACTTTCAATAATAGGAGAGTCATGAGTGACGTCAAAAAGCTGACATGTCAACAGCTTAGGCAGGCCACCAATGCCTGCGTGATGCAAAACCTGACGTCACAAACCCCCCTTAAAATATTCACAAATAATACGTGGGTCACGTTAAAGCACCGCTGCTGACTTTAAAAACATCTGTTTTGTACCCATACTCAACAGCGGTAAGAATCCCACTTGCCTCAACAGCTGATGTGAACATCTGTTTAGTACATGTTCAGCCCTTAATTTTTTGAAGTTTTAAGAGGGAAATTTTGAATTAACATTGGGAAGTGTGATTTGTGCAGCTATATAATGATTATTATCTCAGATGCTTTCCTTATACACAACCATTTTCGTTCACAAATTAATTAATTCATAAAATCTCCTCTCGAATTCTTTCTTAAAATCTTCTCGATGGATCTTCATAACAAAATTCATACTTTTGTTTGTGATCTGAATCCATCCAAAGATATCTGGTGTTTGAAGGTTCGTATCATACGAAAGTGTAAAGAAAGTTTTAAGATAGAAATGATATTGATTGGATGAGCAGGTAATGTAATTTTTTTATCAGCTTTTTTTATATGTTGTTATTCATGATATAAATACAAATTGTTTCTGTGATGTTTTTCGCTTACTTTATGTTATGGTATTTGAGTTCTTTCGTTGATGTTTAGTTGAAATAAAGTTTTAACATGGAAATGGTATTGATTGATGAGCAGGTAGTGTAATTTTTCTCTAACCTTATTTTCCTTGATGTTTTCTTATGTTTTTCGGTTAGGTTATGTTATTGAAGCTGTTGTCGTTGATATTTTGTTTTATATTTATTTTCAGGGTGATAAGATTCAGGCATTCATAAAGAGTCATTTGATCCACCTTTTTGACCATCAACTTCAAGAAGATGATGTCGTTATTCTATCTAAGTTTGGTGTCGGTGAAAACAAGGATCCATACAAAGTTGTAGCACATGATTATAAGACCAACTTTTATCGTTATACGACTGTTAGCCGTATTGTTGGTTGGCAAGGTGTTGAGTATGGATTTAATTTCATTGGTTTTAAAGATATTCTTAAAGGCGAAGTGTATGAACTTTTCTCTGTTGGTATAATGATATTACTTTCAAAAGTGTTTGCACAAATTTTTGAAATATTCTTACTATCAAAGTAAAATATATTACCAACATTCCGTAGATAAGAAAGTTGGAATTGATGCTTTTCGATGATTCATACAATCAAAGGAAAACATCAATCCATTATTATTATATGCTACACAGAATCGCTATTTTAAATCTTTAGACAATTTAGATTTTATCATCCTTGATCTTGGGTTTTTCATTGCCAAAGGTCTTGATGAATATTTGCATGAATCTCCTTGATTTACGCATAAGTGTGAGGATCATCTATGACTTTAGGGTTGAATAACAAAGATATTGTCGTTGTGGTGTATTAATTTTCATGCAAATATTCATTGAGCCCTTTGACAATGGAATTGAAGGATGTAGATGTTTTGGCAAAATTGAAAGATCTAGATGCACAATTTGAAGCGTCAATGGAATTGAAGGTTAAGTTATTTAATTCCTTTAACTAGCTTTGTATCTTAATGTTTAACGTTGATTTTATTTATTT